>OX122906.1:12683724-13153075 GCA_944738965.1 Nebria brevicollis
ACTCGGTAGATTTTATTTGGTAACTAAGTAATATACTTTACTCTATAGATTTCCGTATTATAAACGAAAAATAAATTTACTTCGCTAGTAAATCTCACAGTTAAACTACTCCCATGAATTTCTAGCTAGTAAAATTTATTCTGTCAATTACTTGACAGCTTCGTGTTTTGTTTTTATTTAGAATATTATAATAATAACTGATGCGAAATTTGCAATATTTATATATTAGTCATCTATTGATGAATAGATGAACTAAAATAGTCGGTAAATCTCCTATTAGTTAATTTACTTGTAAGATTCTTTTATAACACGCAAAATTATATTAACTGTGTATGTAAATTTAATTCCATAGTAACTAATTAACATTTATTTTGTTCTTTATAATACCGGGCTTAAGTGCATAAAGTTTGAAACAAACTATATGTAAAACAAGAAAGTAAAAAATGAGAAATGCGAACGGAGAAAACAGATACAAATGAGCACTGTCCCTGCTTCTTTATATCGTTCGTATTTCACGCATATTTCAAAAATGTATTGCGATTTTAATTTCCATTGAACGCAGATTGAAAATGTGAGCAATGCCGGTGTGGTTTTGTTGGCTAGCGAGACCGAGCTATTTAATATTCTAATTTGAAATGCTTGTTGTCGTATGTTTGCATGCTGTGTGTGTGTGTGTGTGTGTGTGTGTAAGAAGGAACTATGCACGCATGCGTTCTACATGCTTCTGTGTGCGTTTGCCGTAAAAACAGACCGGCTAACTGGTTAGTCCACTGCTGGAATTCTCGAATGGATGACGGCGACTTCAGTAAACAATGAACTTCAGTGCATTTTTATTTTATGCAATTATATGGTATAAAAAGAGAACGGACTACACAATTTAATTAACAAAGTGTTTTATTGTAGTTGCTATTATATAACAATTTTAAATCCATTAATTATGAATATGGATGTATTTGAATCGAAGGGTTTACCACAAATTCTAGTGTAGAACACTATAGGGAAATCTTTTAGGTAATAGAGGGTAATTTTGTGGTAACCTTAAGGGATTCTTAGGGAAATTACAAGTAATTTGAGGAATTCTTGTGGAATCCACGAATAATCCGAGATATTCTCGTGGAAAACTGTTTTATTTTTATATATTATAGACTTTTATTTGGATTTTATAAATCAAATACCTGTACGAACAATTTTAATTGGATATCGCAGACACAAAGAAAACAATTTGTTCAATAGGAATTTCCAATTTATTCATTTATTTTTAGGTTTTGGCACAGAAAAATAATCCCTCAAATCTAATTTACGATGTCAATGCTATTGCCATTGCACCAGACTTGTAGAACCTTGGAATTTGAAATATACGAATGTCAAAATCAAAAAGGTTGCCACACCAGCTAAATGAAAATGAGTCAAGACTGTTGATACAAATAAATGTCATTTTAATAAAACATGAATGACGTGAGGTACATATAATTTCCATGAATAAATTAGACTTCGTTTTGTTTGAATTTGTTTTTGTTACATTGGTTAGTTATATATGAAATTTATACCAAAAGCACCATCAGGGCACAGATACGCGGTATTCTAAGTCCCGCGAGACCTACACAAATATACTACCGCTGATAAAATTACCACAAACATAAAACTTGCAGTTGATTTAAAGAAGAATTTACTTACAAAATATATTATTAATTTATTAGATTTCTCTTGGGAATATTTATTGCTTGCGCAAATGTAGGTACACTTTATTCAATCAGTTCCAGATTCCCGATTTGACAGCTAAATAAAAAATAAAAGCCGATTGCGACGGTAATTTCGTTTTATCAACCGACTAGCACTTTATAAATTCACAACAAATTATCTGTGAAATATTTACTTGTCCTTTTCTGCTTCATTGCATCGCTTCACGTTATTCCTCTCCATCGTTTACGCTTGCCAGTTACGTACGCCGCGATCATTTCCGTTATGCTGTTTATTTTTAGTAAATTGATAATAAAGTTATGCAGTTACCGATCAATTTCTTTAACGGTTATTGCATTAAATTAACGTGTTTACTCAATTAATTACCGATACTATGATTTTGTACTAGTAACAAAGACGCGAGATAACAAATAAAATGTTATTTTTCGTCTAGTTTTGTTATTGATCAACCAAGTATTTGTAAACTTCGTATTAAATTAATATCAATTAGGTGTGTATCATGTTTCCTTTCAAAGGCAAAACTTTGTGCAGTACACCGTGAAGCTTGGTGAAATTTTAGACTCAACCCATATAGACGCATTTTATTGATTTTATCTTTAATATGACATTTACTTTGATTGACGATTTACATATTTCTGAATATATTTTGATCGTATTAGACAGCTTATACGAAACACAATACAGTATTAGGTTGACGTTTTTTATAAAGAATCTATCAATATACTATTTAAAGAAATACTTTTTACTTTCTTATACGCAGTATAAGTAAGTATTGTAATCATGAAAAATTTCGATCTCGAGATTTTAACGGAAATATACGTTTTGACCTTCCCTGAATCGATTCCAACTATTTTTGGAATGACGTCCGTCTGTGTGTGTGTGTGTATGTTCTCTACAGCCTAAACGGTTGAAGCTAAATTTATGAAACTTTAAACTTAAGATTTGCATATGCCTGAGGTGTGCACCTCCTATTTTTGAAAAAAATATTCAAAGCGGAAGTGCCTGTTTACTCTAGTCAATTTTTGCATTTTCCGCAATTACTCAAAAATGGTTACAGTTAAAGAAAAATTTCATGAACAAAATTTTTTTTTTTTTTTTTTATTATTATTAAATTTACAACTAGCCTATTTTTGGCCAACCAGTAAATGTGGTGTGTCTTTTGGTAAATGTAATTTGTGCTGATTTGGTTTCATTTATTTTAATTCTCCATTTTTTTGCCCACGTTTGCATTTTATGAACAAAAATTAAAGGTATTTATATTTAGCACAACTTTTGTTTGAATTATTTTTCCAAAAAGAGTAATGGCTGCTTATTATATATATTTTTACATGAATCGTATCATCTGCGCCTGTCAATTGTTTAACAAAATTGACTTAAATAATTCGAAGTTTGACATTTGATATTGTTTCTAAGAAATATATCTACTGTAAAAGCGAGCTAAATGTTAGAACGAATATTATAAATTAGAAAAATAATGTAACTACGATATGGTTTAACCCATATGCGGATAAGAAAGTTCAGTGCATGACACTGCAGATATTTATACAAAATAATCTAATCATGAAAAAACAATCGATGTCGAGATTTTAACGGAAACATTTTTTGACCTTTCCTGTTTGACTATTTTTGGAATAAAAAAAAAATCTGATTATATTGGGATTAGTTTTCATTGGATCCATAAATAAATCACGTTAAACTATAAAAGTGTTAACGTTCAGACTTTTGGAAGTGCATTCAGACTGTCAGTATCCTATCATAATATTGTTTATAGTTTTCATAAAATGTTTTTATCAGAGTTGAATTTAAATTTGTTGTATGGTTCGACAAAGTTTGCGTGACCTACTTTAGACGAATAGTTTATTTCTCAGGAGACCCCATATTGTTATAAATTCTTTTGACAGATATAGTCGCAAAACTACTGTGGACTTATCAACTACTTTAAAGTCTTACGATTCTATATATCTTTCTTGTGATCTTTATAACGAAATTATAAGCTTGGCAAAGTGAACTTGTGTTTTAAGCTAGTTTTAAAATCGCTTGTTCTATTAAATAATACACCACTTAAAGCACAAGTACAGATCATTATTTCGAGTCGTTTAATAATGGAAGAGAGCAAATACTGCGCATTATTGCATTATTCATTAACTTGAACAGCCCTTGTATTCTAATTTATAAAATTATTACGAAATATAAGCGGATTGGAATTATATTTATTGAACTTGAATTCGCATAGTATCTATAACCGAGCACTCAAACATTTTCATTAAATTTAAAACCAACCATGACGTTTTACGAAAGACATATTTTTTTGACAGCCAAAATGCGATCCAATATATTTTTTGTTATTTTCAACCAGTGGTTTACTCACTATTTTGATCGACATGTTGACAAAAGTCTCTAACCCCTCGTCAATAATTCAGAAATATAAAATAAACTTAGAATTCGACATTTATTTGAACAGATTAATTGAATAATTCATACAAAATTTATATTCTAATCTAAACAAATACATCTACTACGTATAAAAAAGTCCAGTACGGGACAGTTATTATTTTATATTTTAGAATAATAAAAAATCTGTGTATTTTGTATTAATAATGAGTATATGCGTTTATATTTCAATCTAGCAAATATTAAATGAAAGCAAATAAATTTTAAAAATAAATGAAAGCAAATACATCTAAAAAAAATGTTTATTCAAAATGTAATATCCGGTAGCAATTTAAATGAGCTATCAGTCCGTTTTATAAATGTATATAGGCGGGTTTTAGTGATTTTAATTGAAGCATTTTATACCTATAATTTCCATCAGTTATTTTTGTTTGTTTTTTTTTTATTCTTTCAACTTGATGCAATGTTTGCCGGTTTTTATCAGAAAGGTAACTATACTTGACAGTCATGACGTCACTCTGCGAGTCTGTTCGAGAAAGCGAGATACCATCGCATGAGCGATAGACAGAGAGGGTTGCGAATACTAAGAGAATGAAGAACGATGCGATAACAGGGGGCGAGTAGGTTATATGTTTTTTCTTTCTATTTTAGGGTGGTTCTGAAGATTAATGTTACAGGTTTTTGTTAGTTAAACCATCTTGTAAATGATATATCGTGTTGAAAATGCATAAGTTACCGTTTTATTATATAAATATACCTTCCGAAATTACATTAAATGGAAAATAGATAATACATATTATTTATTATTAGTACATTTACGAGAAATATAGTTAAACTCCATATAGAAACAAATATAGTAAATAAATGTACATTAATACAAACCTGCCGCAAAAAATACATATTTATTAAAATGGGCAATTGAAAATATTCAGCACATTTCATTAACTGTCCAATATCGTTCATATTATAAAATATTTTCCATTGCATGTTAAATTGGTGGCAGCTCCATGGTATAGGACATATGGAAAATATTCCATAATTGAATTACTTACGAGCGAATTCTGCTCCATAAATTACAAATTTAATCATTAATTCTAGCATGATTAATATGCACGCTAGAATACAGGGCCGGGCTGGCCCATGTAAATACAACCAATATTAATAGATTACCTGTTATCGATACGAAACATAATCGTGTATCATATTATGTGAATGGCGGCTAATCTGAATTTCATTACAGATTACAACAGTCAAATTATTACAACAATCACGCAGCCATGTTTAATTATCATTTAATAATAGAGCATCCTTTTGTTCTTCCCCGCAGGACCACCCGTTCACTGTAATCCCCTTTATGGACTATAACAACCAGAAATTATACTCTACGACAGCCATGTACTTGAAACTGCTACAGTTTACAGAACTTTAGGGGATACAACGATAAAAAAGATGAGCGTAAAAGAAAATAACTCCAAACGCAACTGGATTTTTTAATAATTATATCAAGTTCTCAAAGACAAAAGCAAAACTGTGTGAAGACCGAAAAAAAGTTTGCTCTTCAGGTATCCTAGCACAAAGGAAATGAAGAAGTAATTATTTAATCTTCGCGTTACGAAAAGCAACATGAAATAGGTTCAACATTTTAAATTGTATTTTACATCGTCAAATGGTGGAATTTTTATTACAACAAAAAATCATAATAGAGCAATTACAAATAAATAACCAATCTATTTTAAAATGTGAATTATGTTTTATTGGATTGCTTTTAGCTTATTCAACGTAATTAAATGTTATGTGCAATTATTTTATTAATACATTTTTATTTATTATTCATTTGAAATGTATTTTATTTACTAATGTCAACGAATTTATATTTGGGAACAAATTTAATTACCATTTATAATTTATGAATCCAAAGTAATTAAAGTATAAATGTGAAAACAATTAAAATATTTGACAAAAAAAATGAAAACGTCTAGTCTATAATAGGGAATTAAATGAAGCTCGTTTTGCACCTTTATTAATGTTCTCACGCAACGAAACATCTATTTATATGAATACTATTCCCCACCCGTGTATTAATGCGCCGCTCAGAGTGGGGACGCTGCAGAAAGCTTGAGCAGCCCCCACTCTGCACAAGTTCAAAAGCTGAGCTCTCCCACTCTTAACACCCCTACCATACCTAGCGGTCGGCAGGAATCGCAAGCCAAATCCGGCACGGCGAGGGGTTACTGCGATTTTATTGGATATCCGGAATTGCACGTTTATTTTATGGATATTGCTGCATAAGAACATAATAGGAACAGAAACTTTGTTGATTATTGAAGGAAAATTGCTATTTCCAACATACTATTTTAATTACTGAATATTGTAATAACATTTAACGATTTAATTATTTTATTGACATATAACAAATATATTTGTGTATTATTTGATTTACATAAATACTTTTACAGTAATTTTAATTAAAATAAGATCAAATTGTAAACAAATTTCGTTTATTGATTCTCCGTCTAAGTAAAATTTATTTTGTAGGTCATGGCTAACTTTTACAAAAAGGTATTTAAATATGTATCATTGTTTTATTTTTGTTTATTTGTAATTTACGTTGAAATAAACTAGATTTTCTTTATCGAATTTCCGCCCGAGATTTATAAATAACAGAAAAATGTTACAAATATATGTTCGTTTCTATTTAATAGAATCATTTTATAAATGTGAATATATATATATATGAATATTTTTTTGTTGTGAATCTAGTATAAAGTAACTAAAAAAAATGACTGGGAATTCCGAATTTATTTAAAGCTACATCAGAATGAAATTGGAATTCATTGTTCGTACTTGAATCGCGTTCCGCTCAAATTATTTTAGTGGAAAGCTTATAAATAGTCGATAAACGTAATAATCTATTTTCTATAGAATAAGTTTCATCTTCGAAACGTACATTTTGAATATGCACTTGAACTAAATCGAATCGAACTTCAGCAATATATTTTCACCCTTCAATACAGTTTAATATATTATTTTTATTAGAAATGTATTTTGCAATAGGATTTTTGTGACCCAAATCAAAACGAAATATATCAATATTTACTTTATACGACATCAACAAACTTAAATAAATATTTTAACACTGCACAATTTGTTTGTAAAAACACGAATCACTTTCTGATAAATAATGCAATAAGATCGGAAAAAGATTAGAGCAAAATCCAATACAAGTTTCTTTACGAACAAATTCCTGTAATGTAATTAATTGTAATACATATACTACTCGTATAATATGTACTTCTAACAGAAGTGGATATTGAAACAGCAAACATTCGACCAAACATCAAACGAATTGTATCCCAAGGATATGATAACCGTTACATGGATAGTCGACTGTAGCGATCAATAGAACGTTTACAAACTTTAACTTAACTCATCTACAGTTATCAACTAAACTAAAATCAGAGTCGTTTTTTTAAACAGTGGTATTTAACATGTGTCGTTTTATTTTGACGCAAATAACAATTTTTACTGGCATTAGAAAATATGTCACGCACCCTCTTCAATAACACTTCAGCTGCGCCAATATCTGAAAAAAGTTTTGCCTCGCTGCAAGACGCACGAGAATAAACCCCCTGCATTTACCGATGCGTAATTCCCCACTCTTTTGAGTAGGGATGCATACGTATCCCCTACGATGCAAAGACGTCTTTATGGCCCCCTTAACCAATTCACGGGCTTTAGGTGGGGAGATTTGATATACTATTGTTTAGCCATTATCAACGCAGACAGGTATATACCCGTTTCTATTTGCTATCGCTTTGAACAAGAGTTTCTAAGGGCTCTAGTTAATATCGCAATTGTTTTCATTTGATTGCAATTATATCCACGCAAAATCAATATTTAATAGTAAAATTGAGCGATTATTTATATGGTAAACAGATGTGAATATGAGTAATAGCGTTATTGTTTTCATGCGTGCATATTATGCATTGAAACGTCAATGCTATACAATTATATATTTAGATAAGCGCAAACGAACACCACTTATGTTGTACTTATGCCAACAAGATTATATTCAATGCTTGTCTATGAATACATAAACACTCAAACACATTATCGATTCTGTGAAGTTTACGCGAAGCCGGGAAAGTTACTTTAACGCATCTTGTCTAGATATTATATTTAATACACTTAATGCACGAATAAGTTTCATAAATCAAGTTATAACTGAACTTTCGTAATCTACTTATCGATTAAAATATACATACAGTTACTGATAACTCGTGCTCCAGATTTAATTAGTTCCGTTTTTATTAAATTACTCAATATATCAAGAAAACATAATAAGGGAATAAAATAAATTGTACATAGTTTAATTGAAACTCAAATCTGTAGTGACGAATAATTGAATAAAAGTAGAAAAGAGTGAATACTTTATGAGTAATTCCATGAATTGTTTGGATTTAATGTCAACGAGTAATAATTGTATGGAATAGAAATAAAGAATAGAAGTGAACGCATAAAAATGCATTATCAAAGCGTTCGCACGCCAGTAAGCTCCTTGCAGCATTACACCGAATTAAGGGGACAATCTGTGTGAACCCTTTAACATCAAGGGCTGTTTAAGGTTAACTGTTAACGTCCCCAGTTCGATCCAACTATACACTTCCTGTTACGTCACCATCATGTTAACTCAACATCTCGCATTGTAATGAACATTCTCTGAATCTGTACAATTTTAATTATTTCACGCGTATTTCTAATAATCACTTCAATACGCACTTTTACGTATTTATAGTTCAATACATCATTTAAAAATAACGAGCTGCCCTGGATTTCGCCATATAAAATTCATATTTTAAAAAAATGTGAAATAAAATATAAAAATGTATAAAATTATAGTTAGACATTTATTAAGTTCTATTTTTTGTTGAACTATTTAAAAGTTTGATTGGAAAATGAAATAAAATGTAGACGGGAAACATGAAAAATTTCAAAATAATGTAACAACTCTATTTGCAATGTGAAATTTTCTAATTAACGTAGTAGACTACAAATAAAACCTGTAACGCTGTGTCGTACTTTAATCGATATTTCATCTTAGAGTTGGAAACTTTTCTACCGACACAAAAGAGTACTTGTTCTCCAAAGTAATGAAAACAATGCTTTTAAAAATTTATCTTAAATGGATTATAAAAAAAATCTTGCGAACTTTACACGAACTTTGAATACACATCTTTATAAAAAAATTATCATTTCTGATGCATTTTATTATGTTATACAACAATATTATTATTGTGCATATTTTATAGTCCAGAGTCTCCAATTGTCTCGAAAGAATTTAATAAAAAAACAAATTGCATATCCAAAAATGCCATATATAATATTAATAACATAACAGTATAAAAAAAATTAAATATTTATCCAGACCCACAGTTGAAAGTTTCCGTATCAATTTGATTAAGCAAAGATTTATGAACTTGTAAAACATAAAACTATTTCTTGAATAAATGCACGCTTGGAACCATATATTCACGTTCTCGCATGAAATAAACTCCAGAGGATATAGTTCTAAAGGAAATTACCTCATACATAACCGACCTACTCATAAACAAGATGTTCGGGATGCTTTAATATGCCTGGATGGCCAAACCGTTGTTGCACATAATTTATACACGCATACACATAGCACTGCTTCATTTGGTCGACTGTATCATAATGTTGCTCTCATTGTACAAAATTACTCACCAAACCATAAATTTGTGAACATTTATTACTCGCTAATTATAAAATATATTCACATATGTTTTTATGATTCGTGCTATTTGTTTAATTATTTAGTCATCAAAATACTTCAATGATTATTTTCGCCCGCCAATTGTTACGCTAACGTAAGCGATTACGTAAACACGTACGAAAATAGTAGCCGTAACCGTAAACCGGCAAATATTTACGCTATTTTGAAAATATTTTATGGAAGTTGACGTGCTTTTACAATCATGAAGATTCGTTTATTCAGAGAAAAATCAATTACTGTTGGTCTTAATGTTTACGACTCCCTACAATTAACTGTCGAAATAAACATAAATCAGTTTGGCCTTGTGGTCCCTTATAGATTAGTTTTGCTGTAATTTCAAACAAGCAAAAAGCAGTAAAACGTATATCAAATAACATATCTGTACTGGATGTAAAGTAATTAATGTTTGCAAAATTTTTAATTAATAATGTGAGATATTTAAACGTTGTCTACAATTTCTAAACATATTTTATAAATAGATGATGAAATAATAATGCTGTCAAGACAGCAATTATAATAAAACGTCTGAATCCAAAATAAACCCTTTTATACTGGAGTATATTTAGCAATTTTACTGTATTTATAGAAGTTGGAATAATTTAAATATGCACATTCAAGAAATGAGGGCATAATTTTATAATATAGCAAACACCATATAATTTGTGTGTTAACGTCAGAAAACATGAAAAATTCTCCAATGTAGCCGAATAACTTGTCGTTGCTCTTGGCAACTATCCAAAATTGCAAACACTTTAAACACTTTTAGCAGTCGTAAACTTTTAGAACTTGTTAAAATCTTTTTTTTTGTTTTTTTTCTTTACAAATAAGTACTAAATTATCCAACCAAAACTCAAAATAAAAATCATTGAATATTTAATATACAACAATCTCATCAGTCTAAAATCAATACATTTCCAAGTTAACGCTACTAAATTCAACTGTTCGACTGCTTCCAAATAACAATCAAATTACTTTATAATCGTATTTTGTCTAGTATATATATGGCAGAGTTTGCAGTAAATAATTAGTTGAACTAATTAGTCGAAAAACTATTCGTAGTTCGGCTTGTTTAATTCAAGTGGAATAAAATAAATGAACCAACAACTTGACTTACAAAAGCGGGAAGCGTGTTGCATAAATATGGAACTGAACAGTACGATATGCAACGATACATAATTCATAGGACGTGATCGTGACTGCATTTAAAAAAACATGTCCCACAGAAGACAGTTTCATTATATGTATGTATGTCTGACATAGACATTATGGACCAGGTTACGTTTGTAATTTAACTTGCATAGGGAAATAGAACACGAAAATAATATTTTTCCGATAAAACATTCAGCTAGAAAAACGATATAGCAATTTTAAAACATGATATTCACATATGTGAATCACTGAACTGTAGTCAATTATTGTACACGTTTATTTTTTATTTAGAACATAAATTCGTTTTAGTTTCAAGTAAAAATAGCACTTTTGGCATAGATATCGCGTACGATGAACTTTGAAATGTTGATATTGCAATCAATAAATGCGAGTAATAAATTTCATACTCGGCCCTATTCTTTGAATAACTACAATAGATTAAATGTAATGCAATAATAAAATCATATTAATATTTTTAATTAACTATCCTATGCAAGATATTGGATGAATAGCAAAATTTATTTTTAGTTATTCAACCATAACAAAAACAAATAAATATTTTTGTTTGAAATACATTGATTATTTTAGCTACTTTTCGGTTTATTTATAAACAAATATTTCACAATATATACAAGTTAAACGCGGCGAAATACACCGCGTACTTCAATTGGCACGCGTGTCATGTTTAGTCGAAATTTATCTTCAAACATAATACGACGAAACAAAAAATATTTAATAATAAAAATAAACGTTTATATATATTAACTTTCGATTCTCATTTAAAGTACAAACATTGTCGATAAATCAAGTTCGCACGTCGTATTGCTAATTGCGAAATGAATAATAAAAATCAACAAACCACGATGCCATGCTAGTGTAAGATTGCGGTGAACGTATACAAATAGTCACTGCACATAGAATTACATGCAATGTGCTATGGGCCAAGATGTAGCGTGAAGCAGAGGTCACAATGTCAAACATGAGTATCCGGACGAGACGATTGCAAGTTATTCTAAACAAATGTGCGAACGTACTCGAGTTTGACTCATGTGGGTTTAATCGTTACTATAGCCACGATACAAGTGCTGCCACGGGTAAAAATACACGAATTATTTACTCAAACAGAATAAGTTTCACAATCGGGAATCTAGTCTAACCGCGTTACAATTACTTTGATGAATCCTGACTTATACAAAGTATAAAGCTCAGTATAGTTTTAATTATACGATAGTTGAAAAAGAATCGATGAATTGTGAATTACTAATGGGTTCTTTGTTCTACTTAAAGCTAAAGGTATACATAATTTGTACAGTGAACTCATAATATGCTGTTTGTATTCGTGACAATACCAAAGTTACATCTTACAAACGTAATTTATAACTTTACGAACAAAGTTCATTTTATTTACTTTAAAATACTTTTATGTGTATTATTAATAGATCTTTCTAAAATAACGTCAGTATAAATATACTCATATAACTGTATAGAAACGTAAACACATATTTATACATTAATAGTGAAAGGGTTGAAACCATAAGTTTGAATCATGTCGTGCTGAAGCTATATAAATCAACCTTTAAAAATGTATATATGATCCCATATTTATCCAATTAACTAGCTATATATCGATACATATCATTTAATAATGATTCAATTTTCTTCTAAAGGCATATTTAATCTCTAAACAATTGAAAATAAAAATTGATAAAGTAGGTCATCCGATATATGTAATTATGTTGTAATAATTAATTCAAAAATAAATATTCATAATTGTTTAAGGTTTCCGCTGCTATTGAAGCTTTTTTTTAGCGAAAGAGTAAATAAGCTTATAAATGAGGTTTTCTTTAAATTAAAATGCATTAAATTTAACAAAGTGAACAAAAAGAAAAGAGTAGAAAAAGTTTCTTTTAAAAATAAATCACATTTACCAGCAAAAAAAAAGGCAAATGAAATTATTAAGTATATGAAAGCTCGCCGGTAGAGCGTGTTGGTTGGAAGGAAGCAAAACGAAGTTAGATAAAAACTTCGGTAATAAATCTGTGTAAGTTCGGGTGAAATTTATATCACAATAGAAGTGCAAATAGAATGGCATGGGTGAATAAAAGCAACGGGTAAACTATAGTTTCACAGACATAACATTGAGCGACAGTCAGCAACGCGAATACACCAGTGTGCCAGCTTGCGTGAAATAGACCAACGCAACGCGAAAAAGATTTCCGCCAAGTGCTGCACATCTGTTGGCACACAATTGAACTACAATAAAAATCCAGGGAGATTCAATGTACTACTAACACAACCAATTATACGTATTTATAAAAGCAGGAACCCGCAAGGTTTACCGATTTGAATAGTTTTATTTGCCACCTCTTCACGTATTAATTACATAAAATTTGAAACCAAACCTTGGCGAACGCATATAAACGATTTATTAAGCATAATTTGGCGTAATGTTCAAATGTTCTCCTTGAAACTGCCACGGTGTTCACTACAATAGATCATTTTCATAAAACAATCACAAAATTATTTCATTTTAATTATAATGTGCTATTTAATGTGTAAATAAACTTGAATAAAAATAATTATGTTTATGAGTAACGTTATGGTAGGATGGTTTAGATTGAGATAGATATTTAAATGCATTTAGATGGAATTGCAAAAATATTGCGAATATTTTAAAACGTTGGATGCGAATTGATTATTTAATATACACGTAATAAAATTGTCGATTAGATAAAAGCTTTATTTGAATTGCGCTCTTGAAATTATGATGCATTTTAATGTTTTTGTTCGTGTATTAAAATGTATCTACTTGTAAAGTTCAGTAACGATTTTTTACGGTTGACCTAATTTTGGAGAATTCACGAAACAGTTAACTTCCATTATTTTATTTTTTTATTCGTGGAACATTTAAAATTTTATATTTAATCAATTTTATAAAAACAACGACATGGTGAATTTTTATATGCATAAACAACCAATTTATTTTTATATCTTGAGTATTATAAAACATATTTAGCAAGTCGGTTAGTAGTGTCGAAAGTTTGGCGCTGATTAGATTTAAAATGCGAGCGGATTCAATCGGGCACCAGTACAATATGTGTGCCAAATTTGGTAATAATCGGTTCGGTATCTTCCGAGAAGAAACGGCGACAAAATTCGGTCTTACGATTAGTGAGTGAATATGTTACTGAAATGTAATTATTTTCAGAATTAGAGTAATAAAGTCAAATAAAATGCCATAGAAAACTCAATTCATTAAAAGTTAGCAAATATGAAATTGATTTTCTTTTGTGAAGTATCCATATTAAAATTTCAATTGCATGGCAATTGATAAATCATAAACAACAAAGAAACACATTCATTCGAATCGTTTGACAAGAAATTCAATAGAGAATTAAATGTGGCAACCGCACCAACAACACGGGAGGCGCTTATATAAATCGTCCGGATTTAGCTCATTCAATAAACATATAGTAATCCATATAAAGTGGCGCATAAATAATACACGCATCTCGTTTCTATGTAGACAAAACCACGCGGTTTTGTTTCGCTCATCAAGCTGGAACAAAACTTGAACAAATAGCAAATGTTGTGTGCATGCGCGTGCGACAGCAAACCGAAATATCACGGGAATTATTGACACAGTAATCTCAGCGAATTATAGATGCGAAAGCAGTGCGGTTTGCAAAACAGAATTCCAGCGAATTGAAAACGAACGGGCTTGCAGGACAGTTTAACTACTTCATAACGTACACACTAACTTAACCAAAACTAAATTGCAAACTTTGTTCAAGTTGCCCACTAAGTATGTGTAGACGATAGGTTTATACCTTGCATCCAGAAAGACCCTTGAATTTATGTGGGTGCGTTCAGGGAGCTCATAACGTTCTACTAACAACCCCCCCCACCCCCACCCTTCTACCTCTCATAAATTAATTGCATCACTACTCACCTGTAACAAAAACTAAAATACTTCGCAACCCAAATTTAATTACAACAAATACTCAAATAAAGAACGCTATAAAAAAAAACGAGCGAAAAAATGATATAGGAGTTAAAATAAATGATGACAAATTACTTTTAGGTGATGAAAGCAAAATTTTATTTACGCAAAATAATGATTCGTAATCGCTTTAGGATTAAATTTGAGGTTTTAGAGTGAGCAGAGCCGTCTGTAAATATGTGAAAGATTTAGATATATATACATATATAAAATAAAAAGTTATTTGAATTGAATTCTTGACAGAGAAGAATTCCAGAGACGCAGCAATTGAAATCGATAAGATGTTTAAAGTCGACGAGAAAATTCTTTGTGAATATACTAAACTTTATAAACTTCTCTCTTTACTGTAATGTAAAAAGGCGCACCGAAAACGTTTCATGTATAATAAAATATAACATACAGGGTATATAACGATATATACCACGCACGCTTGCTGAAAATCTCAAAGGAAGCAAAGAATAATCCACAAGAGGAAACTTACGAAATATTGTTTCGGAACATAAATAAATCAAAAAATTACATCAAGTTCAATTGATTGCTTTGAGTGAATTAACGGACGGACGCTACAAACAGATATAAATGGGTCTGATATTTTTCTAATTAAATATTGACTTATTGAATTAATTCGCTGTGCAAACATTCCCCTTAAAACCAAAATCAATAAACTTATAAAAACAGTCACTTTGCAAACAGTTCTGACATTTCAATATATTTTCGTGCTTTTATTGTTATTTGCTCCTGATTTTCGCCAGCACGTTTTTTTTATTATAAAAGCACCAAAAAAAAAAAAATGGTGGGTCGCCGTTCCGCAAAGTAATCAATACAAATCTAAACAGGAGTACACTAAATGTTTATTAAAACAACGTAAAAACACGAACGAAAATTTATGAGCTAGTTGGCAGCTTGTCATCAGTAATTCATCAGCGTAGAATTGTGCTGGGATTACAAGGGGGGATTATTTTTTTATCAAATCGTAACAAGTTTTATTTAATTAATTCATCCGTTTATATATTAATTGATGTTTGTAAGTAAGATATAAAACGATTTAAAAATGACGTACTCGCAGTTTATTATAAAAATATGTATTTTGAATAAATAATTCATTAGACCATTGCTATAAATATACGATGGAATCAAGTTTGAATACTAGATTCGGAGCTCATTAAAATGTATAACTTAACATTCGGTAAATTTATCTAATTTGGGAATTTAGTTAGTTACTCTGAAGTAGGTCACCAATACAACCAAACACTAGCTGAAATACAAATGGGCGCAAGCGCATTGAGCAAGTATGTTTGTTAAAAACATATACATGCATAGAATCATGTTTAATATTTGTCTGGCTGCCAATTCTCATTTATTACAATATTCAAACAATTCAGCGAACTGTAATAACTTGAACTATGAATATAAATGATAAATTATACATTTGTTTTCTTGTATTAAATATAGCTGTATGCCATTGGCGTTGATTGCATGAGTATGTAGGGATTTGAAATAGCATCACCATAAGAGTCTATTCTTAGCGTCCAAGATCTTTCAAACGAAACTCTATGAATTGCATAATTTAATTTGCATAGATGTATTATTACCAATACGACAATTAGTGCTCGAAGCACGACAAGACGTTTTATATTAAAATTCCCAACATTGAGAAAATCAGATTAACAACTAATCAAACGAAAGAAACTTCAGTTAATGACATGTTAACTTTTAATTTCAAGCGTTAGACACCGCCTCGACAATTGTGCTTACTGTAATGCGATTATACGGGTAAAGAAGACTCGACCAAGAAAACAGAAGTGGTGGACTATAATTTCCCCTTTCCTAGCCTTTGAGATGATAATCACTACTTCTCATCTTCCACCCTTGAATTCACAATATCTCTTACGGCAAACACAGTATGAACGAGTTCCGTTGCATTTCCCTTGTGATCCTTCGCGTAATGCATTAACTTCATTGCGTTTATATTACCGTTTTATTACATATAAGAGCCAAAGGTTGAGTTAATATTTTTTTCATCAAATTGATACTTTAATATTTAATATAAAAATGCGAATCTTCTATAATTGTATTATATGAGATATGTAATTAGAATGTTATTAGAGCAATCATTTACTCTATTAAATAAATTGTATTTGAGCAAAAAGTTTATTTGAAGTATTTTAAGCACAATATACACGTTCTTCTTTTACACAGTAGCAAAGATGAATAATGGAAGAATGACAAGTAAAATTTATATACATATTGTGAAAAATGGGAGAATGAGAGAATGGACAATAAACAAAGCATAACGGAGGGAAACGGTTGTGTATAACATCCGACAAAAGGAATTCATATACCTATACAGAAAAGGTTAAATAAAATGCAGAATGTAAAAAAAAAACAAATAAACGATTATATTAAACAAAATAGTGCAATTATTTAGTACAATAAATAATTATTTAGATATTTTTAACACAATTGTTATCTGTTATAAATGTTTATTGTAAATAAATGACGAGATAATTTTGCCATACGTTGAAAACATATTTGTTTAAATTCTCAAAATAGAAAATATTATTAGAATAACGATTTGCGCTTCCGTTTTTTTTTTTTTTTTGAGCGGCATAATTTTAGTGGTAGCGGTAAATTAATCGCTCTTCACTGGTTATTTCCTAAAAGGAAATCGATTACGAACGAAAACAAAAATAGTTGATTTAGTGCCGACGAATCGAGGAGGAAAGTTCACATTTTGCGTTTAAATATAAATCAATGGAATCACATTTGCTGCGTCAATCCCTTTTATTCCGAGGTTCGGAATGCAGCGTTGTTTTCTTTTTTACTGGCTATAGGGGAGATTTTAGCGTCGCCGCAATTGAAGAACGCTCAGACGTACGTCATACGAAATTACAAAGCAAGGATAAAATTGCGAAAGCTAAAGATACTTCGAACATAATATGCTGTACTTTATGATTCGGTTCAGCAATGTCATGTTGTCGTGGCCACATTTCTTTATGGAAATTCAAAACTTTACCTTGCATAATTAAGTTTCTTGGCTTCTCTCGTCTTTGCTTATTTTTTAATGTTTTCACCCAAGTTTTTTTTAATGATTCAATATAACATCAGAATATTAAGCGGTTACAATATTATGGATAGAAAACATAATTATAATTGTTATAAATGTTCTACCGGTAATAATATAATGAAAATAGGATGAACTTATAATCCATAGATATCGGGAAGCAGTTTTATGAAATAAGGATATTGCAGAATGAAAATTCAATTTATGTGGAAAGCAAAGGAAATAAATCTTTAATTTTATAGAAACTACGCTGGTGTATATCTGATGTGTACGTTGAGCGACGGATGCATTCTGAATTATTTATTTGTTCATAATTAAGTTAGGTCTTGAAGCATGTTCCGAACAGAAAACTAGCTATTATAAGTAATGTGAAACACCAGTTTCCAATGCATTAATAATAAAATGTATGTATACGAGAACGACGCAACAGAAAATAATTATTAGTCAAAACAGCTGCGTGTAGATTTATATATTAATTAAGCCCGGCGAAATTCAGATTATATATAGTTTGCGAATTTATCTGTACATCCTTTGTTAGGTAAAACCGCAAATAAAACAATTTGTGTTTTCAAATTATAGAGAGATTTATTTATATGTATGTAAATAAATATAAAAGTATTATTCAACTTAAATAATGCATTGCTAATTAAAAAACTTTTAATTAACGTATCATATATTTAACTAGTTCATCACGGATAAGTTCGCAACATTTCAAAATTAATAATATTAGTAATTATAGTTATAAAAATTATGGTACAAAGTCACGGTTATCAAATTTCATAAAGTGAGATAAATTAATATTATATTCTCGTATATATAAATATAAGCGTCAACAAAGGTTTCATCGAAAAATCAATAAGGTATTCGCGCCAATATAGAAGGCATTTTGCCAGCACACATATAATAAACATAAAATATGTTTGCAAAAAAAAAATGCACATTTTAAACTTTCGTAATTGAGATGAAACAGTGCATTTTTTTATGGCTTGGCAAAATTGTGGACTATGGCTTTGTGCAATATCTGTATTTTTCTACTTGGGTAAATATTTTCCGGGTAGACTGGATATAAATATCAGTTTGGTATTTTGATGTTTTTTTTTTCAAATTATTACGTACTGGCGCATTTGGCAAAGTGCACTGATATAGAAACAAATACATCCTATATTGTTTCATCAAAATAATATAAAAAATACGCAATGGCTTACGCTTAATATGTTCAAGTTAAGATTTAACGTAATATGTATATAAAAAAATTGGGTCTAAAGGATAAATTAAATAATTGAAGTAAAAATAAATATGAGAGATAACCTTGGTAAAGTGACTGAACTTTTATCGAAATGTGTACTTAAAAATATTTCGTGTTATCAAAGATAATGAAACGAAACTGTGTGAATACAAAAGAAAATTAAAATAGCAAATTAGAAATATAAACGTTGATGTTATTACAAAAATATCAAAGGAGAAGAACAATGACATTTAGAAAGTAGATTTAAAAGCCAATTGGCGCGGTGCCAAAGGACGCTGAAGGTTGTAAAATTCTTTTGGTTTGTTATAATTCAAACAACCTCATTAGAAACTTATAAAGCACGGCATTTTCGATGAGCAACATTTTAATTATTTACTATTTTAATTAAATATTCCGTTTTTATGCCATTTCATCAACACGCTACGCCACAGCGTTCGCTAAATTTGCCGACCGCACAGATATGCAATATTTTATTTTGATTTAACTTTGCAAATGTTCCGTGTACGTAAAATGACATATGGTTATGAGCAAGCGCGTTTCCAGAACAAAACTCAACCAACCATATTGCAATAAAACTGCAATTCGCATATTCGATCCGATCCCTAATGAAATTGCTAACTCAGCAAAATAACTTCCAACTTATTATAAGTTACCAACTTGTTTACACAATTAATTTATAATATATTGTACTTAGAAATTCGCAAACATTTTAACAAAAATCAAGTTTTTTCGTAAAAATAAATGACAATTTTAATTTCCTTTTACTTTATTTACATATATGCATTTAAAATTGTGTCACATTCATTGTGAAAATTGCGTATATAGTGCTTTAAAATAAACAAACAATAAAAGCAACTTTATTGGGTTTCTACTGTAAATAAATGTATCTATAGTAAAATGTATTTGAGAGTGGCTTTTCGTTTTATTTTCATTTGAACAAGTTCCTATTTTACGTATGCTGTTTTATATTCACTACACGATCGAATCCCTCCAATATTTGCCACGCCCATAGAATACAAATATATATTACCCTTAATAAAAATCTAGACATTATTTTTAAAAGTATCGTGTCGTATAACTATTATAAATATTTATTAATAACAAAATTAATTATAATTGCTATAAGGAAATAAACAAAGCAAGTTAAATGTAATTACGCTTATAAACACATGAGTACGAATACAAAGTTTTTTTTTTTGTTATACATGTATAGACAAAAGTACGATTAAAGTACCGTGCACTTTTAGCACGGAAACAAAAAAACTTTTAAATCGAAGATCACAAACTTATATTTACACAAAAAGAGTAAACTGAAGAAAAAGTGAGACAGCTCCATTACAAATACTCAACAATTTATTTCGGCGAACATTTTCAGAACGACCTTTAGGGTGCCACGGGCCAAACAAAGAGCGCAACAATATCGCAAACAAAGATAAAGAGACACCAAACGAAAAAGGAAACAGCGTCAAAAGGGAGACACAGAGTGAAACAAACACGCGAGGCATAGTAGCAAATCTCTTGCTATCCACCCCGTCTCGAAGTGTATATACCTTAATTCGTACCCT
The DNA here is from genome assembly GCA_944738965.1 of Nebria brevicollis. Classification (NCBI taxonomy): domain Eukaryota; kingdom Metazoa; phylum Arthropoda; class Insecta; order Coleoptera; family Carabidae; genus Nebria; species Nebria brevicollis. The sequence continues at coordinate 12,704,635 of OX122906.1, forward strand.
TAAGCACAGGATGCGGCACGACACTGGACTACTCCTTCACTATTTGAATTATAAATTTAGGATCTAGGCGAAAACCTAGCACGTAATTAGCCGACTCTGAATTCCAATGTCGTAAACAATTGTGTTGTTAGATGACATGTCTAAATAGCGCAATTAATTATCGAATTTCCGAGAAATGTATTGGACATATTTTGCCTATATATATCTAATACGTCATGGTATCAATATTGAAATAATTGAAACAAAAAATATGTCAAGATATATAATTAATAATTGTACTGCTTCTTGGACCATGAATGTTTATTTATTTTTTTTTTTGAAAGACTGTTTTCACTATTGTTCTATAGAGAAAACAAACTTGAGAATTCATAAATTAATATTTGAAGAAAAATGCGAAGCAGAGAAAATACAGCAAAAAGAACGATCAAAGCTTTCGCAAGTTTCCTCGTCCAAATTAATTACAAGTTAAAATGAATTTTAACTAAGACAAGTACACAGTCATTATTTATTATTTTTTTTTTTTTAAATCACAACGGTATAAGAACCTTGAGTGAGCGGTCGCAATTATTTCTAATGTAGGTATTCATATTTGAATACGATCATTTTTATGTCGGTGCATTTTCTTTGCTAAGTGTAAATGGTTTGGATAATTTTAAATATATTCGCATTTTCATCATCATTTGTAAGCGCCTGAATAGCGCCAGCTGTCCCAATGTAGGTGGTGTTTGAGTCATGAGGCATGTATAGAAAACTGGGACGTAAGGGTACAAGAAATGGTAGGGTAAAACAGGGGAGATTTATATGATATAAGGGGGGGTTAATTCAGAACCGTATTGGAAAATATCTAATTTCCTAGATCGACTAGATTAATTAAAAATTATTGGAATTCTATAGTCAATAACTACGAATTTATTGCTTGTGCGACGTAATTTATTCGTATGTGAATTTACGTCAATATTAATAACAAGCGTCTAATTAGTCACAAACCGCATTACTTGTCAGCTAGATTCGTTGCTATAGTTACGCTTTGACAGATTCAATCAATAAGTTAATCGGTTACTACGTAATTGACTTGATTAAAAAATTGCATTTTTTTCACATTGCATGAATTATTTGGGTAACAGGATAATAGAACGAATTTACAACTTGCACAAAATTTACCATGGAACATTATTTCAAATTTCTATTATATACACCAATAATTCATAAACTACAAATTGTTGTGCGTGTTTTTCCATAAAGCATAGTCCCACGCAATTCCACCAAACGCAAAAGTTAATATTTAATATTATTTTTCGTGAAAAATAAACGCTGGATAGATAATTTAATACGGTTAAAACCAACCATAAATTATTATTTTGATTGTACAGAGATACAGTGTAACCCAATTAGGGTTTTAATTATATTTATTGAAACTACATGTCAATTTTGTTAGGAATTGAAAAGATTTCAATGAGAGCACATTTTGAACGTGCAAATAAAATCATGTACATTATTCATTCCAATGAAAGTTGACGGAGCATGAAAAAGAAATTTGCCTTTAGGATATACACAAATAATGCAATTAAATTTTACGGAATTTTGGTGAAACTGGTTCCTATGGACTGTCACTGTTAAAACGGCGATTGTGTAATCGCGTATCCGCTACGCAAATAAAATCAAATATGTGCAAAACCTATTTATATCAATTACAATGGAATTAAAAACAAGCGAGGTGCTAAAGGAACTCAAAATAAATGACTCATAAAAGTATAGATTTAGAAATACGATGATGAAATAATATTGTTTACTAGTTATAAATATTGACGTCCAATTATCTTTAATAAATTACATAATTCTTAAAAGTATCCATCAATTGATTTTGTAATTGTAATAATTAATATTTATTAACCAATGCAATTTAGTCCGCTTACATGTCATATATAAGCAGGAACTAGCTAAATTAAATATTTAAGTAGATAAAATTATAAGTACTAAAGATAAGAGAATATACTTGAATTATTTATCGCATACAGCATACTTTCTTTGGGTATTATTACAACAACTTTATGCGCAGCATAAATTTAAATAATGATATTTTAGTATTACGATGGTTTTACGTACATAGTTTATCACTTAATATTTTTAATTTTATGCTATTACCTAAGCAATATAAATCCATAAATATTTACAACTAGAGCTAAAACCCAAGCAAGCCAATTTTTAATAAAAAAAAGAGCTTCGTGTTTGAATGAATTACGTTTGTTATCATTTAGAAAATAATTAAATATTGCGCTTTCAAAGGAAACAAAGACGAATTAAATTCCAATCCAATTAGTACGTACGCATACGTTTACATTACAATGCAAATAGTTACAGATTTGGTTAAAAACACGTGAAAATAAATATTGTCAATTTTATTTGGAACTAAATAATATTGATGCCGGTCTGATTCCATTGAATTATTAGCGTTGCATTTCATCACGTAGGATTAATGCCAATGTATGTATGTGATGAAAATATTTAGTGCGTTGTGAAAATTTAGCTTAAAAGATAAATTTGTAAAAAATAAAAAAAAATTGGCTATTGTAAACCAAGTTTAGTAACTACGTAAAATTAAACTCGCAACCTATATCGCTTGAGACTTGAGCGAAGTAAAAGTTTTAATAAACTTTTTAACAGTTAATTTAAAATTTAATCAAATTCACAGCCAACGCTTGGTAAGTTTAGATATTTTCTCGACAATAAATTAATATTATCGTACATCAGATATGCACCCTGAGAACACCAACAGTGAAAGTACTTTTAAACCAATAACATCCTGCGACATTACTTTAGATAAAGACGGGCAAATTAAATAACCTTTAAACTTGATATAGATGAAAATAGTGCAATACGTCTACATCCAATATTGATTTGTTACGTTTCGCACAATAAATCCAATTTAAAGTCGTCTAAAAGATTGTCATTGACCAATAGTACTTTTTATTTCTCAAGATTAAACGTTACACTACAATTCGTATTTTTGATTTAAAACAAAAACAATCTTATAAACAAATATGTAATTTTATTTATATATATATATAAATGTTAATAAGTTAATATTTTGGAGCGCGTCAGTATATTTAATTTCATGTTAAAATTGTTTTGGCGAATAAGCAATGCTATGCACTGTTTTATATATCGTGCATCTAAAAACAGACGCGGCTATTCTTAGCGACGGTCCAATCACATTTAGTTTCAGTAAAATCTAAATATACAAAAAAATCACCTGTGACTCTTCGATATTTAATTGTGTAAAAACAATTACGCGGTTGCCAAATATATATAACATGGTCGGACAATAGTCAACCACGGTTAATAAGATTTTAATTGTTTGTGGTATTCGTTGTAATGCAACTAACCATTAATTTAGAATAAGGTATAGTTCCATCTGTTGGGAGACTGTATAACGAAGTAGCAAATACCGTTATACGGTGCAACACAATGAAAGCAAAGTGTAATTGGTGTAAATCTAATAACGAGACATAAATGGCCTCTTCCCTTCAGAACCACCCACGAAAATTAGCCGAGACGTTCATCAAACAAATAAATTAATATTACATTGTGATGCAACTACGAGGAAATCATATTTTTTTATAAATGGATGTTCAGGGAAAATATACAAATAAAATGGGTTTCTTTGTTAAAACATTTCATACAAATGTTATCTCATATAAACAGGAATTTTCCAAGCTTTTTATATATAAATAAAGAAACATTATAATTCCTACTATATTAAATGGAAATTAGTAATTAGATAATCAAAGCGTGTTTATTATCCGATTAAATTAATCCGTATTCTATGAAATATGAAATGTTTTAATTTACGGAATTGCACTAAAATATTTAAAAATATATTAATGCTTGTTGAACCCTATTAGAATATTTATGTCCCTGTCTGAATGCGTTTAAAAATTACAAATTAATTTTAATAGTATGCTAAATAACATATTTGTTGATATTCAAGGACAAATTAATGACCTTAGTTTTTATGACCATGGTGGTATTATATAAAATTATATACACCATACGAAAATAATAATATTTGTTAAAATGTAATCATTAGAATTGACATTCCTAGATATGTTTCTATTTGGGACAAAATACCAATTAATAATTATTGTTTTCAATAAATAAATCAACGTATAAGCTCCAAGGTGTCTCTGACCCCAATTAACTCCATGTACATCTGGCAACAGCGTGCATGTATGTACATTTGTTGTCAGATGAGCGTAGGATGTTCAAGAATATTATTAATTATAAGATGCTATTCAATAAGTTATTGAATCATTTCTATAGACTTAAAGATTTGCTCCATTATTCAGTTGTGTATAAATATTGATTAGTTCCGTTTTATTTTTGAACTATTCGTGATTAGAACACATTATAGTTCGCATATATGTAAATTAAAAGAAAATACTCAAAAATAGAACAAGTAAACAAACGAAATATAATTCATGTTATAAATGTGTCGAAAATTTAAAGATATAAATCATTAGTTATATTTATTATAAACTTGGCAGCAGGCCAAACTCTAATTACATACCATACCCGCTACATAAAACAAGTTTAATTTCCTGTAATATCTTATTAATAATAATCTATAAGTGTTTTTAAAAATAAATTTAAAAATTCGCTAATATATATAGTTGGTGTTAAACACATAATAATAGTTAATAATAGAAGAAAGTGTATAACAGGTATACAAAAACAGCTCGTTTTTGAATCGTCGGTTCATTTTTTTTGTACCTTTTCTTCCATTTGCTCTTTCTTCTCCAAACAGGTTTGAAAACACCGAGGTACACTAAAGGTTTATAATAATAAAAATGTCTAATTGATGCCTAAATATTTGTGAACATATGTTACTATATTATATTTCGTAACCTAGTTCATAAACTGACTCATATTAGAACTTATATAATTATTAATGACATCACAAATTGTATCATTATAAAATGTTTTGTTTTTCAATGAATAGAAATTACAGTTGAACAATTTTCTATTGAATTACTCTAGAGCATACTAAAGTAATTATAATAGGCGAGAATCCGCCATAATAGTACTTAGGCACACATCAGTGCAAGTATATACTAAACGAGTAATATTTAATGTAATATTCTCGTGTTCACTAAATATAATTTGGTATGTAACAAATATCTACATAAACCATAATAACATAAACATGATTAGGTTAATTCGTTTTCAAAATAGATTCGTAAACCATTTGATGATAAATCATTACTAATAAATGAAATTCAACGACTTTTATAGATATATTACTCAACTAATCCCTTCATAAAATTTTATTGGATTGCATATAAATAAAACAAAATATTTTTTTACTATAATTTTCCATAATTAAAATATTACATTAGTAGTTTTACTAGTAATATTATTGCATAATTTGCCTTATCAGGTATAATTTATACTCGTTATAAATAGTTAAAATAAAAAAAAATTAAAATATAAAATATTTTTGAAAACACGCAGTTAGAGATAAGATATCAAGAAACACCAAGAATCAATTTAAATGTCGATTTACTAACATAAATAAATGAAAAATAATATGAAATTTCTATTCTTTAAAATTAGTGTTTTTGCATATTTAAAATAAAATCATAATTTTGCAATAACACGTTGTTATGATGGTGCAATAAATTTTTATCTGCATAACCAATTATATCGAACATTAATTAAATAAATAAAATGATTAATATTTCCAGTTTATTATCTTTTGTTATGTGATTCTAACTAATGCTAGTGTCTAGCGAAAGTTTGTCAACGGTTTAAATACTTTCATAGCACACAAATAGTGAAAACGTACACTTAAGAAGTAAAAAAAAAATACTAGGTCATTGCACAAAACAGCTGTAATAATAATAAAGTATAATAATAGAATGATTACCTGAAGCCAGTGACATAATTTAGAAATGTTTCGCTAAATATTTGAGTAATTAAGGTCAATTACTCACAGATTTTCAAATATTAATTTAAATATCAAATATAATTTATAAAAGATTCCTTTGTTCGCGCTGTTAATTATTATGTGGCTATTGTTAAAATAAATCTAACGTTAAAAATTTGCATTCAAAGTAAATATATTGTCAAGGTTAAAATAAAAAAAATTGGTTGATATCCCCAGGCAATAAATTTAACAATGGTTTTGTAATTTATTTTTTAATTATGGATCATTAAAATGCATTTGAAATTGTTGAAAAGAAAAATGATAGTTGGAAATAAATATTTAAATAGAATATTCAAAAACGTTGACGTCAAAAATATGTATATATCAGAAAACATCTGCTCGGTAAGCTATTAGCAATTTAAAGTAAATATATATAAATATCCTAAAGAGTGTACGTTGATATATACTAACCAACCGCAAAACATTTAACTGAATATGTCATGAGATATAATTATAATTATATATTTTTTTCAACAGTAGGTTAAGCGTAAATATAAATACTATTGTTATTGCGAAATAAAATTTTGATATTATTTAAAGAGTGTATAAAAACGTCAAGTCGACAATAAAAAAAAATACCTCTCGAACGGCGGAAACCAGTTTTGACCACATTTATGGTAGGTATGGTATTGTCAAGGTTTTAAATGAATCGAAATATAAGCAAAGTGTAGGAACGACCAGATGAACTGTGTCGAATTTCAATCGCTATATTTAGCTGACTAAGTGGAAACATTCTTAACATGTATTATACACATACAACGCCAAACATATATAAGGAAAATATAAATCAATAAGGCAATTGCATGTTTCAATTTAAAAATAAACGAGAGTTTCATTTTTAATACAAATATTGAACGGTTTACTGATTTGTCCGCGATTGGAATAAATGATGTTTTTTATTATTGTATAAATTCGAGAATTAATTAAATATAGTGCTTAACTTTTCCATTATTTAATTCCAATAAATATTACACGCTACAAAAAAAAAACATGAATCATAAATAATAATTATGCATTGTAATAAGAAAGGCGTGTGAATAAACTAGCTTTTAACTATACATATTTGTCCCGAAATATTCAAGTGGAAATCTATCCCCAAAAAAGTAAATGCATAGTTTGAGAGATAAAGTATTGATAACAATTGTAAATAGTAGATTACGTTTGTAGAATCAGATGATAAAATACTATTTGAGCACCAATGTTTAAATATTCAATCACAAAAACGTAATAAATAATATATATATACAATTTATTGATAAGTGTGTTTCGAATTAAAATGTTTATCGATGTGTAACCCCCAAATAATCTAAAATTAGTTTCGAGATGTGGGAAATGAACGGTAACGTACCAAAACTACTTTCCCATACTTTATGTCCCGCAAGTCGCCCAATGCAATACTACACTCCAATCTGACGTAGCTATTAACTTTATGATTATATACTTTCACATCGTAAGGTCCAAATATGATTATTTGTTGAAAAATATTTATTTAGGTACAATAAAGGGTAACAGCAAACATCAAATGATTCTCATTTGAGATGTCGTTGACGATATAAAGAATTACTACATGTGTGTAAATAAATAAATAAATAAAAAATAAAAAAAACCATAAAAAATAAACGTTTTCAATGCACCATTTGATATGGAAATAGTGACGTCATGTATATATACTTTAGAATCCAACTCCTAAAGGAGGGGATAATCTTGGTAAACCGGCTAGGGCTGTGAATCTATATATGTAACAAGCGGCAAATGATAATATTATCACGTAGAAAACGAGTACACCAACAAAAAACCGCTTTCGTCATTCGGTGACTTGAACACTCTTCCAAGGCTTCATTTACATTAAAAATACTTAAAAGAAAAACTGATTTTTAATTAAATGCCTGTTATTTCTATTCCCCATAAATGAATACAAACAAAACTCACTCTATTCATATATTATTTATAATAAATATCATTGTGATTTTTTAATCTCTAATTTCTCTTATCAATTTCACAATTTTTTGGATTATTTATCAGTAAATAAATAAATAAAATATCGATATATTATTTATAAACATTTATATTAAATACCTATATTTGGTAATATGTTTTAAACATACGTATAAGTGAGCGAAATCTACATTTATTCATTTGAATTAAAATCGAAATCAGTTAACGCAGTTAGATTTATTATAAAACAATAAATAACTACGCTTGGCGATCGCCCATAACAGAGCGATCTTAAGCACAAGTACGTATACACAGGGATCAGGGAACGCTTTGGATGCTATACTCAAATCCACATGCAATTACCGGACAACGTGTTCGGTTTTGCACAGTAAATATGTATTTAAAATCGAACGCGCCGCGCGAAAACCACACAACATTAGACTATAGCACTAATGCAAGCGAAGTGTCAGTCCTATTATTATACAAATTACAACATGTAACATTAGTGTAATTAGCGCTGTTTTATTTTATTATTCAAATTTGTTATTTCTAATAAAAAATATATATATGTGTATATATCTTATCAAAGGATCATATGTAAGTGATCGATAAGGAAACTAGTATAATAAATAATTGTGTTCGATTGAATCAATTGTTGTGAATAAAATAACAATGACATCTTACCTCGCCGTGATCCATTCTTCCCTCCGGCGTATTCTCCGGTAAAAAGTACAAGCGTAAACTCGCCAACATTTGTTCACTGTTTTTATCTATCCACAACAATTGTAACTCGCCAATACACACTAAATCCGAATCACTCCACAATTTCACAAAAAAAAACTCACACAATGATATTATACGCTGCGAACCGTTTTTCGAATATCTAAACGCTTTGTAAAACGTATATGGTCCATGGTGCCCGCAGGGTCCCCCCACCAGCTGCAATTAAAATTATATTAATTAGTGCGAACGACTTAGATACATGCATTTATTAATAGGCACATGCACCAAACAAATTTGTTTTTATTTATTTATTTATTATATTCATCCCATCTAATACGGGACAATTGTTAAATAGTTGCTAATTACTAATTAAAATTAAAAAGTGACTCGACGTTACACACAAATTATACCATAAACTATTCGAGAAAAGTTTTGAGTACGTGAAATCAATATTATTTAATCATTTATTAAAATTAATATATTATTGTTTCAAATAGCATATTATAATATGCTTTATGTACAATATTCATATCATTATTTATCAAATAGTTACCTAACCATTTAAATATTATTATTAATTATTATGTACATAAACAAAACAAAAAACAATGACTATACGATAGAATAAAGTCAAACAAACGTTATTCAGTCGAATTTATATTTAGAACAATTAAAATTAAAAACCAATTTAAAACTACATAAATATGCTTATACACATATTTGATATTCAAAACTTATGAAATTTATAAATAACTCGCGTGCTAGTTCGCTTAAAATTACGTAATTTTCACCGAATTAAAGGGAATCAATTAATTAAATAATTAAAATTTTATTCATACCTCTATCACACTGTTATCCATTTTAAAATTGATAAAAATCACTGAGCTCACTCACACAGCACAGCACGCCGCTGGCACATCGTCTACTTTGTATTTACTCTAATTATATGACGTCATGATACAGAACCAAACAATCGGCGATTGCCGGATCAACTCGGTCATTTTCGGTTACTCTAGCTTACTTTTTTTGATATAGTGGGGGAAAATAGTAAACGCCAACGAAGGAAAGAAACTACAATGGCGATCGGCAACACAGCCGGTAACAGCTACTACAAAGTGTGCTTTTGTATAAACATTTTTGTGTGTTCTCGATTACAATTAATATTTTATATATGTTTTGTTTTATACTATAAAAATGATACTTTGTGCATGGATTTTTGATGGAGAAAAGGTTAGTATATATTATTATTAATTTGTTATTTTTACTACATGTGTTTGGAAATTTACTTTTATGTATATATATGTATATAAGGTATATTTTGTGTGAACGTCGTTATGAGAATCAATAACATGTAACTTTAAAATGTTTATTTCTTATGCAAAGTATTACAATTGTTATTTAAAACTAATTACTCGTATGAATTGGTATAAAACTCTATTTTTAATACATTTATTAGATTTATACGATGTATGAACTAGTATCAAAATTCAAAGCGTTCATTTGTGCGTCTATCCAGTCTCGGAATAGAGCGACATTCCCGTATACTCCTGGTAATTTGTCTTCCCCGCAGCCGATACCCCATGCAACTAAACCAGCTTGAGTATATCGTCTTGGGTTTGCTTTATCTGGACAAACTAATGGACTTCCTCCATCACCCTGGATGAACGAACGGTAAATATAATATATATGTATATAAATTAGTAAAATAAATCGAATTGAAATGACTTACAGTGCAAGTATCTTTATTTGCAATACCTCCAGCACAAATAAAACTCTCGTGTAACATAAACAGTTTTCCTAATCTAGTGGTACGTAGTGCATTTTCGCATGTTTTTCTAGGTACAATTGGAAGATCGATTTTCTTCAAAATGACTGATTGAGAACCGTCCTTTCCTAAGCGTAAATAGGTATGTTATTTCTATATGTTTCAAACAACTTTATACAATTTATGTTTATATGTTTCAGCTATGAAATCTGAATGTGAGGTGTGAGATGATTTGGATAAGGTATTTAAAAATATATATATTATTTCTAGATTTGCGTCTTGTATCACCTAAAAATCATCAAAATAGTTTTCGTTTTGTAGTTGCAGTTTCATGTTTGAATTGTAAATCATCAATAAATATCAATAAGTCATTTGTAAGAGTTTGCGTTTTGGTGAATTAACAAATCGCGATCGATGCGCGATTTGTTATGTGCCTAATATTGTATTTACCGAATACTTTCTTTCCCCATCCACTTGCGTAACACTCGTTTTGATTGTATATTTGGTTTTGCGTTGGCAAACATACTGGTTTCACATTTGCTGCCCATTCGATCGGGTCCTTAAGCACCAGAAGCGCAATGTCATTGAATAGCACTTCTTTATCGTAGTCTTTATGCGCTATGAATTGTGCGACGTCTTGTTCTTGGTAAGGGTAGCGTTCTTTGGTTGTTTGCGTATCCCATTCTCCTGCACGAATTTTAACATCCTGTGGATCTAATCTAGAATTGTTTTCATGGTGTTAAATAACCAATTTATTTGCTTAACATATTTCATCTAGCCTATGGTTTAATTCCGCATCTATATGTTCACTTAGACACGTTTTGTATATGAGTGGTTTTCATAATAACAATTTATAGTTCGATGCATTGCATTAATGATTTCGCCTTGATCTGGCATTGAATCTACTCAGGTGCGACAACTATGTCTAGTCTATTTTGTTAAATTCTATAAACTCTATATGCAATACAAAAAACATTTTTTGAATGCGTCTTTAACCTATCTAAAATTTCCATATAATTGCACCATTAGATTTAATGTATTTAGTATGACTTAGAGTGACTAGATATATAAGAGTGTGGACGATAGCTTCCCAGCCTGTGATTGGCGCCGCCATAATTTGTCTAAATGTTCAAACGAAATGCATTGCGTTATATGGAGCGCGCGGCTCATATTTTCTTATACTCTTTAAATCTAAAGGACCAGATAAGATAATAGCACCCCGTATTTTTTATGTTATTCCTGAATAAATTCTGCGTATTTTATTCCGCGACAGCATAGGTCTATCTATTATAGAAACATTTATACTAAATTCCAAACATTTCGCGGGCTAATATAACTATTTGTGCTGTATACTTGCAAGTATATTAGTGTTATACATTTCGCGAATCTCTTGAAATAAACACTGTTTATTATGCTTATTACATTTATTAATTCAAATTGTGTATTTTAAAATTATGTTTATACCGTAATATTTGAGCGCGAAATGTTTCGACTTTTGTATAAATGTTTCTATAAAAGATAGACATATGCTGTCGCGGAATAAAATACGCAGAATTTATTCAGGAATAACATAAAAAATACGGGGTGCAATTATCTTATCTGGTCCTTTAGATTTAAAGAGTATAAGAAAATATGAGCCGCGCACTCCATATAACGCAATGCATTTCATTTGAACATTTAGACAAACTATGGCGGCGACCAATCACAAGCGGGGAACCTGCGCTCTATGCTTTGGATAGGGACTACTCGTCGATTGTCCACACTCTTATATATCTAGTCACTCTAGTATGACTATTCTTATAGACATATACAAAATTATTTATTCATTTAAAAGTTGTAACCTCTATAAATATGCGCAATATCTTGCATCGAACTTTCTTACTCTTATTATTATTATATAATTGATATATATAAGTATCTTACCCAGTAAGACAATGCGCACTCGTTAGAACCACTTGGGGATGGATCATAGATCCACCACACAGCGCTAAATTTTCCTTGCTACTAGGAATCCAATTTTTCCTAAGCACTGCAACCATCCATGGAAACTCGCCATACTGCGCTTCCCTATCGCTCGCACCAGTTATACCGAATTCAACACCATCTGGATTTCGAATGCCGCATTTGATGACCTGTTTAGGTGGTAGAGTCGGTGGTGGCGTTTCGGCCACCACTGGTGGTGTAACGGGTTGGTCGGTTGGTACGCCGGGATCAGGTACTGGATAAGTACAACACAAGTCCAAGAAATGGCTGCATTTATTTTTGCCAAATCTAGAATAAATTATGTGGTTAATTAAAATTTCGTTACAGACGAATAATTATCTTATTAACTTAATAACAGCAATTAATGTTTATCAAGGTTAATTAGAGTCGGATGTTCAGAAAAACAATTCAAACCAGTTTTTTTTTTTAAATACATTATTGTTTCAATTTAAATGGAATACAGGTTCTGTCGTTAAATTTACATTTAATTGTGATCTAATCTTGTATAAATTGGAATTATTAGGACGCGTTTAACGCAAATAATATATTTTATTTGAAAATACATATTTTTTCATTGAATAATTATAATGCGAACATGAATATTAAAATTCAACTTTATATATCTCGACTCTTTATACATTTCGCAACAAACACCCATTTATCATGAACAAAGAATATATTAAATGCCAAATATTCTTGTATAATATTAAATAAATATTTATCGAGTATATAATAACTTAACATACCAATTTGCATATGGAAAAAAATATTTATGATGTACAAACTAATAAATATGTTTGTTTATTAATTAAATTTCACATATAATTTTATTCGTTGAAGTTTGCCTTGGATTCAAATTGCAGTGTGTTAATATTGAAATACCCAAGAACGACCTACTTCACAACATATACGATTGACATGAATCTCCAATTTATTTCATAATTACACCTTCTTTGTTATGTGATAATTTGGCATTTATATTAAAATCACTTATTTTTAAAATACTCGACTAGACTCCTTTGGTTTTATTAATACACTAATATATGCAAATCTGTAACACTTCCATGTATTGCGGTTCAAAAAGAATTACGTGTAAAAGTTGCACAAAAATAGCAATCATCCGTGAAATAGTCGTTAGAAATAATGACTTATTTGAAACTCATTTGCGTATAATTAGTAACTTGTAATTAAGTCATTAGTTGTTATGTGTAGAAATAATGCATGTTTTAATACAAATTGTAGTTGTCTAGTGAAAAATCTTGAATTAAATTTCTTTTTTATGTAAATTTGGTTAAAATATTTGTTAAAAATATTTCGCATGGACTTCATAGCAACTGAGAATCAATTAGTGTAGTAAGAATTATAGAAATAAGTCAATATATTTATGTTTCTATTCCAGTGTATGATTGAAATATGCAATATCAAGAATTATAATCGCTTACCCTATCCTACTTTCATTCGTTGTATAGTAAAGCAAGTGATAGTGGTGCGAGAAAATGATGATTGTCAAAGGTAAATGTGGTTAAAGTAAGTGTTACGTTTAATTATTTATAAAAAAAATCTAATTTTCTCGTGTTTTCGATAATGAGTTATTTCGTAAATACTGTGATTTGCATCTTGTGCCATTCATACTATACTGCTGTGCGTCAATAGCTTATATATACTGTTTGCAATTACCTGATGTCTATAATACCGAAACCATTTTCTTTGCCATCCAGTTTCAATACTCTATTAGCATCGCAATCGTAATAAGGTACACAAATACAATCGCCAGTACCCATGCCATCGCTACCAATGAAATTCGGTGCACCAGCGACTGTTGTTGTTGATATATTCGGCGGTGGGCCGAAAATGTCTAACACTACATCGTGATCAATTTCTTGTCCCAGGACACTTGAAAGTGCGACCAGTATTACTGTTACTCGTGCTATCATTTTAGCCTAAATAAAAACAAATATTCAATAAGCTTCTAAAGTAGCACTAACTCTTTACACACATTACTTAATAAGTTATTAATCTTAAATAAACGGCAGTGGTTTTGATATCTAAATAGTTTATGAAATAAAAATAAAAAAACCGCGATGTATCCGTTCTATTTTAAGCAACCACAACATTACACATACTCTCATTAAAATATTATCAAACTTGCTAAACCTCACTGTATCCTCAAGATATCAAAGATTATCTAAAATGCGTTAATATATGATGGCTTCTACACTTATATACATTTTGATTTGTATCAAAATTGTATATATATATATTCGAAATCTATGATTATATTTTCTTTCATTCATATATTAGAAAATATAATAACCACAAAAATAGTTGTATGCAATTGTTATTGCACAATTATAAAAGCGAAATTAATATTTAAATTCAATTACTCAATAATATCAACCAAGACAAAAATTTATTTTAATTAATATGATGATTGGTGTTATTAACAAACAAGTATATGTATATAGTTATGTATTATACTAACCTGATAATTGGTGTTGAATTGCTGCGAGAGTCCTGTCTTGATTGAAGGACACGCTTATGTTTTGTTAGAAAAACGACGAACCGTTCGTACGTCTGCAGAACTAAAACTGATCTGTGAGCCGAGTGAGTGACGACCATGCAAACAACAATTTGATCTGACCATACCATTTCATTTGTTGGTATTTAAGGTTGCAGTGTGCCCCCCAGGGGGGCTCGCGTCATGCTGTGTGCGCTCAAACAATCTGGGAAATCCAGTTCGTTATTTTAATTCACTACTTATCACACAGCAACTTCTTGTCTTTTGACCTTATGGAGAAAACCGATCTTTGTATCCTATTTCAAATCAAGGTCGTAACATGTAAATTAAAACATATACAATTCGTAATAAAGTTGCATATTTATTTTGTCTTACATAAATTCAAGTTATAAAAAGAATTATTACAATCTACAAAATGGTTGTATAATAAACTATATTTATATTATTAATATTTGTAAGTGGTCATATCCAATCGTTGATATGCCATTTGTTCGTCAATCCAGTCCCGGAGTCCGGCAACATTTGCGTACACCCCTGGGGTACCGTTCTCTCCGCACCCAATACCCCAAGCGACGATACCCATTTGTTGATAACGTCCCTTAGCACCTGGAATAGGGCATACCAATGGACTGCCACCGTCTCCTTTGCACGTGTCTTTACCAGGCTCCCCGCCTGCACACACAAAGCTTCTATTTAATTCAAAATGGACTCCCAATCGTGTTTTACGTAACAATTCCTGGCATTTTTCGTTGGACACCATTGGTAATTCAACCTTTTTCAATATCACTTGGTAGTTACCCTCTTTACCAAATACATCTTTACCCCAACCGCTTGCAAAACATTCTTTACTATCCACCACTTGGTTCAAGTTCGGCAAGCAGACAACGTCAACATTCTCAGCAATCTCAACAGGCTCTGTTAGAACTAAAATGGCTACATCATTGGCCAATGTGCCAGATTGATAATGGTCATGGGTCACGATTGTGTCCACATCACGGTCTTGATGGGGCAACACTTCATTTTTCGTTTGAGTGTCCCATTCGCCAGCGCGAATTCTGTAACGTTTACCACGGTTCTTTCCCGTGACGCAGTGCGCTGCGGTTAGAACTGCCTTTGGATGAATTAGAGCACCGCCGCATTGGTAGACGTTCAGTTTGCTTGTGCTTCCTTCAACATGTTCTTCGCGTAATACGGCCACCATCCACGGGAACTCAGCGAATTGGGCTTCGCCTTTGGTCGCGCCCGTTATCCTGAAACCAACTCCGTCCGGGTTGCGCCAACCACATCCTGCAGGTCGTTCCGTTACTGGCGGTTTGGTTGGAATTGGTTTGTCGACTTTGTCCATTTCACCGCAACAAATTTCGAAATAGTTTTCACATGGTCCTTCTTTTATTCTGAAACAATAAAGAAATTTAAATGATTTATTAGTCATGGTAAATCTATTGTTTTCATTGTGCTATGTACTTTAAACAACAACAATAATAAGTGTCAAGGAAAAATTAGCAGTTCCAGTTCGTTAATTTCATTAAATAAAAGCACTGCAACTTTTAAAAGTATTTATTAAATTCCCAGAATATTTATATGTTTGTATAAAATCAAATTAACTTTTAGTTTATTATGCTAAAGCAATATGTAAATAATAAATGCTAATCAAATTTCTTGGAAATACCGAAAAAAAATCAAACAGAAAGTATACCTAATATCGATGAGGCCGACTCCGTCCTTGATGATAGTGTTATTCTTGCACAAATAATACGGCACACAAGTGCAGTCGCCCGCATCTTGAGCGTTTTCAGCCCCCGTTTTCGATGGCGTTAAATCGATCGCTCCCCCAGATGCTGGTTTCGCAGTCGTCGAATATACTCCAGCGATCAAACTCTCCAAATCATCTTGAGCATTTACCATGCACAATAATGAAATAAAGCAAAACAAGTTCAACAGTCGTGACATCTCTGAAAACCCAAATTCAAAATGATATTAAAATCAAACGACGTTTAGATTTGCGCTTATCATCACAAACAAACACATTAAGGACAAAAAAAAAATGTGTTTGGAATTATCGCGGGTCATAAAATCAATACGATTAACGATTAACTTACTGTTTTGATTCACGCTGGTCGGGATCTATTTAAATTATATGGATGCAGGCGCGCGCTTCTCAAATACGACTGCTAGCTCGTTGGGCTGCGACGAGACTGTCTGCAACTGGTAGTGGACACAGTTTACAAAATCACTGCCGAGCAGCTCGAACTAGCAAACCTTGAACCAGTCAGCTCCTAGTGGGCATCGGTTGTGACGTCATCCACAAATTACCTGTTGATGATGAATTGTATTTACCTTACTACAGGGATTATTGTGAGGGTCTTTTAAGAACCTTGGAATGAATATATACAAAAAAAAATATTGCTTTTAAATGCAATTTTCATCTAATAAATCTTCAACAAAATTAATTTAATTAAAATCTGCTCAAGTGCGCAACTATAAATTTTTAGATGATTTAAAACGAATACATATAGATTTTCATAATTGTTGTAAACAAATTATTATAAGATAAAATATGGGTATTAATGAGAAAACACATCGCTATTTTCCTAGAAAAAATTTTAATGAGACTATTAATTAACATTAATAACTGTTACATATCAACCAAACATCCTCCATATAAAAGTTGCCTTGCTAACCGAAATTAATTCGTTAATCTATATCGATATGTTATTTTGTGCGTGCCTATAAAATAATGTATAATTGATGAACAAAAAACCGAATATGATTGAGAAACAAAAAACTTCTGTGAATTTTATTTCCATATAGCTTTTGCGACCATGAGAAAATATTTAAAAAGTTCTCCACCGAAACAATGTTCGGCGTATTGCCGTGACCAGGATTCGAACCTGGGTTACCACGGCCACAACGTGGGGTCCTAACCACTAGACGATCACGGCTATATGAGAACGTTGCGATTTATAACTGTGTGTTTCAGAACATATTTTTGTAAAAAACCATACATTTATGCTGGTGCATAATATTATGAGTTTTTACTTAATTATTTATCTATATTTATAATAATCATGGAAATTCCATGACAAAAAAAAGTATTTTATTAGCGTTTGCGTCCGCTGCCATTAATTCCATATTAATAATATATAACGCCTACGCAACAGCAACCCGACATGCTTATTGTATAATTTGGTTGCTTAGTTGAACAACGGGAATTATATTAATTGATGTGTTAACATTTTATTAAGAATATAAAAACAATACAAATTAACAATGCATGAAATAAAAAAGATAATAATTAGATAGTAAAATAGTTGCAAAAATTATCAAAATAAGTATGTTATCGTGGAACTGTATCTCTATCTAGCATGAGAATGGAACTAGAGATCCATTCGGAGAACATTGAAATATTTACATAAACTCCTGGAACTTTTTCAGCCCCACATCCAATACCCCAAGAGGTAATCCCGACTTGAACATAAGTTCCGTTCATTTGGCGGCATACTAGTGGTCCTCCCCCGTCTCCAGTGCATGTATCTAAATTTTTTTCGCCGCCAGCACACAAAAAACTTTCATGCAAATTGAATCTGTCTCCTAATCTAGTTTGGCGAAGTAGTGCCTCACAGGTCCTGTGCTCGATCACACGTAGCGACACTTTTCGCATTTTTGTCTGATAGCCACCGGTTAGTCCTATATTAACAGAAATGTTTTGATATTATATTAAACGCAAGAAATTGTACATTTGAAATACCAAAAGCATTCTTTCCCCATCCAGTTGCAATACAAGTTGCTCCCACAACTGACAAATCCTTAGTTGGTAGACATATTGGTATTACGTTATTAGCAAACACCACCGGTTGCTCCAACTTCAACAGAGCTATATCATTGTATAGTGTGCGATTATTGTAATTTTCATTTTGTATAAAAATTCTTTCTACTGCACGATCTTGATGAGGTAAACTCTCATTTGTGAATAAAGTATTCCATTCGCCAGCGCGTATTACCAAAGAACTTGCATTTCGGCTAAAAACATACTTAATATTTAAGCGGGATTTGAATATATGTATAAACATTATCATAATCATATTTACGAGAATTGTTGTTCCAGAGGGCTTTAGTTATCTAAAACAAAACTTACTTCTTCAAACAATGTGCCGCAGTTAAAGCTATATTTCGTCTTATTAATGAAGCACCACAAATAAACGCGCTCCTTATAACAGTACCATCAGGCAACATTGCCGTGCTATCGAGTAATGCTAACATCCAAGGGAATTCAGCAAAACTCGATGTATAGGTTTCGATAGTTTCTTGCCTTCCAGGGTCGATATATTGAAGGCCACACTGTGAGCCTGGAGCACTGGGTGTAACTGGACGTAGAGTTGTCGGAATTGTCGGAGCTGCAGTAGCAGGGGGACCTGTTGTTAAAGGGTTTGTTGGAAATATAATTTGAGGATTTTGTGTCGTAGGTACACTTGTTGCAGGAGCAATGGTAGTAGCAGGCAGCGTTGTCGTAGCTGGCATTGGTGTTGTAACAGGCACTATTGTTGTTGGGGGGTTTGTAGGAAATATTATTGGTGGAGCTGGTGAAGTTGTTGAAGCAGGAAGCACTATTGGAGTAGTAGAAGCTACAGTTGTAGTAGGCATTGACGTAGTATTAGGTGCATTTGTAGGAAATATTATTGTTGAAACTGGAAGTTGTGTAGTCGCAGGAGGCATTGTAGTTACAGGAGCAGCTGTAGTTGTAGTAGGAGGAATTGTAATTGTAGGAGTGACTGTTGTAACAGGGATTGGTATTGTAATGGGAGCAAGTGTCATGGTAGGTGGATTCGTAGGAAATATTATTTGAATAGTAGTTACGGGTGGCAGTGTTATTGTAGGGGATGTAACAGGAGCAGCACTAGTAGA
This sequence comes from Nebria brevicollis, assembly GCA_944738965.1. Taxonomy (NCBI): domain Eukaryota; kingdom Metazoa; phylum Arthropoda; class Insecta; order Coleoptera; family Carabidae; genus Nebria; species Nebria brevicollis. The sequence goes on from OX122906.1 coordinate 12,724,447, forward strand.
AGGAATTGGTGATGCAGTTGTGGCTGGGATTGGTGACGAAGCAGGTGGAAGAGTTGTAGGAGCCATTGTAGTAGCAGGTGTAGCTGTAGCAGATGGAATTGTAGTAATAATTACTGGTGGCATCGTAGCTGGTGCTGTTGTAGTTGCAGGCGGAGCAGTTATCGGTGGACCGGTTGGAATTGTAAGCGGTGGACCGGTTGGTATTGTAAGCGGTGGACCGGTTGGAATAGTAACCGGTGGACTTGTACCTGCAGTTGTTGGGGCCTTTGTAGTTGTTGTCGGAGCCGCAGTTGTAGTAGTTGGAACTGTAGGGATCGTAGGTGGTGGGCCAGTTGGGATAGGTAACGGTGATGGAGTTGGTAATATAATAATAGTACCAGGTGGTAAAGTTAATGGCAATGACGGCACTGGAGGAGTAGTTATGGGAATGCCTGTTGTAGTTGCAGCCGTTGTTGTAGTTGCAGCTGTTGTTGTAGTTGCAACTGTTGTGGTAGTTGGTGCAACAGTTGTAGTAGTTGCAGCAGTTGTAGTAGTTGCAGCAGTTGTAGTGGTTGCAGCAGTTGTAGTGGTTGTCGCTGTAGTAACAATTGGTGTTGGTACAGTTGCAATAGTCACACCTTCGGGAATTCTGCAGCATATATGAACTGGGTTTGGACATGCTGTCGTTGGTGGGTCTGCATTGGGACCAATTCTATGAATTTAAATATTATTTACATTTAGTTAATCAGAAAATATATTTACTGATATATTAAATACATAACAACCAAAATCTTGACAATATTTCAAAGCCATTAAATTCTTCATTCTCAATTATATTTACCCCCTAGTCCGTAGACGGCTTCGCATTCTCACACCATTCATCTCACTCACGTAAACCTTTTTTGTCAATCTTTAATTCGACATTCTTACGCCTATACCATCTCATTTCAGTCGTACCTATTCTACATACGCCATTTAAAATGTGGCGGATGTGATGGTCGGTGATTTGAATTAGTTTTTTTTACAAATGATGTCGTTGTTTTTCAGGAATAGCTTTATTTCTGATAGAATGTTATTAGTCTCGCCTTCCGGTCTATCTTGGTTTTCGTCTTACATAGAGTTTCTATTTTCGCAGCACTAGTGATTTATTCAACGGAAAATGTAATGCGGATATTTGCGATTTGAACGGAAATAAATGTACGTTATGCAAAAGCATCTGTGTGTGTCTGAGTGAGCGGACCGTTTAAAGTAGGTATGAACACCAACAAATATTATGTATGGGTGTAAATTAAATTATATAGAGTTCGTATTATTTTTATTTTTTAGTACGTTTGCGAATCGATTAGCAAAAACAATCTATATATACAAGTAGTATGTATTTTATTGCGATCCCATGCATTGTATTTAAATAAAACATTTTTAAATATTTAATTAAATAGTAGTTTAATACGCTTAAAATGTTTCCAAATCATTAAGAAAATTGCTTTGAATTATTAAACAATATTAAAGGTTTTTGAACAACGGGTAATTTACATAAATATATCAAACTGGCATTTCATAGCAACTAGAGATAAACGAGAGGGTGAGTCCAATCATCGACTATGGTATGCTCCACTAATATAAATCAAACCACTAATAATAATGTGTTTCTGACCACGTTATCAAGCTAAACACACACACTACTTGTTTTCAATACAAGATAATTACAGTATAATTAGTTATTAATACACTGACTACTGCAATATGTTCTAATTAAGGATATGTATTATAAATATTATTTGTGAAACGTTTTTAGCACAACAAATCGACCAATAGTATTATAAAATACTCAAAATTTACATATCACTTGTCTATGTTTAAATAGAAATATATTTTTAAAAATAGAAATGCCATGTTCTGTGTCACATTACAATTGCTTTTTCGCGGCACCAAAGTGCACTAGAGATAGATAAATAGGAATAAGTAAGTGCTGCACACACAAAATAACAAAGTCTGCTCTCTCATACGTATTTTGTTCAAATAAAAAGTACTATAATACACATATGTAAAGTATTACCTTTCGTCAATTAGTCCAGCTCCATCAGTGATAAGAATATAATTTCTATCACATTGGTAATGGAAAACACAAACGCAAGCATCACTAACAACCTTAGCTTGTCTTAAGCTTGGTTCAAAGTTTCCTAAATCGTCGGGAAAGAAAACAACAGAAACTTTATGTTGATGTTTAATTTCTTGAACCGAACCCCATCCTACATTTACTAGAATTGTGACCAACACCACAAATAAACTTGAATATATTGTGAACATTATAATAATATTCAGATGAAATGTGCAAGTTAAAATGATTGAAATTCCTGAAAACGTGTTTATTTATAATAAATATAAAGTAATTTTCAGGTCATAGAGCATGGATGCGTGCAACAGCCTTGGTACACCGTTTTTTTTGACCATGTTTTTGCAACGGACGAGAATAATTTTACTTTCAATAAATACAACAGTATGGGTTAACCCATGTTTCGTTATGAAATATTATCCTTTTAATATAATACATCATTTGTTATTTCTATCTATTTAATTTTTTTTATTAGTTTCGAAAATATTGCACAAAATGAAACGACGATAGTTTTTCGTTTTTTTAGAAAATAAATATTTTTATGCTTGCAATTCCAGGAAATTAGTCATCGGTTGATAAGGAATTTCATCGGTCATCTTGTCATAAAATGGCCGCCACATTATTTATAAATCTTCGCTTGTACAAAATTCATTGATTGGCAAATATTGTACTCAATAAGTAATGATGAACTATTTAAAAGTTAATAAAATAAATTCTTGGGATTTTAGATAATGCGAAAGATATTTCATTTAGCGAATGACATTTTTCATATTCACTGTATTTCCGAGAATTGTACCATCCGAGAAAATCTATAATTTTCAAACGTTATTTAGTACCCATTTAAGACACCGACTCCGTGGCGCAACGGTAGCGCGTCTGACTCCAGATCAGAAGGTTGCGTGTTCAAATCACGTCGGGGTCACACAATTTTTAATATTTCGTAAATAAAACAACGATTATTTTTTTGATTAATTTTATATTTCATACATAAATTAATATTCTTCGGTATATAGCTTAAAAAAAACAACTAATTATTTTCGATAATGTTCACATTATGTAACAAAATTAATTAAAAATATTAATATTTGTAAGTCATTAAACAATGTGATAACAATTATGAAAATATTTAACAAAACACATACCATTCTGGTAATAAAAAAACATCAACTTATTATAGTATATATATATAAAAAAAAGTAAAAATTAGTAGGAACGATACATTAATACTTGCTTGATTATAAAATAGATAATATAAAAACAACTAAATTTGATAATTATTAAACAAATTACTAAATATTTATTTAAAATTATCAAATTTGTATAATAAATTAGTATATAAATGCTTTTGACAAATATTATAATTTAGTCAAAACATTTATATCAAATACTGTTCTGGTTAACATAGAAAAAAAAAAAATCATAAATTTATCAATTGAATCAATAAATCATAGGTGATCATGATGAAATTAATTCATTAAATGTTTGATTATGTAATAAAAACAAGAAAAATAATGGCACAATTATCGATGAAAAAAAAAATAATAAAAAAAGTGAATACTAAATTTCATAAATGAAAATTTAGTAATTGTACTTCAAAATGCGCGCTGGTACCAATGCCTTTTTAGGGCAATATTTAACAGTGTGCGCTTGATCACCCGTTGCATGACAAATCGGGCATGTGTAGTTCCGAAGAACGGGACACAAAATCTTGCCGTACGAATCTTTCAAATTATGACTGATAAAAACCATTTCGCGTTCCCCATTATTTTTGCAAAAGCTGCAAATTAATCGATTCTTGATGACCCGTTTTGATTTGTGAAAAACAGCCGAATTCAACTCATTGCCATCGTGATTCGTGTTTTCTTTCTCGAAATTCCTCATTATTGGCAACTGTGCTGTCTCGCTCTCATCTTCTGGACAATACTCAGAATCAGTTCCATTGTTTAAAAAATCGGAACGCATTCTCATATAATCTATAACAAATTGAAATTATATTAGTACTAACTACTACAGTACCTTGAGTGCGAAACAACGTGGTAAATATCGGGTGTGTACATAAGAGTTAATAGCTAAGAATAAAGAGTCGTATAAATTATTTATATAAATAAAAATGTTTGCAGTGTTTCTAGTAAAATAGCAACAATATCCAGCTATGCAATATTGGCTATAATATAAATGCGAAATGTAATTACAAAATATGTTAAACATTTAAAATATTTACGTTGAAAATATTGTTTAATCCGAGTTTGGTTTGCGAAAGTTTATTAACTAGTTTGCAAGTAACAGATGAAAACAATTTTTAATTATGTGTAATAGTAATCAAATAAAATGCAAATTGTATTGTAATAACTCACCTAAATCTAATAAAGTCGAAAAACACATATTCAATTTTGAATTAAACATCATGCTACTTAAGTCACACATCTTAATTACTGTATTTAATAAAGAAATTATAATGAAATAAAACACCGAAAATACAATCTACCCCTTCTAAACAATACTCTTCAGCTGAATAGCGGCCAGTGAAATGCAGAGGACTGCGAACGCTGTGTGAGGTCTTACGTATTATCCCCACCCTTATTTTAACACGTAAGATAAAAGGCTAGACGATGGTAACGTAAATATGTGAAATCAAAATTGTTGCAATCATCAAAAAAAAATATATTAAATATTAAAAATGGAGTTTTTTTTTATTTAAATTTTGGTAAATATTCTTATATGTGGCATAATGAAATTTATAAGTTAAACTCAAAAATAATAAATTAAAAAACTGCTAAACACATTTCAAAAAATTATTTAAAAAAAATTACATGTTCAAAAAATATGATTTTGAACTGGACGAATATTTGTTTGTTGTTAAATATTTGGAAAAATAATAAAGATTATGAAAACAATATATAGCAAGTTATTAAAAATCAATAATTTATCATATATTTTGTTATGCAAAATCATTGCCCCGTCTCCTGTACGCAATTTTTGGCTCCGCCTCTGTTCGTTGTAATTAGCGTAGATTCACATTTTTCGTCAAAATAATGTTGCGTTGCATTTTGATGAATTAATCAATACAATGTATAATATTGTTTTTGCTATCTTTTTTTTAGATAAAAAGTTTACTAAATGCAATTTCGTTTTTTGATTATTTTGAAATCTACAAAAACCATGATGGTAAATCATATTTAGAAATTTCACAAAGGGTATAATAAAACTGTAGAAATAAAATGTCATCCCTATTATAAAAAAAAGGTAAAGAGCCCGGTATTACTTTGTTATGCTTTTTGGCAAAATAATATTGGGAAATATTAACAACAAGTGGCATTGCATCATAAAGCTGGCGCCAAAGATCCAAAACAAAAAAACAGTATAGACAGCTGCAGATAGTGCGTATTCGGAACAATGAGATTTTTGTTTAGTTTTTTAATTTAATTCTATTCGCACCTTTTCGTCAATCCCGTACACCATTTACAAATCTGGCAATAATCGTATTTTATGTATTGAGACAAGGTGTTTTTGTTGCGCGAATTAATGAGAATATTTTGAAAAATATTCAAAATATGTCAATTGTTTTTTATATTAATAAAAAAAAAAATGAATGCACCAGCAAAATTTATTTTTATTTAAACAATAATGTTTAATATCAATTCTTCATTGTTGCGACTATCAAATTCGCGAAACATAAATAAAATAATTAATTTTCATAAATTCTAGTATTAAAATAAATAAATTCTAAGAAAATCAAGTTGTTAAATCTTATCAGTTTTATAGGAAACTTGGATATAATCTACAAAAAAAAAACATGTACATAAATAAAATAGAAGATTCACCAATATAAGTAAAATGTATATACAATGTAGTGAATTTTAAATATCAATTATTTATTGTTATTTTCAAATCTACGCTCTAACAAACTTCATCATTATAGTTCATTCATTTCACGAATATTAAGAGTTCATTATTCTACAAGTAGCATTTCTTTTATTTACATACCAAGTAATAAACCAGGGCCTAATAATCGTTCCATTTCTTCCTGCAAACTTGAATTATTCGGATATAAATTTATAATAAATGCTGCAATTTTATCCATTTCTTATTTTTTCACTACAAATACATATAATAGGAATGCACAGATCACTTAAACTGTTCAATATTATTGTTGTGACAAGATATATGTGAGCTAAGTTACCCCCACTCCTGATTTTAATGCATGTATATGTTCTCTAAGCATGTTAGTCCAAAAGGTCCAAAACTTAAAGTTTAACAATTTATGTATATTTTTGAATGACTGTTCCGAAATATTTTAATATGAAAGATCGTGTGTGCAATTTAAGCAAATTTAGAATGTAATATTGATTGTATTCATACTCATATGATATTTATATATCATTTTACTTGAAAAAGACAAATTTAAATTGTAATTGATTTGCTCATGCGTGTCCGAGAATTCTCAGTATCATGTGTTATCTATGTTTAGAATAGGCAAAAAAAAAGTGAGCATGTGACAAAAAACGCGGGGTTCGAATTTGTTCGCGTTCAACGCTGAGAGACATGTTAACCTTATGGCCAGAATCGGCGGCTCATTTATTTTGTGACATTACACTTGCATTTGCCGATGAATCAATGAAAAAAATGTTAGGGGCAATAGAATAACCTTTATGCTATAGTGTTTATGCAATTACGAACATCTTTAATAAAGCTATATTTTCAAATTGAAAATGCATTTTATGTTAAATGCGTCTCTGCACATGCGTAACCATGCGCAATATGCTGCGTTTGTTTGGATTTTTACATATTCTACAACGAAGCCAAACAAACGCAGCATATTGCGCATGTGCAGAGACGCATTTAACATAAAATGCATTTTCAATTTGAACATATAGCATCATTAAAGATGTTCGCCATTACATACATACAATACCATAAAGGTTATTCTATTACCCCTAACATATCCATTTTTTTCATTGATTTATCGACAAATGCAAGTGTAATGTCTCAAAATAAATGAGCCGCCGATTCTGGCCATAAGGTTAACATGTCTCTCAGCGTTGAACGCGAACAAATTCGATCCCCGCGTCTTTTGTCACGTGCTTACTTTTTTTTGCCTATAGATAAGTTTGTTTTCAAAATACATAAAGTTTGGCAAAATGCTGCATGGGAATTTAATGTTGTGTGCACTTTTCGATGTAAACTATTGAGAATTTGACGCGGAGCCAGTTTTTTAGTTTGCAATATTTTGATTAGTTAAATTATGGGTAGGTAAATAATTGAAAAATAAAAGCAAGTTCAGTACAGAAAATAAGTTATCTAAATAACCTACTATATTTTAAAAGAATATACAAAGTAAATATAAATTCGAATAATTGTCTTTAAATAATACAGTAATATTAAATATAATTATTACAATGAGATTTCTTTCAATAAACGAACTAAAATTGAACTAACTTAGAAATAAATAATATGACAAATATGACAGCTTATAATTAACAATGTAAAACGAGGCACTGAAATCTAAATAATGTTTGTTGTATACATAAATATGTAATTTGTAAATATTATCTATATTATTAGTTATTATACGGATGTTTTATGAAGTTACAGTACTCATTTATTCTTATTTATTTTAAATGTTCTTAGTATAGGAAAACATGAATCCTTATAATATACGATGTTTGATATAAATATATGACAAACTATATTTTAAACTAGCTCTACGAACAAGTTATTATATTATATCCATACTTATACGTAAAATAGTCGGGTAATATAATATATATATAATCATGGTTTGTTCACATTTAATCAACTGCGTTAAAATATTAAACTAATAATAAATTGATATTCTTTATTGATTCCCTCGTCATTTTAAATGTGAACAACTCATTTTTTTTTTATTATTGGGTATGCTTATTTTGATTACGTACGATTTACATAAATACTGCGATTGGAAACTATAACACTGCAGAGAATGTTTCATTTAAAGCACTAATGTGTAATAATGCAATGTGTAATGCCACAAAACAATTTATTATGCAACTCAAACATATATATAAAAGCTTGTATTATGAACTTGGATTTCCGAAATGGAATATATATTTCTCATCAAAATCAAGTTCATAATACCAAACGTATGTCTTTTTCGTTTTATTTAGACATAGAATTATTATTATAACAGTGATCAATTTCGGTGAATATCACACAGTTTCCTAGACCATTTGTCTAAATTGTCCGCAACATTTTGCTTTCATTTCATAATTTAAAAATATTGTAGTTTAGAAAAATGTATTTGGCTAAATTGCTATACACATGTACATGCTTATTCACACACATGCAAATAAATACGTTTTAAGTATGTTTATTGGGAATAGACAAATTTATAAAATTTGTTTTTAAAACATTTACAATTATAAGTAACGCATAAAAGTACAATGCGGTGGAATTTATTATCGGTAAATAATCAGATTTTTTATTGAAATAAATAGGTCATTAGTTTTGCTCATTTTCGCAGTGAAATTAAAATAAATATTTAGTATTTGAGTTTATAAATTTCGAACCAGTTAATATACAAATAAAAATGCAATCTGCATTCAATTACAAATATTTACAACTGGTAATTCATCAATTTTCGCTAACACATATACAGGGTGTAACAGCGAAACGAGCTACCTCGAATAACTTCTATGTTATTAAAGATACAATAAAATAGTATAAGACAATTTATGCAAGACCAAGGGGGACATCCAACTATAAAAGAAAATATTTTTTAAAACCAGTGGTTCTCAAGCAACAACACAAAGTTATGTTTTTTCAAATGAGATGCTATATATTTTTTAAGCCCATTCGATAGAGTTTTTTTTTTATGAATTCCATTATGTATTCGTTTTATACCCTTACATAAGTAAAATATTGAGAAAAATGCGATTGAAAGTTAAAGAAATTTTATTTTTATAGTTACTTTTCAGTAGGCTATGAAACAAAATTGAGCTTAAATACAACGAAACATAAATTAAATACATTAAATTATTTGTTATTTACTTTATAACACTATTTATAAAGTAAATAACAAATAATTTAGTGTATTTAAGCTCAATTTTGTTTCATAGCCTACTGAAAAGTAAGAAAAGTAAATAAAATTTATTTAACTTTCAATCGCATTTTTCTCAATATTTTACTTATGTAAGGGTATAAAACGAATACATAATGGAATTCAGAAAAAAATACTCTATCGAATGGGCTTAAAAAATATATAGCATCTCATTTGAAAAAACATAACTTTGTGTTGTTGCTTGAGAACCACTGGTTTAAAAAAATATTTTCCTTCATAGTTGGATGTCCCCCTTGGTCCTGCATAAGATTGTCTTATACTATTTTATTGTATCTTTAATAACATAGAAGTTATTCGAGGTAGCTCGTTTCGCTGTTACACCCTGTATAAGTTATATTAAATTTACTGGGCATACATAAAATATAATCAAACCTTATTGAGATTATGTCAATCGATTCATTTGTTTTGTGACATTTAATATTCAGTGCATTTCATTGTTCATATTATTCTATCCACGTCGGATACACTCTGATATGTTACTCTAATATCTAAAGCTTAATTTAGCGAATATAAATATTGCGTGTCATTTCATATACAATTTATTTCAATGTTTTGTTTTTAAACAACAGACAATTATTATTTTGGTATTTTTACATATCACTACTAGTTAAAAATCAACTTATTATGCTAATGATGGGTCGATTTCAGTATTCAACTAAAAATCTTCAAAACACAAGCAGCGCCAATATTAAAACACGATATGAACCATAAATATAATTATTTAGTAACTCAAAACGTATCTAGGAAATATATAATCGCGTAATATGTATATTTTAATGTCATGTTTAATTCTATAAAGTAGCTTTGATCAATTTTGTCGCAATGTGGCGTTGTTATTAAATGCGCAAAAGTAGATTAATCGTGTTTGTTTTATTTTTGTGGAATATGATATTTCTAAAACAAAATACCAGAATAGTACTAAAATTATTTGTGATGGCACTGCGTGCGTTTTGTACTTTATTCATATTATTTTGTTGTATTTTATAAGAAAATTACTAGTAGTAGTGAAAATAGAACTATTTTCGTAACCAGTAAATAATTGGAATTGAAATAGTATTAATAACAAAAAAATCTAAAATACGTACGAATAATTTGAATGCGAGATGATGATGATGAAATCTGAAATTGACCCAATACTGTTTTAAATAAATAATTTATTTCCTTTAAATATAAAACAAACAAAAAAAATTGTTGTGTACTAATAAACGAATCACTTTGGTCTGTTCAAAATACTTTTATATTCCTTCTCTATATGATTACTCATTTGGAAATGCCTATGTATCGTTTTACGCACGAAAGCATCAAACAATTACTATGCAGCAGTATCGTCCGAAATATGCTCGGAATGATCGGGATTATTATTTACCTGAATCAGTTCCTTATCGTCTCGTTTTTCTTTCTTAATTATCGTGATATCGGGATGATTTTCAAGGACCGTTGCAGTAATAATACTGTTCCGTGAATTGCTACTGCTGCCCGCGATCACAGGCGCAATATTGGGCGCAATATCGGGCAAAATGTGGTCAGGTTCTTCATCCGTGTCCACATCTTCAAAGCCATCGTACGTTGACGGGAGTGTTATGTTTAAATCACTGTTGTCTGCACCCTGATGCAAGGATAGCAGGTAGTTTGATAGTGTTTGTGGGGTGACATTCAATTGTTCAGCTGCTCTAAATAATGTGATTTCTTTTTTTTGTAATTTGGCTAAGATGTCCGCTGGACCTTGTTCTGTCCAGAAGTCTCGGACCCTGGAATATGCACAGTTTTGTTTTTAAATCTAAAACTTGAAGATCGTATGAATTGAATAGGCAAAAAAAGTAAGCACGTGACAAAAGACGCGGGGATTGAATTCGTTCGCATTCAACGCTGAGAGACATGTTAACCTTATGGCCAGAATCGGCGGCTCATTTATTTTGAAACATTACACTTGCATTTGTCGATGAATCAATGAAAAAAATGAATGTGTTAGGGGCAATAGAATAACCTTTATGCTATAGTGTTTATGAAATGACGAACATCTTTAATAAAGCTATATTTTCAAATTGAAAATGCATTTTATGTTAAATGCGCCTGTGCACATGCGCGACCATGCTCAATATGCTGCGTTTGTTTGGATTTTGACATTTTCTACAACGAAGCCAAACAAACGCAGCATATTGCGCATGGTCGCGCATGTGCAGAGGCGCATTTAACATAAAATGCATTTTCAATTTGAAAATATAGCTTTATTAAAGATGTTCGTAATTTCATAAACACTATAGCATAAAGGTTATTCTATTGCCCCTAACACATTCATTTTTTTCATTGATTCATCGACAAATGCAAGTGTAATGTCTCAAAATAAATGAGCCGCCGATTCTGGCCATAAGGTTAACATGTCTCTCAGCGTTGAATGCGAACGAATTCGATCCCCGCGTCTTTTGTCACGTGCTTACTTTTTTTTGCCTATACATATTTATATAATATGTTTCATATAGATTTTACTAATATAAGAAGAAGGAATACTGAAATTATACTTATGTCATCTCATATCCATTTTGAATGGATCCTAGATATAAGAAAATAATAAGAACACTACGAAATACAAGCGTAGAACATTGAAATGCGATAACTAATAAATGTTGAATGTTGTACAAGTACAGCTAAAAAACGGCAAAAAAATTATAAATTGCAAACATACTTTTTTATATTGTTGTGAAATAGTTCTTGTTATTTAAGACTATTGGATAATATCGCCAAGTTCTTGTGTGACATACACGGACTAAAATAAACGTAGCGAGAATAGTTAACTTAAAAATCGGTGTCGTTGCAGCGTTTCGTACCTGTACGGATGTTTCAAGCAGCCGTAAGCGTCACGATATCGTCCATACAGTGTCCCATATGAAACGCCGAGCAATTCGGCGGCAGTCTTCATCTCTAGATTTTTATTTTTGATCGCATCCATCACGCGCTTTGTGAACGGCTCCTCCCAGAACTGTTGTCTTCTGCCCGTGTTCAAGTAATCGTTCATTTTGATTACATCTGGCCACTGTAGTTCTAATGTACTCATGTTTAGCTGGGCTATTGATGAAGACGATGACGACGACGCTGTTGGCTTTGAAATTGATCCTTTTGAATCAATTTCACTTTGTTCTTCAACGTAATCGTCCTAAATGACAAAAGTAATATTATTTCAAAGTTTTATTATTACCATTCTATAGAAATGTGCGATAAATATAATTTTATAAGAAAAAGAAAAAACATTAAACAATATAGTTATATATTTTTAAATTAGCAAATTTTTTTTTAATATTAAAGGACAACATTCCGTAACCTTCACTTCCTTTCTATGTTCTGTACGTATAAAATATATTATTGTTCTACTTGGAATGGAAAGGTAATTTAACGATAGAAGGTATTTTTATTTTTAATATCAAGGTCACGAAATAAATTATGAAGCCATTCTATATACTTAAAAAGTGAGAATTTCGAAAAAAAAATTGTTTAAAAAAAAGTTTAGAACGAATTCGTAACTGACAATTAAAATAATGATTTTTACTAAAATGCTAATTATGTATTCCTGTTAATAAATAATATTTTAGGTATTTTATTAACTTTTATAATATAAATAATAACTTTTAAAAATGTGACTTACTCCGTTATTTTGATATTTTTGTTCTGTATCTGTGTGATAGTTGGTTGGTTCATCATCCCAAGCTGGTGCATCTGCATCGCTGTTGGATACATCATTCGCGGATAAAATATCATCTTGTACGTTTCCAGTGATATTAGTAATTTTCGGACTAGGGAATGTTTGGTCATAATCATCTATCGGTGGTCTGCCTCGTTTCCGTTTATTCGAGGCTTCTTGCGAATTATCAAGTGATACTTGGGGTGGCGCAATCGAGTGTATACCATTTAACGTTTGCTCACTCGAGGAATCTTCATCGCGCCATGATACCTCAGCCAAACCTTTAATGCGTAGCTCTTCCGCTGTTTTCAACAACGTAGCTAGGTGACACTAGATACACATATAAATAAATCACAATCAGTTAGGTTAGAGTAATGTATCCGATTGTAAACTACTAGAGTAACAAAAAATGTAGCTTACATGTTCCACATTAATTTCACCTTTGTACATAAATTCTACTAGACATTTGATGTCAACAAATTTGACATCTTTCATAATAAGTATCGGATCTTTCTCCTCATACTGGGATAGAATTGTGTCGAAATATGTGCTACAAGCCGATAAAACAATTTTATGTGCTTTTAAAGTTTGCCCCTCGCACGCAAGTGTCACATCACAAAACGCCTGTCTTTCCAACAGCTGCGAAAACATCGTTTGCAAATTCGAGTGATGGTATCGCCATCGTAAACAATACTGTTGTGGTAACATCTTCAAACACAAACAATGCTGATTCTATGATTTGAAGTATGTTTTTTAGTTCTGTTGAGTGTACGGCTTCACTAAAAAATAAAACGCTATCTGTTTACAATTTTGCTATGAGTCACACTACTAAAAACATACTCAAAAATAATCAATACCATCAATACACGAGAGTTTTTAATTTTAATCTATCATATTTAAAAACGATCACTCGTAGAACTTCTTAAGATGCACTTCTTTTTCAACTTGTTAATATTTTTGTTTACTTAAGCACTTTGCCACCGCCTTTTTCTTAAAATTTCGAGACGCGTAATGTAAATGTTCAGTCATTTGGAAAATTCCAACAAAAAATGTGTTCCTATTAGTTTTTTATGAGTCAGTGAGCCAATAGCAACCACGTAAGACCCCTATAAACCATGTATAGTCCGTTACATCAAACTACATTCGCTTTAAGACGAATCAATATCCTATGCCCTCAGAATGAAAATCTTAACGCAATATTTTTAAGACATCATTTTTAAACCGTGCACTGTGTTCTTGAACATGATTACTGATGACTACATTCAAAACAAACTACAAGTTCATTTCATATATACTATGTATGTATGTATGTATATCGCAACAAATACCGTTAATAAATCATTCAGACAACTCTTTTACATAAAAAATCATTTGTCTTAATTATTATTAATATTCAGAATTTACTTAATACTAAACATTTTCATTGCAAGAAAACTCAAATTACCAAAGCAAAATATTTGCGAGTAATGTACTTATATATATATATATATATATATCAAAAATCAATATCTTTATGTAGATTATTATTAATATTTAATTCTCTATTGCCCTTAAATTAATAATTTTTTTACCAAACCGCAGACTGTAATTACTATGGTGAATTTAATAAAGTAATTATTCAGTTTTAAAACATGTTTCTGTAACAGAGTACTTTCTATTGCAAATGCCTACTCGCAGAAATTTCTAGAAAATGGATTTTTGCTTAGCGGTTACTTGTGTAGAACAATTTTGATTGTCTCTTTATGGCAAGGCTTCATAAAGGTGACCAAGGAAGTATTTTACAAAAAAAAAGTTCCGGTGCCTCTGGGCAAAAAGTTATTAACCGGTTTTTGTTCATGCGCAAGACATATTGAAAATAGTTCTACCAAAGTGCACAGCAGCGAAGCACCAAATACAAAAACCAGAGAGAGAGAGAGTCAGAAACAGAAACAAACAACGTAGATGGCGTTGTTAGACGATTACATTTTTGAGTTTTGACAACTTAGACAACAATTACCAATAATCGCTAATAGTACTGAAAAGTTCATGTTTCATTTTTAATCATCAATTATTGTCGATAGTTTAGAACACTCTACATTTTGACGATAAGGGGTCGTTTATACCGGTACAGCTAAATCAGCTGTTGCTATCTGTCAATCTTTTACAATAAATATTATTCATAAATGGAAGGTGATTTAGATGAAAAATATTCGTTAAAATTGAAGCAGAAACGTAAAAAGGAAGAGAGATTATCTTTAAGTTCCGATAAAGACAAGAGCAGGTATCGTAAATCTTTATCGTCAGATTCGTCGTCTTCGGACCGTAAACGAAACAAGTCAAAATGCAGTACGAAGAGATCAGAGTCGTCTTCTTCTTGTAGTTCTGAAGCTGAAGGTAAAAAAATTAGAAAGAAAGAATCGTCATCAAGCAGTGATAGTGATGATGAAGCGAGGCGTAAACGTAGAAAGGAGAAAAAGAAGGCTAAGAAATTGAAGAAGAAATTGCTGAAATTAAAGAAGAAACTAGAGAAGATTAAAGGTGAAGATGATTATAGTGATGTCCCTTTGAATTTGATGGAGAAGTCTAAGTTTATGGCACCGATGACAAAAGAAGAATGGGAGAAGAAACAGAGTGTTATTCGAAGAGTTTATGATGAAGAGAGTGGAAGACATAGGTAATATGTATTTGATAGGTCTCCAAAAAAAATATATAATTGTTGTCTGTGTATGCTGGGTAAAGTATATCTCAAAGATATAACATGAGTGTGCATCTCTGAATTTTGATAATAAATCTAAAACGACCTTGTCTTAGATTAATTAAAGGTGATGGAGAAATAATTGAAGAAATCGTCAGTAGAGATCGTCACCAAGAGATCAATAAACAAGCAACGCAAGGGGATGGACATTATTTTCAGTCCAAAATGAGCTCGTCCCTCACACAATAATCATACAAATAAAATAACCATTTTTACAAATAATAATTATAACTATATTTCGTCTCAACAAAGTAGTTGATGTTCATTTAGACAATTAAAACATTTAATCACAGAATTAAATTCTAATTGCTATATACAATATAGACTTATATTTATGTATATACTATGTACAATCACTCAAAAAATGCTTTGATGAATCAATAAACAATTACCCTCTTAAAACAATTGCGTGAAATACGTCGTCGAGCCGTCCCGCCATGATGGATCATCAACCACTTTAGCGCGGCATAGTGGGCACGTTTGTTCCCTATCGAACCAAGTACTTACGCAACCCTCACAAAATATATGGCGGCACTGCAACAACACTGGACTATCATACTCATCATGGCAAATAGGGCACTGCGCTCCTGCACCCTGAAGTTGCTCCTTATTAGGTGATGATCCTAAACTCTAAAACCAAACATATTTTCCAATCGTTTTAATCTATATATAGATAATCACTTACCACATTCTGACAAGCTTTTAATATAGCAGTCTTAAACAGCTTCATACGAATCATGATATCACTTCCTTTCGAAACCATATAAGCCGCCGATAAGAAAACACCTGCCACTTTTTCAGGCCCTTGATACGATTCTAATAAATAATAAAGCCAGGGTTGTATCGGTGCAATACTGCGGTATAACTGCGACGAAGCCTCGATCAGTAGATAATATTTGCCCTATAAATAAAAATGTATTAAATGTCTGCATATATTTATTTACAGGGCGAACACTTACACGTCTTTTATATGGAATCAATTGCGCTGGTAATGCGACAACAATTATTTTAATTAAAATCGTTATTAGTTTTAGGATAAAATCAGTTATGCCGACCGTCCAAATCAAATCCCATACACTCAACGGTTGAGTGTACGGGGGAATCAAAACTAAATTCGAAAATAACTTTTCTTCCTCGAAAATATAACCGATGAAAAGAATGCAACCGATAATATAACAACACTGCACTAACAGCGATGTAAGGCTTTTTCTACACTGTTTTGCAGCTTCCCGTTTAATCAATGAGTTCGAGTGACTGAAGCAGATAAGCAAAATAATGAAATTCAAAATGCCTTCGCGATGATCATATAACCCTTTAACGAGTAAAATCAAAACAAATGGAACATATTTCTGTAAAATCTCCAATAGTGCTCTATACTCTGGAACTTGTCGCAGAGCTTCTGCAGCTCCAGCCTCTTCTGCATTGTTATTATTGTTGTTACTAATCGTAGTAGGTTGTTCTAGCGACGAAGCTTCTCGCATATTATTCAAAAAATTATCGTTTGCATGGTTGTGAATGTGTATATGAGTCCCATTTGTGTTCAATTCCATTTGTCCTGGGTTAGAATCACCCAAATTAATCACAAAACTGTCCCGTAATCCTGAAGTAGAAGCAGGTGCAACATCATTCCTAGGCTGTGGTCGATTGAGTAGATTTGATAGAGATATGCCGTTTTGATTCACAGTACGGGCTTGTTCAACAAGTGGTCGGATTTCTTCAAACACTGTGTGGAAATTCTCGCGTAATAGTCGAGAACCTTCTGCGGTGCGTCGTTGAAAATTCACACGTCCTATACGTATATTACCGACTAAAGTATTGTTCGGATCGGGATGCGCACCCAATACACTGGTTTCTACCCTTTGATTATTCTCCATTGTCGCGTATCACTTGTTTAATTTCCAGATGATTAGCATCATATATGAGTCGCTTTTGGTTTATATCATATGATTATAGCATTTATTATCAATAACAAACGTCAGAAATATCGTACGATCTCACATGCGTACACTCATGCAAAAATCCAAGGAACAGCAGGAAAGGTCACTTAGGGATATTTGTGGGCCAGGGGGTGTCAGTAATATAACTGAAAATAGACCCCGACAACTTGGGCTTATGAAATATTGTGTACGGGTTGGGTTTGGAAGTTTAAGAAGACGTATAGAAAGAGATAGACATAGTAGACAGAGATAGATATATGAGAGAGATAGGTATATGCATTAGAAAGAGATAGATGTATAGGTAAAAAATGAAAAGACAATTTTATCCACAGCATTCCGATATACTTCAAGGTATAAATAATTTTACTGATTCAACCGGTAATTTATTGCCAGTCGGTAAAATTATTTCTACCCTGAAATATATTGGAACGCTGTGGATAAAAATCGTCTTGCTCAATTTCGCCCTATAAATCTAATGCAATCTAATTAACAATGTTAATCATAGAATAAAAAAAAAACAATATTTGGAAATAAAATCAATATATTTCCATAAGATCTTTAAAATAAATATATTCAAGCTTAGACTGAGCTGTTAATTAAACTAAACTATTCACAAACATAATATTGGTCTAGAAAATGTTTAATTCATTTACATAATGTATGGAATCAATAACAGTTACTTGAAGGTAAGGTTTTAAGCAGTGCCATAAAATCAAAATTGCCCCTATTTTGCTATAACAAAATTAATTTTTACTTGCTTATACGCAGAATAAGTATTGTAATTATGAAAGATTTACATCTCGATATTTTAACAGAAATATACCTGCTGACCTTCCCTGAATCGATTCCGATTATTTTTGAATTGACGTGTGTGAGTGTGAGTTATGGTTTTACGTCTGGCAATAAACATCCCGTTACCAAAAAGCATATAATATGTTTCTTGCTGTTACCAGCATTAGCACAGATTTTTGGACGCTTGGTAGTAGAAACAAACTCCAGTCCTTTCGTTTTCTGCTACTTTGCGGTGAATTTGTCGTAACTGAATTAAATGTAAACTATAAAATGTTATTTATAATTGAAAATTAATTTGATGACTTACGATTCGATTTTCTGGTTTGACGATGATTACCCTTGCTCGATTGTTTACCAGCCCAATCCAGTTTTGAAACATCGTGTTATAAGCTTTCGGAAACCACGTAAAACAGTACCCACTCGATTTGCAACTTGGCACAGCGCAACTCATGTTGGACGACATAATCTAATATATTTTAAATCAAGTAAAATACATAAAATTCAAGTAAAACGTAAGACTTACGGATTTTGTTACAATGTAATGCACTATTCAAACGCCATTAAAAAAAAAACTAAAAAATTTTAATTCCAATATTTGCCGAAACAATCACTCAGTCCATATTGTAGGAAACATTAGTACGGTTAGTACCTGAAAAGCGACGGTCACGCTCACGGCGGCCATTCTGGGGGATGATATAACTCGAACTAATTCGAAGCCCTCCCCCCAACAAAATGGCCGCCTGTGAACCACCGTTGCAAAAATCAGAGTAAAAATGGTGCAATCACCAAAAAGCAGCTTTTACACATTTTGGTAACCGTAGTGCTTAAACGTGGTTAACCAGGTTTAGCTGAACGCATTTCTTTCTCTTATAAATGAAAGTCTATTAAAAATGTTGTTTTTCGTTCAACTTCTTTAATATCTTAGTTTTAATAAGCTAAATAATGGCACATAATTTTGAAATAAATCATTTTGGAAACCTTTCAATAGTAGAATCATTTAGTATACTTGAAATAATTGTTTTAAATAAACAAATAAATGGTTCAGGCATCACACATTTATGTTTTACGGTATTTTGACCAATTTTTGTTAAACATATATACTTGTATACAAATAAGATTATTTTATAGTTATTCGATCGCTTATTACTAAATAAATTAAACGAAAATTCTAAAGATGTCTCATACAAGGAATTAAAAATTTTAATGAAATATATAAAAAAACTAATATTAGAAAATCGTTTTTTATCGAACATATTCCTAAATTTGTTAAATCATAAATGTAATGACAGTATATCATTCGACATTCTGTGGTGGTTGGCGGAAAATAACATTTACTACCTTGAACAACATTGGTATAGAATAGAAAAGAATTGTTTAAACACAATAAGAATTAAAAATCATTTACAGTGCAACAACGCATCCAAATATTATTTTAAACGAACTTAATTCATTATTAAATATTGATAGCGATATAAGCGAAGATGAACCATATAATCCGAAAAATATCGCTTGCGATTTTTTACTAAAAATCATTTCTTTTAATTACACCACCAAATTTTTAACGATAAACACTAATTCTAATTGGAGTAAAACGTGTTCTAATATTTTCGACGAATTCATTACCACGTGTGTCGAATCATTTCTTGGAAATCACAATACAATTTTAATTAAATTTATTAAATCCATCCAGAAAAAACAAAACGTAAATAGTAAGTGAATAATTTCGTACGTAAAAAAATGAAAAATATAACGTTTATAAATTTAGGAACTCTACAAAAATATTTTTATCGTAATATTCTAAACAAATTTATACTTGTTGATGGTAATGCTGATGTGTATGATGCATATGTTATGCAAGAGCTTTGGGCTTTGAAAGCATTACCTGCAAATACGATTTTGCTTTTCTATGAGGTTTATTAATTACTGTAATATTACTTAAAAAACGCAAAATTTAATGATATTTATGTTCTAGATTGTTAAAATATTTGATTTAGTTGAGTTAGACAATTTCTTTGTTGGTAAATCAAACTGGAAGTACGCGTTGATAATAATATCGATATACACATCTAAAATACATAATAGCCAACGATTGAAAGGTTTGAGTTCGCAATTTGAATTTACGAAACGATTTAATTCGATTGTTGTAGGGTTCGTTCAAAGTTGTATCCAAAGAGGACTAAATGATCAAAATGTTGCGTTGTTGCAAAAAGCATTTTTGTATCAACGCCAAATTTGTATTGAAACTGGACAAATGGGAAAAACATATAGTGAATGGTAAAGTATTACGCGTTTTTTTAAACGTTTCGATTAATAAATATATTTTAGGTACGCCGACACGTTTGGGATGAATTCAAATTTAAAAACAACTTCTGATAAACACATATTTTCGTTTTTTCTCCAATTCATGCACAAGTTTATTAATTATGAGCCTGAATATGCGTTAAAAACGCATATTGAGCGTAGTTTACGCGTGCCTCCAAATTGCCAAAGTGAAATGTTGGATTTTAAGGATTTGTGTCGGGCGCAATGCACACGCATTCAACAATCACCATTCATTGAAGTTGTATGATATTAAAGCACATTTATGATCATTTGTATATTTTGAGTAATTGTTTTAAACTCGTTTTAGACTAATATAAAATTTCCAGTAATTTGCATTTTGGAATTGATCATTCAATGCGAAAATCTCGCTTGGGTTTTGAAACAAAAAGAAATCATTCCGTTGATTCTACCACATTTTATCGAAGATACAAAATTCGCTCGGATAAAAGAAGCAATGATCTCAAATTCATTGTTGAGCAACACTCAACTTTCAAATTGTATACCATTGGAATATGAGATGAAGGAAGTGTCTCATTTCAATAATGATTCAGATTCAGAGGATATGTTTGAATAAGTTAACTTTTGTAATAATTTCCCTTTAATAAAACCCTAAAAATTCAAACCTTAACAACCAAACTACAATCCACTTTTCGCGCATACATTCGCGTACCATTTTTTACTATTGTAACAATTTGCGTTTGTGCAATGTGGACATCTGTTTAGAAATTTTGGGTTGATTCTGGTATCACTTTTCAAGTGATTGTCCACGATATCTGCTAGGGCTTCGATGAACAAAGGGTGGTCGTTTGGAGCCCCAGCTCTTCGAATCTTTTCTGCACCGATCTGAAAATATAATCATTCGCATAGAAATAATTCGATAACCATTTTTTACTTTCTTATACGCAGTATAAGTAAATATTTTAATCATGAAAAATTTCGAACTCGAGATTTTAACGGAAATATACGTTTTGACCTTCCCTGAATCGATTCCGACTATTTTTGGAATGACGTCCTTCTGTGTGTGTGTGTGTGTGTGTCTGTCTGTGTGTATGTGAGCGCTCTACAGCCCAAACGGCTAAAGGGAAAATAATGAAATTTTAAACTTAAGATTTGTATGTGCCTGGCACGAAAACCTCCTATTTTTGAAAACCATATTCCGACCGGAAGTGCATGTTTACCCTAGTCATTTTTTGCAGTTTCTGCAATTACTCAAAAATGGTTACAGTTACAGAAAATTTTTGTGAACAAAAATTAATGATATTTATATTTAGCACAACTTTTGTTTGAATCTATTTTCCAAAAAAAGTACTGGTTTCAAAATAAATGTCTGCTTATTATATATATATTGTTACATAAATCGTATCATCTGCGCCTGTCAATTGTTTAACAAAATAGACTTAAATAATTTGAAGTTTGACATTTAATATTTATTCTAAGAAACATATTTAGTGTAAAAGCGATCTAAAGGTTAGAACAAATATTATAAATTACAAAAATAATGTAACTACGATATGGTTTAACCCATATGCGGATAAGAAAGTTCGGTGCATGACACTGTAGATATTTTCTTTATACGAATGTTTAATTCCGGAAAATAAATTATAATTTACCTCTTCGCCCAATTCCTTGCAATATTCAATATCCATTTCGTGTAATGTCTCAATATGATCGTTAACAAATGCGACTGGTACCAAAATAAAATTTTTCTTCCCTTGCTTGACATACCCTTTAAGGGCATCGTCCGTGAACGGCCCCAGCCAAGGTAGGGGTCCCACTTTTGATTGCCAAACCAGCTGGAATGGGTTTTCGTAGTTCAATTCATTCATAATTAATTGAACTGTTGCTCCCACTTCAGATGGATATGGATCACCTCGATTTACTGCCTTTTCACAAAAAAAAAAAAATTCAAACAATTTTTATTGCCGGGAAATTATTTTTGTTTCAAGTAAAATGAACCTTAAGAGGTAGCGAATGTGCTGAAAATAAAATTAGAACATCTTTTTGTTTCTCGATCGGAAATTGTTTCAGTTCTTTTCGAATAAGATCAGCGAATGTTTTGGCGAGTAAGGGATGTGTTGACCATCGCTCTATAAGGCTCATTTTTACGTTTTTTGGCATTGTTCGATTTTTGTAAAATTTATAAATTTCATTCAAACTAGAACCGGATGTGGCACAACTGTATTGTGGATATTGCGAGAATATCACAACCCTGTCTACGCCATCCCTAAATTATTATAGTTAAATCAACATTTTAAATTCGAATCAGTTTATTTGAATAGAAATTTTTTTGCGAAATTTTGTATCAAATTTTAAAAAACATTTACTTTTCAACTTCTTCAAATGCCTCATTCGTGTATGGAGTAACATATCTAAATGCAACATAATGTTTATGAGGAGCTGTCGAAGGAGACAATACATCTAATCGTTTACAGAGAAGTTCTCCTTGTTTTCTTGTCCATTTTAAAATTGGTGATCCACCCCCGATCTCATCATATTTCTTCATAACTTCCGGGGTACGTCTTTTAGCGATCCATGGACCTATTTTACTAATTTAAAAAAAAAACAATCAACAAATTGGTTTGTCTTTAATAAACTTGGCAAATTTACTTTTGCATAAATGGAAATTGTATCATATCGCGATCAGTCATAATCTTCAATAAATAATCATGAACTTGATCCGAGGATTGAGGTCCACCCATATTCAACATGACTATACCAGTTTTTGGGTTGTTGAACTTTTGAGGAGTTACACTCAATGCTCGTATTAAAGACAAACATTCTTTACCTGATGATGAATTAAATTAGTGTTAAATAAATATAAGTACTGTTTAAAATTACCTATGACTAAGAATTTTCCTGATTTCTGTAAGAAATTCATCGTTAATTCCACACGGTTACTCAAATAAAAACCGGATATTATTAATAACTTTATTTAGACCATTATATGCACGAATTGTATGTAAAATATTTATGTCGGTAAAGTCACCCACGAAAAACCATGTCGGTAAAATTATCCACGAAAAATCCATGTCGGTAAAATTATCCACGAAAATCCCAGCCACGGAAATTCAGTGTTGACAACCTGAAAACAAAAATACTCTAGATTTTGCACTATTTAGTGCGCCTAGATACATTTATTGCGCTTTAAGGCTTTGTGGAGAATATGACGTCACAATTGCCAATGAGAAAACTTAAAATTGGTTCTAAAAATCAACTGCGATTTAAATTTTTACTATTAAGAAACTTTGTATTGTTATTTGCTATATATTAGATCAATTATTTCGTTGTTTCTTAAAAAAGAAATGTGATTTCAACAATATTTGTTTGTTGTAATTGTCTCTTTAGATTGCCTCAGATGTCTAAATAGAAACATCGCTGTAACCCTACATTATAATAATGAATGTAATTTTATAAGAGTATCCTAATAACTAATCATGTTTTTTACAATCCTTACATACATAGCATTTTTAGTGCAACTAGCTTTTTGTACGGTAGCTATCGGTAAAAAAATGTTGAATTATTTTTCTAAATATTGCATTGAAAATATTTGTATTCCAGCCGCTGGGTTATATTATTTAGCAGAATTAGTAGAAGAATTTACAGTAATAGCTAAAAAATGTATTTGGTGGATAAACACAGTAAGCCAAAGTTTCTATGATTTAATTAGATGACTATACTTAAAAATGTTCTAGATGGTCACAGTCATTTATTGCGGACTATGGTTGTTTGAGAGCATACCATTTACCATGACAACATGCGGGCTTATATCTCAAGCATCTCATTTCGTCATTTTACAAAATTTCCCATTCGTTTCGCTTGCTTCACCAACATTTTTAAGCGGATTCATTTTGATATTTGTCAACCATTATTATGCTTTCCAATATTTTTCAGCTACATATCATTCGTTTACAGAGGTAATTCATTTTATTTTCGTGTGAATTATATTATTATACAACTCTTTATAGGTGATGGCGTATTTCACTCTTTGCTTATGGATTGTTCCGTTCGCTCTATTCATCTCTTTATCAGCGAATGAAAATGTGTTACCTATGACAACAGGAAAAATTGATGGTAATATTCTTATGAAATATTTTTATTAAGTGATCTTTTTAAACGAATGGTTACAGGTGGAGATGATGTCGTAACAAATTATTTCTCAAAACAAGGAAAGAAATACGGTCTCCTAACATTCTTAAATCATGCTAAAGATTCAATATTGCCACAAAGAACTAAAAAAGGATATTAATATATGTATTTGTTAATAATAATGGTTGACATCTACAAGTCACGATTTTAATAATTATGGATATTTATCGTTTAAGTTCTACTAGTCGATTCGTAAGTAAATCTTTCAATTTTTGAGCAAATGTTAATTAATAAAGGAGTGTTTTATTTAAGTGTTTTTATTTATACAAAATTACCTTATGCAATAAACTAAATATATGAAACGAGTAACTTTTAGTTTAGTTCGAAAATGTGCTAAACGAAGAATAAATTTAACAGAATCTTCTGTTAAATATTAACGAAATTAAGGATTAAATTAGTGCGAGTATATACTAGGTTTTATGGTAGATTGAATAGCTCTAGTGATTTTTGTTATTTCTTCCTTTCTGCGTTCTTTTTGTTGAGTTCTCCATTGCAAGAATCGCTCAACTTCTGGATTATTCCTATCTCCCCTTGATTGCAATTGCTGGTAATAAGCTTCTCGGATAATTTTAAAAGCTCGTATGTTATGGTATGCTAAGTTAGTGACGGGATCGATATATTTTGCAGATAATCTATATAGGACAAATAATTAACCAACGATGTAATAAATATCACAGTTGTGATTTGACGGGAATGGGTTTTGTGTGTATGTGATTTACCCTGTAATTGCACAAATTGATGGTTTCGTTTTTTTGTTACGCTCCATTTTCGGAAACTTAATCTTAAATATTTCATCGTTTGGGTCGTCTAAGAAACTTATAAAAGTACGTTCACAATATTCAGCTGGATGTGTTTGTAGGATTTTTGTCTTATCAGCTTCGTTTATTTCACCGGATATGTTCCTAAAAGTAGTAATAAATTGTGAGAAAACATCAAGCTTCAATATGAGTTGCATACATTTTCAGTTTATCTTCTTCGGTGATTCCGTCCATATACACTTTAGGAAATTGGGGTTTACCATTAATAATCGGCATGCGTAAAGAATGGTATCGTATCATAGGACCTGAATACACTTTTTTCACAGTACGTTTGATTTTCTTTTCATTTTCCAGTCTCTGGTATTTTTCTAAATAAATACTCGTTATAAAATTACAATACTCAGAATCTAATTGTACCTAAAGATTGTAAATTTTCTTGTTCTGTGATAGCTGCTTCTTCTAATAACTCTTCTTGTGTTGGTACCCATTCATCTTCTCGACTACGTTTGACTTTTTTCTTTTGTTCTAAATTTCGAACTTTGACTCTTTGTGCAGTTGCAGCTGATTTCGCTGCAGTGGATCTTCTTATAGATTTACGTTCTTCGAAAAAAAAATAACAATTATAAACTCAAAGCAATTATAATCACAACTAAAATGTTACCATACGAATCATTCAATTCTTGACTCGTACGTTCTTTCTTCGTGATCGAAGTAGATTTGGGTTTAGGTGATTTAAATTTTTGTTTTATTTTCTGTTTTGTTTCCGGTACTGGTTCCTAAATACATACATTGAAATAACGTATATTTGTTATTATTTACAAGTTTTACTTTATAAGCTTTGGTAACTAAACGCCTATTCTTCTTAGCTCCTTCTTCCTCATTATCCGAAACAGGTTCGTCGTTTTCATCAATACTGAAATCTGAGTCAACTTCATCTTCGACATCGTCATCTTGAGCTCTATATTAGATATTTTAAAACAAGTTATACACATAGTATTTTTCTATTAAACAAATGTAGTTTATAATAATTGTATCAGTTATAGTATTTTTTTTTTATATCTTTCGTAAACGTACACATATTCATTGTCCTCTTCGGTTTCTTCAAAACCGCCGTAGCTCGTTTTATAAAAATCATCTTTAGATTCTTCCTCTTCATTCAACAATTTGGACATACGGTTTCCCGCATTTTGACGCCTATCTCGGTCTCTCATGATTCAAAATTTACTAGAAAAATTATGCCTCAAAACCAAAACATTTCCCATCCAAGGTCACTGGATGTCAAAACTCTAAATATTTTTATTACCCACAAAAATTCCGAGCAGTTCTAGAACGGTTAAGTTAGTAAACCATAGAACATATAAGTGCACTGGGTTATTTTCGAAAGTGTACTCAAAAATATACTACATCCACAATAAATATTTTAAAGCATTAAAACATAATTTTAATAATTTACATTAATTTATATACTTATGCACTCGAATATTCACTATTTATAGTAGGACTTATGAAATATATAGATTGAAAGATTTTGTTTCAATTTTTGTCCGTTTGGCGAACTAAAAATTCAAATTTCAACATATGACTGTCTAACGGTCAATTTTGAATCAACTAGTAAGTCTTGCCTGAACAGGCTTCGTTTAGTGATTTATACAATTTGCACTGATTTATATACACATAACTTTATTTTAAAGTGAGTTGACTCTTTAGTATATTTATATAAAATTTATTTTTTGTAATTTACGATATGTTTAGGGTATCAATAATTTTTAGTGATGGCTCAATTTAAATACATGAATGAAATGGATAGTTTATTGGGGATGGATGGACCTATCACTAGTGGACCACCACCTAGGTGGCAGAAAAAACGACTCGAGAATTCAAGTAACACCGTAAATATCAGTATGAATTCTTCCAAAACAAAATCAAATTCATCGTCATTGAACCCAAGCACATCGAAAACACCAACGAAACGGGGTGGGAATGACGTAGTGAAAAAAAGGACACCGTCGAGGACGCCACTGAAAAATAAATCTCCGAGTAAGATTTATTATTTTTGATTTCACATTTGACATGACTCAAACATTGGACTGTTTCGTTTAGGCAGATCAACAACGCCAACGCCAAACAAAGGCGCCAAAACACCAAATGGCGGCGATCGTTTCATACCATCACGCAGTAACACTAATTTCGAGTTGGGTCATTTCAAACTAAACCAAACTGAAGAAGTTGAAGTGCCTAGTCCTCAAAAAGAAATGCAACGTATGATGTCCGAGAATCTACACGGAAATGATATATCCAAGCAAAGAATTTTAGCGTACCAGAACAAAGCGACAGTGGCGCCCGAAGGATTCCAAAATCCAATGCGGATTTTATACACTCAAACAAAAACACCAGCATCTCTAAAAAGCACGCGATATATTCCACAAGCACCTGATAGGATTTTAGACGCACCTGATATAATTGACGACTACTGTAATATATATATATATATATATATTATTTAATTTATAATATTTAAAATATTAATTTAATCAACAGATTTGAATTTAATGGACTGGAGCGCCAATAATATCCTCGCCGTAGCGTTAGGTGCAAATGTATACCTTTGGGATGCTGGCACCGGCAAAATCGAACAACTCCCTGATTTAGCAATCAACGATTATGTGTGTTCACTTTCATGGATTCAAGAAGGCGATTATTTAGCTGTAGGCACTACAACAGGATCCGTAGAGTTATGGGACTGTTCCCGCATGAAGCGATTGCGAGTCATGGAGGGTCATTCCGCGCGCGTTGGATCATTATCATGGAATATGTATATATTATCGAGTGGGAGTCGAAGCGGGCAAATTGTTCATCATGACGTCAGGGAACGTGAGCATGTTGTATCAACGATTAATGCGCATACGCAAGAAGTATGCGGCCTGAAATGGAGCACCGATGGGAAGTATTTGGCGAGTGGCGGCAACGATAATGTATTAAATATATGGCCAGCCGTATCTGGGGGTTATCACTCTCAAACTCAGCCTATTCATAGTTTTACGTAAGTAAATATACATATATAGTGAAACATGTAATGACGTCACTATTTCAGAACTCATCAAGCAGCCGTTAAGGCTTTAGCTTGGTGCCCTTGGAAACCAAATATCCTAGCTAGTGGCGGCGGAACCGCCGATCGCTGCATTAAATTCTGGAACGTAAATACCGGCGCATGTCTAAACACAATCGACACAAAATCTCAAGTTTGCTCTTTATTATGGTCGAGCACCTATAGTGAACTTGTTTCGGGCCACGGTTTCGCAAATAATCAACTGATCATCTGGAAGTATCCAATTATGAATAAAGTTGCGGAACTAACAGGCCATCTAGCGCGTGTACTTCATTTAGCAATGTCGCCCGATGGCAGTACTATTTTATCTGCAGGCGCTGATGAGACTTTAAGGTTATGGAAATGCTTTATGCCTGACGCCGCCAAGAAGAAAGAACCCGTGCAAACAAAGGCTAAAGCCAGCATCCTGACAAGAAGTATTCGTTAATTTATTTTTATATTAATTTATTATATGACTGATATATTCATGTGTAATTTTCTACATCTAGATAATTTTATTCCAATTAGCAACTGTTTTATTATCTTCGTAGAAATTATCCTTTTTATTTTCTTATCTCATTTATTTATAGTCTGCATTTTATATTTACTTTAATAAAACATCCACCATGTCTTGCTCGGAATTTCTACATATTTTATTTAAATAGAAGTAGGTATGGTAAAAAAAACGAATAATTCCTCAAATAAATTTATATAAATACAAATTAATTACTACAATTTAAAATAACGGACTAGACTAGCATAAATCCTAGTACATAAATATTTATTTTCTATAGAAAGCGTCGTCGTAATTGAACTAAAACAATTATAATTAAGACGTCTTCCGTTTGACTGTGGCAACTTTTGGTACAACACCAATCAGAACATACGGTAAAGTGGAATACAATAAAGCGTGACATACATAAAACATTATGACATCATGGGTCGGAACCGCAGCTTGTGCTAAATGCAATGCCATACAATAAACTAAGACACAAGCTACACTAACCATTAAATTAGGTCGGTTAGTGCATCGCTGTATCACAGGCGACACTGACATTAAACCGAAACCAAGACCTGTGTCACGCACTAACGAATATAGTGGTGTTGTACTCACGTGTACATTTTCGACTGATTCACACCATTTAAACGCCTAAAACACAACTCATTAACACTATAATCATAACATTTGTAACCTAGTTACCATTTTTACCGACCATTGCGGATCAATTCCGAGTGCTTTCTGTATCCAATACCCACTTAAAGACATTGCAGTTGCAAGGAACACGAATAAAAGCATTTTGATTTTTGTACTATTATGCCAATAAATAGTAGCGCGTGATTCCATATTGCCGAAACAAAACCCAATTAAAAATCCTAAAATAATATTTGTATTTTGCTCATAAATGTTATTATATATATATTTTACCAAAAATAGCTCCTAGTGCGCACTGGTGCGGGAAGTGCGTTGCTAAATACATTCTTGATACAGAAACAAGCACTAATAGTGCTACATAAACACTCCAAAACACAACAGAGATTATTTTACTCCTCTCAACACTTAAAATATTTCTAATTGTTAATTTCGTTGAAATTACAACTCATAATCGGGATATACTTACGATTTATTTCGTTTAGAGTAATGGGCAATACATGCAGTAATCAAAACATATAAAATAGCAGCACAACCCATAACGTGCCCTGACGGGCAGCCAGGGCCTGTTTCGCATGTTAGAGATCCTTGTTTAATATAAGGATAGCGATTGCGAAACAAAGTCGTTTCCCTAATCCACCAAAATGGTCTATCTTCACGTAGAACCCTATACCAATTCCTAAAATGAATTACTATGCTACATAGCACCCAATTAATATTTTATACCATTTAAGCAAAGCATTTGACCACTCAGCAATCACGGATACCATTAGGATATTCGCGGCTAGCATTGTATTAAAAGTGGAAACTATAGGGAAAATGATACTAAACGTATATGCCGGGTCACTAATACGGCTGATTGTATTAAGATATCCATCGTGTTCAGAGTATCTAAAATCATTTATGTATTATAATATACTCGAAAAAAAATGTAGGGTACATTTACCGTGTTTGAATTTCTTGTATAACAGTTATACCCCAGGAGTATAATTCGTCCATGATTAAATATGTTTATGATACGATTTATTTGAACATGGCGTTTAAATTTTTGACGTTAAAAGCGAATACGGTTACGTTTAAATTTGACAGATTACAGAGTGGTAATGAACTGGAACTCGGAACGTTTTCAAAGCTGCTGTAAGTTCGATAATAGTTTGGCGTACAACCGTTGAAGCAGTAGCGTTGGAGGTAAATTTAAAATTATTTCTGGGTGCAAATAAATATCTTTCGCTAAAGCGATAATAGAAAAAAAAAATGCACGCTTGTTCATTATTTATACTTTAAACCAAAAAAAGAATTTCATAGTTTATGGTGTAGCTAAAATATAATAGCCACAACTATCTAGGAGTTATTTGCCTCATATGATATTGCCACTTCACAAAATTGCATTTTAAATTACTTCACAAATAAATAAAAAACCATTATACCATATTTATATAAACTGACTATAAATAATGTGTAACAATTTGTAAATATATACATACATAAATACAGACAGACAGACAACATAGGGTGGCAGAGAATCTTTTACATTTATTCGCATTTTGACAATCTTTTACTATTCAACTCTGTTTTTATAAACTATTTCGCTTCTTTCTAATTTGTTATACAATTATTCTTTCACGTAATTCGTTCTCAGTGAAATTTGAAGTAAGTTTGGCAACGTTGATTTATTTGTGTTTTCTTTTCAAAAAGTCGAAAACATATATTTAAATTTAAATATGTGTTATATGGTATTGAAGCGAAATATAGAGTTGTATATTTTATGTGGGGTGACCTAAAAAAAATGTGTAAGTTGAAAGTGTGTCAGGAAAACTTGCCCCGTCAGTTCCAGTCAAAAATAGCGAATCATTTTGCACAACGTGACGTGGTATCGCGCGTTCGTACTTTTCTCCAGAGTATTGTCAGTTACATGAACTAACACATATCTCAAGAGAGGTACGCTATGCTGTCACATTTCCGTAAAATATACCGTATTAGGTATGCAAGAATCAGACTATTTTTACATTTGAAATTTCCTTATTGTATTTCGAATATCATTCAAAAATGATCACACAATTTATGGACTGATCTAGATCTTTAAATTGCATACATTTAAAATCCTTAAAGCACGAAATAGAATTTAGAATTCTAAAGTTATAAAAGCGCCAATTTCTAAAACCCCTTCCCCCTGCAACAGTTTTCATAAAATAACGAAGGCGTCATTTTAGTACACGCTTAAATAAACAAAGTTAATAAATATTATTCAATGTTAAATATCAATTATTTATTAAATTTCCAATCCTATGCACCAGATGCATTTGTTAATTATTTCAGTAGAGAATTTACTTTAAATTTCAAGTAACGCATTGCAGCTAAGTACTTCCGGTGGTATTCAGCTCGAGCAGCAGACTGGATCGGCAACGATTCCAATGTTCATCTAACCATCGAACAAGTTACACTTCAAGTTGTTCTGCAAGTTAGATAAACATAGTCGCATTGAATATATATTTGGAGTGAAAATTGAATTTTCCTATTTAGGAAAATAAATGTTTGTCGCTTTGTTTCTGGTTAGGCAATGAATCAAGTGGAAATTGACCAAATGGACAATGGAAATAGCCATAGCGCTTTATGCGAACGTTTTTCCATTGCCATAGGGCAGTTATATTTGCGGTATATCCATTTAACCTGCTCGTTCGTATATTTATAGTGCCTCTCGGTGGGAAATCATAACTTATAAACGAAATACAAGCGTCTATGTATCTATAATATAAATTTAAAAAACAATCCACCTCTAATTCATGACTTGGTACATTCTTATACGAAGTAATAAGTAATAAGTAATCATGAAATCATGAATAAATATTTCCCACATTTCAAAATGGGTGATTGAACACGTTCCAGGTTTGGCTTAAGGGGTACTGAATTGATTATATATAGTACAGAAATTGCCAGGGACGGGAGAGATGCGAGGGTGTTTGAGCCTTTTTGGTGTCTATGGTAACGAAAAAGGTGTGCGCATTTAATAGAAATTGGTTTATCGCAAACATATTACATTTATTGCCGTCCTACGTAGAGTAAAGCGTAGCAAATGGGGTTTGTGTGGAGGGGGCGTCGTCGTAAGCTGAGGTGGACGCCGAGCGTCGGAGTGCCGGTGTTCAGTAGCACGTGGACGCTGTTACGTGGTGCTGCTGTGCTTTCAGACAGTGCGTCGCATCGGTCGAAAGCGAACTTTTGCGAAACATACGGATTTATTAATTAACTTTAGTGAAACTTAAAATCATATTAGTCTAGGTATGTAATCAAATTCAATGTTCATTTAATAATATTTTAGCGAAATCAATATGGTATATAAATTAGGAGTAATTGTTAGTGGTCACTATAATTAATGTTTAATCGCGAGTAATAATTCACGCATGTGAATAATAAACGAGTCACATTCTCACAAACAATAAGCAATCAGAGCGGTTTATCTCGTTTGATCGTTATTTAATCTAGATTTATCTATGCACGTTATAATGTTGCTAGATTATGCACATGTTCCACCGACTGGACAAAATCAGTGCTAATTTACTGGCGAACTAACATGACTTATCACCAAACAGTTAAATCCAGAGTCCATACTATAATTATGTTGTTATGCTGATTTGAATAGATTTCATGAAATAATTCATTATTTGTAGGTCAGATTTAAAATTATATTTTTGATTAGAAGTGAGTTGAATACTTAATCATAGATATAAAAATGTTAATCCCTTATGTGTGTAGAAAGGATAAATTTTAATGAATATTTAAGTGGCAATTTGTAGTTTATTTACAACAAATTTGATTCAATTTGTTAGTTTGAAATATTAAACTTACATTTTATGCAAGACGATTAATTATTCTGGATTTAACCTATATAGTGTTTAATATGCTGAAATATATAGTGCAAGTTTCTATAACACTAATGCACTTGGCAGTTATTAAATTTAAAATAACTGGAGCAAATATAAATGTATAATAATGGATTCGAATATAATTAGAATGTGACAGTTTTTACTTTACATGCAATAAACTTTACATACGATAAAAAGTTTTGTCGATTTAGACTGTTGTAATTGAAATAAATAAAAATTGGTTTAAATTATAAAATATTTTCTCAAATTTTGAGAAACTTTTCAAACACATTAAACGCGACTGCTTTTCTGTTTTGTACACAAACTAAATCCATTCCGAAGGAAGAGCAAAGAGAACTGTTAAATATTAGGACAAAGACACCATAGTAAATGGCAATTGGCCTAGTCTTCGTTAGACTATGCAAGGCAACACATCCTCTAACAAAAAAAAAATGACAACTGCGTGAAAATCATTATTTTCCGAATATAAAAGCAAGTTTCTCCCATGGGGAAAAGTTTGCATGTAAAGTCAAACTTTTCGCTCATATAATAACTATTTTTATTACATTATAAATTTTTTATTGATATGCTAATGCATATTTAACTAGGAAGTAAAATTATTAAAAAAAATAAAGTTTTCTTGATACTTAAATATTTAATATTTAACATGGGCGAATCGGCGATTTTCATGATTGCAAAAAATGTAATTATATAGCAAAATGAAATCCTCAATTTCTATTAGTGAGCAGTTTGGTTCAAGTGTGTTACCTTTGGTAATAACCACTCTAACCATCAGGTTATAATACAGTATGCGATGTTTGAAAATCCTAAGCACGTCCAGTGTGGGACATCGCCTTCCATGATAATAGTGAACTAATTCCATAGCCGTTGCCTTAGAGAGAAAGTCTATACGTAGTAGGTAACTACGATTCACACACATGTTTTCCATGAAATAAGCAACGCATGTGCGTGATGCTAAAAATCCGTTCTAGTACATAAAACAATTGTTGTGACTTTGAAGCATTTGAAGCTCGTCCGGTGTGAGTGTTAAAAAAGCATGAGAACTGACGATCTAGTGCACGATGACGTTGAACCACAGCAAAACGTGGCCGGTGTCCACGATGGCCGTGGTGCAACTGCGAGTCGACCCTCAAGGACGCGCGTACAGCACACTGGCAGGCGACCAACAAGAACCCGAACCCGAGGCCATCGACGACGTCGTCCAAGTCACACGCGAACACCTCGAAGCCTACCAAGCCCAACATCCACCAGCACCAGGCTCCATTACCGCAGAAACAGTATCCACGCTCGTCGAGGATTTCTCAGACGACTGTCCAATACACAGCAAAATATTGGTAAGTTTACAACAATCAAAGACACCAATATTCAATAATGTATATATATATAAAAATATATGGTTTAGCAGCAGCAGCAGCAACAGGACAGAAATGCAGAGCTCCGTTTCTGCATGGAGCGGTTCCACGTGTTGGCATTGGGCCGCATTGACGAAGAATCGTCCGAGCACAGTTTGGAACCGCGACTGCGATCGCCTTTCCGCACCATCGGAACAGTG
This sequence comes from Nebria brevicollis, assembly GCA_944738965.1. Classification (NCBI taxonomy): domain Eukaryota; kingdom Metazoa; phylum Arthropoda; class Insecta; order Coleoptera; family Carabidae; genus Nebria; species Nebria brevicollis. The sequence goes on from OX122906.1 coordinate 12,759,659, forward strand.
GATTTAGCCGCGGCTAGAGCAGTCGTTGCAAGCACCGGTGAAGCTCGCGCAGCCGTTGCTAATGCAGCCGTAGTGAAGCGTGGCAAAAGTGTTGGTAGTGAAGTGCTGGATGGGAACTGTAATCGCCAGTGTTTGCTGAATGAAGTACCTTTAGACGCCAGGAAAACGGCCACGCTCTATAGGTCAGTTACGTATTTGTGCTCTTATTTGTGTGCTTAACGTTCACCCTATTTCATTTTCTCTTGTGTGGTTTATTACGAAACAAAGGATTTTGCTTTTACAAATATATATATATATACATACCAATCCAACATTTCCTAATTATTGTTAAAATTGCTGTATAGCCTACGGGTATTTTCTCAGCATTTACTTTACTGTTTTATAACATGAATCGATATTTCTATTATTTTAGTCATATTTATGCTTTAAATACTTTACTGGCATACATAAAATAATCTTAATTATTTATGTTACTATTGTTTTTAAAGTAGTGGTTTGATATTCTATGATGGTTATGTTTTAAAAACTCAATTTATTCAAGTTAGTTTAGAAATAAAATGGTGTAATTGATTTATTTTTGTTGTAATTGTTCAGGCATTATTATCCAGAAGGCGGTTGGGGATGGGTGATTGTCGTATGCAGTGTCCTAGTGCACATATTAAATCATGGACTGCAGTTGTCCTGTTCGTTATTGGCGGCTCCGGCGTACCGAAAGTTCCAAGCACCTCAAGTCAACACTGCTGGTGAGTCATTTCTTTTAATACTATTAAAATATTTATTGTTGTGCAAAGATGTTTAGTAATCGAAGTTAACGTTAGTAGTAAATTATCGAGTGATATTTCGGTAATCTAATTGTAAGCGGGTCGTGTCTTTTGAATTATTTATGAGTCAGGGCATTGAGGATGTTTTGTTTTTCTTAAATTGGACAAGCGAATTTATAGCCGACTTTGGATTTGTGTATATTTATTGAGCATTTATTATAAAAGTTTTTGTTGTTTCTAACGAAAATTAAAACTAAAAAAAAAACCCCATTTATTCTGAATGATGATTTTATTTTTTGAGCTCATTCTGTGCGAATTTTTTTTACATTAAATGTATACATATGTAGTTTGCCATGATCTATATTCTACATACATGTATGTAGAGTTGGGAATATAAAATAATTTATGGCAGGATAAATAGCAGGATGTTAGGTGGATGTGCGCACGGCATAAACAAGTGAAAGGACGAATAAAGGAGAAACTGAAATTACATTTTATTTCAGCTACATCCTTTTGTATTATGCTAATAACAAGGAAAAAATTTATCTTTGCTAAATTTAAATAAAATAATCATTTCCAACAAAACTTCGATTCATGAAATTTAAATACTAAGTAACCAAAATATTTCCTTTCGAACACTGCATTCTAAAATGTATTCCATAATATATAGTTTGCACCACTATGTAAAGACATAATCGCGTTAGAATTGAAAGCGACGAAGTGTAAATGATTATTTGATTCAAGATCGTACTTGAACTTTTTTGATAAATGCGAACTTTTAAATGTTTATCACGAACTATCACGCGAAAATTGGGCCATTAGTGCTAAACTTTTCTCCTATGTGTGTTGCGTTTTATACATTTTCCCGTCTTTTAATAACAAATATAACACTTACACAAAACTTGATTTACTTTTCTTTATCTCGTATTTTATTCCCAAACTTCCACATTCTCTCCAAAAAAACACCATCCCTAATGAACTACAGCAAATTTAATATTAATTCCCTAATGGATTTTTTCCACAATTATTCTACCATTTCGCAAAAAAACATCAAATATTCCGTTAGCATCATTCTCATACATGATCCTTAAACATCTTAAAAGCCTCAAAAATCTAAACTAGAAAACAGTCGTGGATATTTTTATATGTTTGAGTGTCACCAAATGCATATTCCGTATAATTTCTTTGTGTTGCGGCGAAGAAATGGTTGAATGCTTTATTGGTTTATTTGACCCAGTTCTCTAGATGCATACGCGGGTTTATTTTCTTGTTATGCACGACTACTACTATACCATGTATACTACTACCCATGAATGTGTTAAAAGGAGAGCTTTACGTTTTAATGTTCACAAGAATGAAGTCAGATGCATCTCACATATACGTAAATATACGACATTATAAATAATGCTTTGGTATACGCGGAAAACTAGCCTTAGCAGACTCAAACAACATATTCATATTTCCTCATGTACATATAGTGAATTATTATTAGTTCCCTTGTTCCATCAACATAAAATTTAATACAAAACTATATTCTGAATTTTGGATCTTTTAAGAGACAAATTCATCCCGTATCTTTGTAATTACATACTTAAAACATTACTATACGAAACATTTTTTATGTGTCGTATTTTATAAAAAATAAACTTAAACGTTTTACTGCTGCAGTTAAATTAAACATTTGAGTGCCATAAAAAGAGTAGCATATTGTATATATAGCGTCCATTAATAAAAATATATATTTAATTACGCTTTTCTATGTTTTGTACCTTGATTAAAACGTAAACTTTAAGTTGCATTGCTTGAAAGTTCTAACAATAGTTGTCTGGAATCGCCAATAATCGATATAAGAATCATTTGAGAGTGAAAGTTTACGAAAAATAAAATATAGTATTGTCTGGATCAGATATCTGTATTTATTCTACTGATTAAATTTACTGTTCGATTCGCTCGATTGAAGACAGTTTTATGGTCGAGTAAATTGCTAGATTAAAATTTATTTCTACTAGATAATCGCTGCTTTTTATTGGAAAAGTATGTTATAATTGAACAATTGCTTCGGTGAACGTATTTTTGAACATTAATAGTCTGAAAATATTATTTCCTTTATTTCTAGTAATAAAACACATTTGTCATTCTGCACTATTGTGCAAATAATGCACATTAATGAAAAAAAAAATAATGAAAATTAACTTTTATAAAAATTAATAATTAACTTATAATGTTGGAAAAGTTAGATATACAATTTATATTTAAATGTCAGAAGTTAATTGTTTTTTAATGAAAACAGCGCTTTTAAATTCGTTGTTCAAAACTCGCGTTATTAATTATTAAAATATTAGTTATTAATTTTTAATAGCCCCATTATGTGCAGATAAAATATTTTGCTAAATGATTAAAATACGAGCTATTATCATGAACGTTGTACATCGCAGCGTCGTAATTTCGAAAAGAAAAATTCTTTAATGCGATTAACATTCTTCTGGGTTTAATTTCCATTCTTAATCGAATTATGTCAATAGTTTATTTTACGACTAGTAGAAAACGAAAATCGGAAACTTTACGATTAAAAACTATTTTATCTTATTTCAAATGGGACAAAAGATATACGACGTTCAATTCCAGCACTATAGAGGAAATAGATTTAAAATATTGTATTTTTGTCTGTAAGAATATTTCGTTGAATCTGATTTTGTGTTTCTTTAACAGAAACATCTTTTTGATTTATATAAGTGCGAATCATGATAATTCCTTACGCACGTTTCTTATCGTTTTTATTTTGGTGTTTTTTTTGCGAAACTTTTTCTGTTTGTGAGATAGACTCGGAAACAAATTAAAAAGAATGCGAGTGCATTTAGAGGGCGAAAGTTTTCGTAGTGTTTTGTTCGTTTACGAGATCAACCATCGACGCGATAGGTAATTTGTGTTCGCGGCAGCAATAAAGCAATTCCGGGTGCGTTTTCGATAAGCCACATGGGCTTTTGCAGCTGTCACGTCTGCTTTTATCATCTAGTGTAGGTACGCGTACTTAATTATACGACAAGATTATGCTTCGTGATTTATTGACGCTATTTATTATATCGATTTTGTAAAAAATAAAAAAAAAACGTATGGAAACGTTTTGGTAAAGCGCGAGCAATTATGTTATGTTTGTTGGAATAATTTAAATTATGAATGGAATTTGCACAATTTGCGCGAATGAGAGAATATTTTAAGATTAAAATTGGCTGAGGATTAACAAGTTTGAAAGTGTGACGAAGGAAGGCGTCGAAACTGATTAGCATTGCTGTGATATGTAACGATTCGTGTAAGTAATAAGTTTGGAAAAGTACTAGTCCTAATGACCTCATCTGCAAGTCTGTTGGTCGTTTACACAAACAAAAACTTTTGCTCGCGCGATTTTTGCTTCTTTTCCTTCATCGTAAATAATTTTTAATGGTCAACCATTGTCGACGATTTTTAACATTATTTCTACTCATTCGTATACTTATTTCCAAAGTTATACAACGAACATGAACACAAAATAAAAATTCTAGTTATTTCCATTTAAGAATAAAAAAAAAAAAAATTAAAATATAATTATAGACTATAAATATATAAAACTATGTAAAGATATTCAGAGCAAATGAAATTTATAAAGCTGATAAATCGTCTATAAATGATGAGTAGTTTTTTTTTTTGATGAAGGAATATTGATCGTTTCTTCGTGAATGAAAAATTTGCTAATTTACGACCCTGACAGAAAATTGATTACACTTTCCGAGACGCTCATTTTATTTTGAAACTAATAGTTTCTGTATCAATCAGAGATTTTAATGAAAAAATTTTAAATGATTTGAAACGCGTTACACAAATCAATACCGTAATCTAAAATGTGAACAATGATTCATTGTGAAACATGAACTCGTATAACAAGCCATTACTCCCCAGAATTGTCCACTTATTTATTAGTTAATTAGCCGTATAAATACGCAGTGGTAGCGCAGGCCATGTTCAAATAAAATTATGGCAGTGTAGATCTGGAGATGTAATTAAATTGGCCGCTCGCTTTCCTTGCCTCTAGTAATGGACATACGCAATACCAAATCGATTTTCTACCCCGCTAAAGAACTGCCACTCTAACTAACTCTCACTGACACGGCAAAACTATACGTAACTTTTATTCTTAATTCTTTTACGATTTTAGTTCGTGACACTGATTCAAAAACAACAATTAATTATAAAAAATTTTATAGATTATTTAAACACAGTTTTATAGTAATATATGAACATATCAATGACGTCACTAGAGGATAACAACGCGTGTTATTTTTACCTTTTTCTATTTACTTTGCGTACTTTAGCAAAGCAAGCCTTTCTAGTACCTGTTTGTGACCTGATTAAATTTTAATTTATTAATGCAAGGTGTTTTAATATGATATACTCCTTTTTAAATTGTTTTAACTCTGATAAATGTACTCATATTCCTATCTCACTCAAATACACAACAAATTCACACTCTATTGTATAGTTTTATTTTTCAAAAATTTCTTATTCACTAACTAATCCACATGAAGGATGGAAATTATTATGCGTAATATTAAAATGAAATGTTGCTACACAACTAGGTTGTAGCATGTATAGAAAATCAAGTCCCTTTCTTGGTTGACTCCTGTATAGAATTTCAAGCACCCACCCAGTGGGTACGCTTGTTATTTAAATACGATCTTAATTTGTAATACAGCAAGATTGTATAGGTACGCCAAGCTGCCTTTGATATTGTAAAACATAAGCGCGCTGCATTCTTCCTACCAAGAATATCATTAAGATTCTAAAACACCTACAACTCTTTTCAAAGTAATTTAAATCCGACAATCTAAACGAATTTCGCATATTCAAGTAAATCATTTATTTTTAATTGGATACACCATAAAATAGAATGTGCATTAAATTTAATAAAAATAAGAGAAAAGATGTAAAGCAAAACATATTGAACATGAACACGTAAATCAAACAGATGAAATCCTAGGATGTAATAAAGCGAGTGCCGCGATGCTCGAGCACAAAGATGCAGTGAAATGATAAAACAAGGAAGATGACATGTCGAATGTTATCTATCACAGAGAATACAATGCCGGAAGGAAGAAATGTCACAACGCTACAACAATAGACAATAAGTCGTTACGCGTTTTGTTGCCGACTCAGTGTTTGATTTGCGATCAAAACGACCGTAAAAATTGCCGGTCAGCAGCGCTAGCGATTTAATACTTATTATTATAGTAGTTCTTTTCTTCTTTAAGAACGAAACACGTAATGGTTTTTTTGAAATTAAAATCGAAATATTTCTTTTTATTTATTATAAATGTACTGGTCGCTATAGGCGTGTGAGACGTTTTAGTTTGTATGGTAGAAAATTCGTACACATAGATAAATCTTCCTGGGCGACAGATAGCTTCCTAATCGTTTGACACTATGCGGAAAAAGGTCCCTGAGCAAATTTGAGCGCTGCTGTGAACGACGATGAAGCTTTGTGTGTAAAAATTGTTAAGTAGGCATATTGAAGAATTGGAAAACGATTACTACGAAATGAGCCCATTACATTATCACGTTTTCAATCGATCTAATTGATGCAATTATATAACACCACTAGATATCTTTAACTTACTTATATTACGTATAAGAAATTAATAATATATATATTTCGAGATTTTAATAGACCTGCCCTAAATTTTTGTATGTGCGATGTAGTACCTATATATGTATAAAATGTATGAACTCGTTTCTGTATTTTCCATTTTCCCTATATATTATCAACAAAAGCACTAGAAATTCTAGAGTTCTGACAGTAGAACACATTTGGATTTGCATATGTTAGTAATGAATGAGCTGGTGAAAAGGCGCTAGGTAATATAACAAATTACAACCGCGGCAGCGAATCAACGAATGTTCTACGCTGGTGTGGTGTTGGTGCACCGGTCCATAATGACTATTTATGGGTGGTAATGGCAGCAGCACGCAATACTAAAGAAAAATTACTTTTTGTTTTCCGACAACAAATGGAACGAAATATCGTATTCAATGAACTATAAAAACCGACCTCCACACACACAGCACACGTAACCAACCAATCCTAGATATAAAACAGGCGTTAGTTACTAATAAAACTCTGCGATACTCTCGTATTTCGCGACGAAATACTTTGCAACACATTTTCGTGAAATATAATATAATTACGAACACATAACGCTTTCTTGTTGGATGTTAAGACCAAAACTGAAAAGAATCTCTTCCGTAATTGAGTATAGTAGTATCATCTATCATATTCGCGAGTTTAGCGACAAGTGACGGCGTTTTATAGAAAAATAAAACTTCGACGCTTCAAGCGTTGTCGCTAACAAAACACGGCCACGATATAGAGTGGCGGGTGTAAGGAGAATCAAGTCAAAAAGTCTTTCAGACCATTTATTTGTACACTTGTAATCGTGTTTATATTTGGAACTGTTTTTAAAATCATGTGCAACGAAGATTCTATGCGCGAGTAATTCACTGGATTTTTATCTGCATAATGCAGGAACGTATTAAAAATGATTTATTGAACCACTACTTTATATAGAAACTATTCATTCGTTTTTATATGACACTTTCCTGTATAGAATTTTAAATCGCTATATTGTTTATTACTTGGTGCACTTTTTAGGACACTATTGCACAATTTGTAATTAGTGTCGACTAACTTTATAGTAACTATATATCACCAAATAGTTAAGTACTCATTTTACGACGGATCATAATTCCCTTTACGGTTTTTCGCATATAAAATATGCGTAATACGAATGTTTTGTGAAAGATAGGAAAATTGTGTTTATTGGCTGGGTTTAGAATTTCGTCTGGATGTTCCCTAAAGACAAATAGAGTAAAGGGTAGGATCAAGTGTGCTAGGGAACAGTTGAAGGTTGACGTATTACGTCACAGAAATACGTGTCGAAATATACGGCATACTTAAAATTCATTTATTTTTTATCAAGATTTCTAACGTATTTTTAGCTCGTAATATGCACATTAAAACATAATAATCAACATTGTTGTATATTTTCTTGTTTCGTTTTTTTTTGTGAATTTCACAATCAAATTTCATACACGAATAAATTCATGAATGGTACAAAATTCCTTTTGGAATACACAATTTTGCAAAACCAAGAAGTAACAATGTAAAACGTTAAAAGGTAAAGTGTAATAAATTGTTATATACGTTCCCGAAAATATTCTTAAACAAACTTTATGATATGTGATTTTTGAAAAATGCTTTCCATTACAATATTGAATGAAATATGAATGTAGATAAATTATTCATATAAGTATCAATAAAAGTAATCAATAATCGTAAAACCAATTATAATTGCAATAATAATAAAATCAATCAACGTGAATTGATACATGATAACCATCCGACAATAGATTTATAAGTAATAAAAAGGCCGTCGCATAATTTTCAATTCGTCGCGAAATATCGTGTAATACGAGTTATAAAAGTTTCGGTGAAGCACACGTCAAATATCGCCCATAAAATACTTAAGAACACAACTTTTGATTAGTTTGCTTCTATCGCATAGATGCAGGTAATTCTACAAGTTTTTATTACAAATATACTATATATGTGCATACAACCATAGAACGCCGGTAACAACAAAACCAGCATTCGCATTATAGCTTTCCGCATACAAAACTCCCGGTACGAAAACATAACAACGAATCAAAAATAAATACTGCTGAACATTGTTTTGTAAATTGTATGGAAACACATTTTCAAAATGACCTACTAAACTAGCATAACTATAAATGTTCAAATTTCATCAATTTTAAATCTGTTGTAATTTTGATTAGAAATTATAAACATTTGTATCTGCTTAGTACGTGGGTTTCATTTTTTATCGAACCGTTCATTTAAAGAGAGAAATTAAAACATAATGTATTTGAGTAATTATTTTTTGTATTGTTCGGCATATACATATGTGACGGGCCTCGCCCTGAGCTACGAAATTAATTAGGTGATTTATAATAGCATAACGATGTGGGGTGTAAGGAAACATATCGAGCTCAAGGTTGAATTTCGTACAGGGTAGATAACCTCTGGGTTCCATACAATAAATCGCTAAATGGGGACGATTGCTGCCTTATAGGTCGCTAATATTTATTTTAAATTAAACAAACATATAAGACATATAAAAGCTGTTTTCCCTGAGGTACACCCAACATTTTTAAATAATTAAGTAGTTGAACGTATTGTGTTTGTAAGACGGAAAGTAGTTGACTGCTTTGAAACTAGACGCTCTTTGTAAACATGACTATGAAATTATAAACAGTACATAGACTAAAATTTTGCAAACTATTTCTATAATTCATTCTTAGTATCAAGTTGTCTGTGGTCGCAGAAAAAAAAAATTAAAGAATTTCGCGTTTCATTGTGTGTTACTAGTACGTATATGTACGATGCAAACTTCACAACTATTTGGTCAGTGAACTTTGCACTTGCGATAAATCCAGCGTTACAAGCCGCACGTATTACACCACATGCTTGTGCTCCCTAGTGCATTGTAACCAACCCTCTCTGATTAAACACTTGAACTTATCTGTTCAACACACAAATGGCTCTATATTTAACAAATTACCGGTTGCTATATTATTTTTTCTATCTCACATCAATTTTATTTCAATTATTTCAACATTTTACAAAATTTACCATAATTATAATAAAGAGAAATGTCTTCGAGACATTTTATTTAAAAACGAAAAGTTAAATCGTTCTAAATTATATACTTAAATTACGAGTTTGATCTTGAAACCTTAAAGGTAGAAATAAGATCAATAAATGTACTTTTTTCCAGAACGTTAAACTCATTTCAGACTTGAAATGAAAATTATTTCATATCTGATTTAAATTGAACGCTCGGAAATAAATACGTTTTTTTTCCTCATTTCGTCCCTTAAATCTATAAAACATTAAAATTGCCGTTTATACTTGAATGTATGTAAAGATAAATTAAAAAAAAAACTATTGACAATAATGTAAACTTAGTCAAATATTTGAGTATTTAACAGTTTCGTAGTAGCATTTATGAAGATTCAGTATCTAATGTCAAAGTAACGCGAACTAAAGTTTGCTGGAGCAACGGGAGCCGTTATAGAAACTTCCACGCACCACGCACATGAATGAAAATGTCGGATTACAAGTTACGATCGACCGGTGCGTTAACGGTTGATAGATTTTGTCGCCGGATTTCACCAATAAATTTATCCCAAAGTATAGCTTCAGAATGAATTAGCCCTATGTCATATATTATAGTTATTTATTTAACTCAAAAACCAATGGCGGATCACACATTTGAATAATTTATTTTTGTAACAAATAAAAAAAAATGATAAAAAATTGAAAATGAGTTACGTTTATGCAAAATTTGACAATCTTGTTATCTTCTATAGAAGGGAACATATTAAGCTGTAAAAAATATGCGGTACATTATGTCGTATGGTAAAATTCATATTTCATCCGCAGATGGTATTTCTGTAAGTCCTATTTTTAAGCTCCTTTAATGCGCCTTTGGCTATGTAGGGTTTCGATCGCTTTAAATAAATATTTTCGCCGCGGAAACATGTAGCGGTTTTGTTGTGTAAAGGTGACAAAAAGATCAAATATTCACCAATTTGCTAAGTGATTTACAACAACTAATATTTGAGACGTTCGTATGTGTGTTTCGTTTTGAATAGAAACTGATAACATGCATATCGCGATGTCTGGTGGCAACGGATCCTTTAGAGCAGACTTGCTCCCATTTCCGGTGCCAGTGCCGATACCAAACCGCCATCATAGCCTAGCCTAGGCGAACGAAAATGGTGTTTACCCGCTGAGTGCTGTGCGGTCGACGAAAATTGGAATATCGACACCTTCTAGAATCTCCGATCTGTGTATTCTTGAACAGGATATGTGCGACTACTCTAATGCATCTAGTACATACATACATACATATATACAAATATCAGCTTCTCTATAATGTTTACATTCTATTTGTGGAGTTAAATTTTTTTTACGTTTTGTTATTTGTATTTTTCATAATCCACATTTCATTTAATATTCTTTTTTGTAATTTATGCGATTCCCCTTTGTAACCAGTGGTTGGTTGAGAATTGATTGGAGAAGAATTTTGGGATGTCTTTAGGTAGCGGGTTATAAGACCGGATTCATTGGCGTCAATGTTCTCTTTCAAATGTGCATTATTCATAAGGAGGATCATATTGGGACGCGCGTTTCATCGACACGAACCAGTCTAGAAATGCAGACACAGTGCATTATGCGAATTTGTGTTTTAAATGAAACATAGTAAACAAATTGCGAGTCTCGAATAAACGGCTCTATCGTAGTCCGGTGCAAGTATCTACTATGTATGTGTTGCGGAATGCGCTAGACAACGATGCATTTCATGGATTATTTGCTGCTGTTGTTACATAAACGTTATAATCAAATCGGTGAAATTTCGAAATGGAAATTTAGCACCAACACATTTTTGTTCTACTATTTATTTATTTTCAAATAACGATTTTAATATAAATTGAACAATTTGTTCTTCTTTATTTCGTTAGAATTTCGATTTAGAACAAGATACTCTCGTAGTTTGATGCAGTCAATTTAGGCTGTCGAAAAAAGTTACGTAACTTGTGATGCGTGACGGCTTATATACGTTATCAGAACAAACAAGGAAAAAAATCCCACGTGCTTTCAAAGATCAGATCATTCATGATTGATTAGGTCAGTGTAACCACTTCCGGTATCGATATAACCCTAACGACTTTCGCCAACATTTTCGGTAATCAACTTTACAGCGGATAAAAAAGTTTCGACAGGTAAATTATTTAACGATCTACGTCGTTTTTCATGCGAGCCAATCTTGTTATTAAATTTTTTTGTTAACCGAACACAAAATTAGATATTACGAAACAAAAACAAAAAATGCTGCATACCCACTTTAGTGGCAGCTAATGCTGCATACGTGTATACACATTAATTAAAAATGTCAGCAAAATGTAATATTGTATGTATTGAGAGTTTGAAAGTGCTTTGAACCAAAGTGCAACCGTTTATTTGACTGGGCTTAACAGTCACGATTTAACCAACCAACGTACTGGTTGGTAATCCAGTAAATCCAACATGTTACTTTCGGAACGTTTATCTTTATATACTTTACTAATTCAAGTATTTAGTAGCCTTGGGTCACTTTCGCACGATTTTATGAAAATGCTAGCGAAATCACGACAGGAAAGTTTTGTTGTTTTTGAAATGACTAGAATAAAAGATGAAATTTTCTCCTAAAATAATCCATCATCTTACGAGAAAATACGACATCGTTCAGCATCTTTCATTTTAAAATTGATATAAAGTTTTATTTATAAATTTCGGAAATGTGGCGCTTATATGAAGAAAGTACAATCGCTGCTGCAAGAAGAAAAAAAGTACCGCGCGTCACATTGTGTCTGCACTGCATTGTCGTCAAAAAGCTCGAGACTCAGACTAGAATGTCCAATCTCTACCAGCAGTCGACGAAGGTAGAACAGGATGGCCTCTATCAATCACAGCAGAAAATAAAAGGCATTCCCACACACATACTCGCACAGCTATTCTCGCCCATGGTTTCCGTAGGCCTAGCAAAACAGTGATTCGGGGAACATAATACAATTACAAGAGAAAGGTCTTCTCTATCAACAAGAAAAGGTTACTACATATGTATACTAGTGTAGCCAAACCTCGAAATCTATTTATGAATGTTTACAATGCAACTAAAATGTGTTGGCAATGAGTTAGTACTACACAAAGACAAGCAGTTGATTATTACGTGAAGAATTTAGAGGGTTTGGTGTCACATTGACACTATACAACACCTCTTTATGCAAGCACGTTATTGTTGTCGCTCGTGAAATAAGATCTAGTTAAATTTATGATTTTCAAATGATTAGCTCTTGTGACGCATATGGAATATAAATGAGTACTGATTAGACACGGAGACTGTGGAGGGGTTTAATCTGAGTTGAAATTAATTGGATGCAGACTGTTGTGATACAACAGTGACCTCATCTACTCGAGGTAGGTACCTATCTTCTGCCAAGCACCTGATACCATGACGTGAATTATAAATGAACCTGACTAACATTACAATTATTTCCAATGCAAGAAAACCCTTCATGCATTGTCAAATGTATCACTTAATATTCTGGATGCTATAGCCCTATTACTCTTTATGTAAAAGAATCTTAAAGTGAAATTGGAGTAATTTTAGAAATGATTAGAATTTCCAAGTCAATGGTGTAATGCTACAGTGCATTATGCACCTGTAGAATATCCCAGATGCATTTAATCTGTGAAAGGTCCAGTGCGACGAGACGAATAGACTAATTTAGTGGCGCGCTGGCTCGTATCTCGTGTGTGAAGACGGGCTTTACGGGGGCGAAATGTCAAAGATCGTATTGCCGCAGGACGTGATTGAAACGGGGTGGCTGGACCACATGACCTTGGCATCGACACCATAAATCTCACCTTTCATTGATTGATTATTGAGCAGCTCAACAATAGGGGCAACACGAGCATTACATAGAAATTCGATCTTTGTTAATTACTACGAAACGAACATCTATTGCCGGGAACATTGTAAAATCAATTAAAAATTTAGAAAATAAATAACGTATTTTATTACTATATAAGTAAGTAGGCTTTCGCAACAAGAAAAATGCGAACGTTATATTTTGACATAAAGTGATTTATGCAAGGGCTTCCGTATATTAAGATCCAAAAAAATTGAAACTGATATGAGCTAGATTTATTCAGATAAAGTAGATTACTGAAGCGGTGTTCGGTAAACCCTGCGTTGTCAACCATACCAAATTTTTACGGTAGGTTAAGAGAATGGAAGAATAAGGAAAATGTACCCCCATTTAGGGTAGGTCGAACACTGGCAATTCTAGTTTACTTCCACTAAACTTATTAACCCTCTTCCGGCACAAAATAAATGTAATCAACATATTTGACAGTTACATTTCGTGTAATATGTTGAATTTCATAACACGCAGGAAACTGTTGCTTTGCTCATTCACTTTATATGATTAAAATCCAGTGTAAATGCTAGAATGGTGCAGTCTTATTGGGATTAATTATTAATTATTTTGGTTTATTATTTTTTTTTGTATGGAAATTCGTGACATTGTTAGTAACATGGGATTTTAAGTATTTACGAATAACACTGTAATTCCGAATTTAATTAAAATTCAGTTTGATACAGCAACCACTGAATTGTGTAATTTGATTGTTCGTTTTGTCTAAAATTTTGTGATATTTGTAAATTAAATTGTATACTATATAGGTATATATTTTTGTTTTATGTAGGAAAACAATTAAATTTATTAATAATTGCGGTTGAAATGTTCAATGGAATAGCGTGTATATTATGACGATTGATATGAATGTATGTGTTTATTGTTTTTGTGAAATTTATTTCGAGAAAAATAAATTGTTTTGAATTTCGCTCGAGCCTATATTCGGTAAAGCATTTGCCGAATTCCCACGGCGCATTCTGATTAATTACACTACGTAAACATCTCTTGCCGTTCTTGGTACATTCCCATTTATCTTGGTAGATCAAAACTATATCTGTTGTTTTGAGTGGGACTAGAAATATTCTAGTGAACAATTGGCTCTGAACATTTTTTTCATCTGTCTGACAACAATATGCCATCATTCACTGTTTTTCAAGTGTTGATGGAAATGTAGACATACTATATAGATTTTCTGTCGCCATCAAAAATATGTCTACAATGATAAATTTTGGTATACATATATTGTAAATGGCTAAATTTTCTTTTCGCATATTAATTTGTGTTTTCAATCAATTTTAATAATGGCATGTTTACATTTACTGAAAACTATAGAGAACCTCCTACTTTTAAAAAGAATATTCAAAACGTATACGTATGAGAAAGATCAGTACAGTTCATGTAGGAACTTTATATTAAATTTTTTTTTTTTATAAAATTCGAGTACTAAACGTAAGATTTTGAACAAAATATATTGCGAGCCACTGGCTGTTAAGCCTGTACCATACTCAACGCAAAATGATATTTGTGGAATTCTGTCTGGCCCATAATAGTCACACTGACCCTGCTATCAAAATGATAACAGGACACTGTTAACTTGTCTGCAACATTCAGCTTGTATGTTACACAATTGTGAATTTTGTTTTAATTTAAATTATATACATACATACATACATACAGACCATGTGTTTTAAAACTATGTGTAGCGTAATTAAAGTTAAGGAATGTATTTAGAAAGCAGCGCAAAGTTAGTAGATTCACCAAAAAATAGCTTTTAGCTATTTGACGATTTAAATATTGATTGTTTTTGTAGAAATGAAAAAAAAAATGTAGTAGTAATAATTAAATGATGGTGCAATAGAAAAAGAAATCAGAGCGAAATTCATTCATACTCATTTAGGGGCAGCACGAGTGTTTGTTGACATTGTGCCAAAGCTCGTTTTCGTTTTTCTTCGCTCTAGTTCTCATTCAAACGATAAAAAACGAAAAAGTTTGCGCGAAGAAACGGGGCGCAGGCAAAAAGTGAGGGCGTTGTTATGTTAACAAAGCACTGTGTAGAGTTCACCTTATTTTTCGTTCGATGGCGAAAACTTCACTTGAACTATCCACGCCACTTGTGCATCCTAAACTTTTACTTGGTTCCATTTTCAAAAAAAGTTTACACATTCATGTGTGCGTCATGACAACAAGCAAAATTGCGAATATTGCCTTCTATTTCATACATGTATTGAACAAGCTTTGTTTCCCACTGCCGCCTACAAGAACTTCGTTTGACAAACTTTCAAAGCTGCTTACGATGCTTTCTATACAGTCTCAAACGCCATCATACATTTGATCATTAACTACTATCACATTCCCAAATAATATATCTTTCATACTCACTCAGTTCATTGTAAATTCAATTATTATCATTTTACCTACAATCGTCTAAGTGCATACACCCAGAGAAAGAGAGAGACAGAAAATATAAATGATCCATTGTGAAATAAATCATAAGATAACCAGTATTTTGAAAAAATATTAATTAAAAAAATCAAAACATATATTTCCGTTAAAACTTGGACATCGAAATATTTGTTTTATGATAACAACAAGTTACTTATAGTGCGTATAAAAATATATGTTTCGTCTGGATGTTTATGTGTGATTTGTGATTGTTTAACATGTTCAGTATGTTAAATGGCCCGTATTCGTCGCCAGATTGATGCTGTAGAACGAAGCAATCTGTTACCGTATCTGCTTTATTGCATCCAGCAATTTTTTCTCAGCCCCTTCATTCTCAGATGTTCAAACTTTTTCTTCTAATAACACATCGCCAATGCGATCAAACAAATGAATCATTTCGTTTTGTCTATGCAATAAATAAAATTACAGCCAGACGACTGACTTGTATGTATGTATGTATGTATGTATATAATTTCACTCTTTGATGTTTCATCTAAACAAAAGTGATCCTCGTTCCGTTTTCTTTGTTAACGCTCGCCCAAAATCCCTATTATATGCTGTATCCTGTTCTGTACAAGTATTTTTTTGCTCAAAAAGATTTCGCCATCTTTGATATATACAAAATGTCTTTCACAGTGCGTTTGGTAATAAAATATCAATTCCGTTTTTATTTGCCTGTAACATTTGTGATACTTTGTTGTTAGCAGTTCGAATTCACTCGTTTGATTCTTTATGAGTGACCGTTTTTTCGCTTCGAATACGTAAACAGTTTTTCACTAAAACAAGCGTACGATTTTATTTGTGTCTTATGCTAATAAATTCATGTATATAGTACCACCAGGAAATGCATAAATTACTAGAGTATTCCCGTCAAGAATTACTTGAATAAATAACGAATACATTTGTAGTAAATGTATGCTTTACATCTTGTGTTGCGAAGAATACAACACCACCTACATATGCATATATGCATATGTGTGTGTGTATAATGAAATAAATGAATTAGTTACATTAAAATAGCAAATGATATTGAATAAAGATACGGGAGCTAATATGACCTGATTCGTTATCCCAGCAATGGTAAGCGACAAAATCATCAGTGATGCAATGCGTTTAAATCGTATCTATTCGTGCGACAACGATGGCGCTATTAAGGAACAGTCGTGTGAAGGTGAGAAGAAAGACGAACGAGACAATGAGGGAATGGTGAGATCACGCAACGCGCTAAATCAACAGTTAGTTGATGTTGGGGAAGCGCCTCTGCCGGCACCACGGAGCAGCTGCCGGCGGAGGATGTGTGCAGAATACCGGAGCGACAGCTGGCCTACATATATAGCCAGTTTCCGGTGCATCGTGGCGCCACACGCTGCAATTTTACACGCAGCAGAAAACCTATTCTTTCGCTCGTAGTTTCCGGTTTTCACGTTTCAATTTTTTACAAATTTTATTTACTATCTAACATTTTTATTCCTTGACACTTCGATGAATTTATATATTCAAAACATTATAAATCTTTCTTTCAAATTGTTTAATACTATTATACAGAGCTTTATTCTTATTATTTTATTTTAGTACATTTTCGCAATTAAAAATATAGAAATTTGTGTCTTATATAAAATAACTTTTATCGTTCACATACATAAACAGTACGTTTGGTGTTTCGTTTTTTTTGTTTTTTTTTGTTTTGAAATCAATTGTTAATAGTATCAGTTGAAATCTAGCGCGTGTACGCCGTTTTGGCCTGGCGCCATCCATTGGTTATCTCCTGGTCCGAAACATAAATTATTATTCGGTTCCATAAACACAGAACTAGACATGAAAAGAGATAGAAAATGGCGCAAAACAATAGAACAAGTGACTGTGGTGTACGTTTGTATGCGTTTGAATCGGTAATGCCGTTTGTTTCTTGTTGTTTGGCGATTTATTAAAATTAATGTTCGTCTGTCAGCGCGCATATGTGAACTATGATTTAAGGCAGGGAATTTTAATAAAAGAAAAACGCAACAACCGCTCCGATGTCATTTTATTGGGTACATACAAAGCTATTATTGCATGTACGTACAATAACTTTAAAATCATTTCAGTTATAGTTTAGGAATTCTCAGCACATACACTTTTATAGCGATTCACCATCGGTAGTTTGGTGTACTTACAAAGTTGATATTTTCGAAACCAAGCCACCATGATACCTACATAAATTGATATAACATCGAAGAATCTTCTATTGGTCTTACGTACCCTATCGATATCTCCTAACAATACGTTTCTTTTCACAATCTTCTTTTTCATGTATACACAAAATAATGTTTAAAACAAATTTAATTAAATAAAGTTTAAAAGTTTTTAATGGTGTAGAATTAGGAAGATGAAAAAATCACTTAGGAAATTAGGTAATTATTTCGTTATGATTTTAGGGTGTTTTTATGTTTGATTAATTTGGGATATTGGGTAACAAATGTTGTCACCATTTGACGCATTGACATGGTTGAATATCACGCGGAAACGGATATGATTACCAGCGTGAATAATTCATGGGTGGCTGTCTAAGCCCCACATGTCTATCTGTCGACATTTTGACAGACATCACAGCACACACATCATGTGCCATGTGGGTCATTGAACACCGCAACCATCTGCAGATGCACCTGACATGTACATAATTTATGGTTGTATTATGGAAAATTGCAACTATAGTGACTTTAGAAAATCTTTTATAATTCGTTTAATAAACAATCTATAGAATGAAAATGAAGAAATATATGAAATAAAGCTCTTTGTTTTGTTATATCCTTGTTTGTTTCTTTTCATCAAACAGCAACAGGTTGTTAGCACAGATATTCCAGTTTTTGTAGGAACACCATGGACTGGTGAACCAATTTTGTCTAGAATAGTTCAGGTTTCCGCACAGAGATAGCGCAGCAAGCGTTGTCGAGCATAAAGCGCTCAAACGGCGTTCTTCTGAACTTTATTGATTTTGCAGGAACTCGATTCGCAATATAGCATCCTGTAAAATGTGCAGAGAACTGCCAATTTTAAATGCGAATCTCAGCTTATTACAAAATCTATAATGAAATATTTAATAATTACAACCAATGCCGTCTCAATACGTTTGTGATTAATTTCATATCAAAGTAGTATGGAATTCAGTTCCATTTCGTATAAGATATTTTATTGTTGTATGAAAATCAATGTATAGGCTTTTATAAAAGGATCTTTCGAATGTAATTGGATATGATTTTTTTTATTTGCAATTTTTTGAGCCGGTCGTTGAATTTAGTATTATAATAGCTTCGTCCTCTACGTTTGACGCAGATGGGGGCCACATTAACAAGCGTGTAATTGTGGGCCTTACCGAGGGGTTTTTTATCGCTCGTAAAAATGCTCTTTTAGATATGTCAGGGCTTCGTTGGCACTTTACACACATCCCTTTTTGTTTTTATTTCGCACATCATGCACAGTGCACACTAGTTAGATAATTGGTGTGACCAATAAATATTTGAATCCACCCATAATTTTAATCCTTCTAAAGGCATACTTAAATAAATTTTACGAAGGATTATTTATGTTTATAGCATTTATGTAATTGTAATATTTTTTTAATAAAAATGTCGTTTTTTAATTAACTAATCATTCGTTTAGGGAAAGTTAAAAATTATTTAGAGCTAATAATAAATACATGAATGTGAAAAATTGAGCTTTTGAATTTTAACTTGTTTATACGAAGTAATAAGTAAGTATTGTAATCAAGAAAGAATGAAGTACATAAGAAAATTAAAGTACGTTGTATTTCTGGTTGTTCGCATTGAGCGAAGTATACTTCATGTTAACGGCGACTGTCACCTTTCATTATTTATTAGTATGTGTTATTTACGATGTTTTCGCTGGTTATACGTGTGCGTAAAATTTGGTATCCCTGGTTTACAAGTTTTATCGAATTATTTTTATTTTAAATATCAAAAATCTGTACGGTATAAAATGCTTTAGCATGTTAAGTTTACTGTTGGATGAATGTTTTAAATTTTAGGTTTTTATTAAATAAAATTTAGTACCGCAGCAATTTTATATGAGACTTAGATTAGAATCTGATGAAATTCCTTTATTTTTTCTATAACTAGTTTTTAATTAAGAAGACTAAGAAATATGCTGACAGGCGTTATTAGCAGTCGACTGATATCTGGCATTAACTCATCCTGTCACCGTTTTATCTTAATAAACTCGATACATGTTGACGTTCAACATACATACATACAAGTGCATGCAAAAAAGAAATTGATCAAAAATGTCTACGTACATACATACATATATGTGTTTACTAGCCTACCTGATGGTTGATGTACGACTTTGACTTGATTATGTGTTATAATTGACCACTTCGAATCTCGTTTGGTATTCAAAAATTGCGTTGCTTCACGCCTTCAAGTGCGATAGTCGTAATTGCGTGTTGTAAATCAGATTTTCCAATGACAGATTTATTATCACAAGTTTCGAGAATTTTTTTAAGATACGCGACGTATCTTTATGCGTAAGTATACTAGAAATACTTTTTTATTGTATGCAAATTCGATTGACAACGATATTTGTTGCGGACAATTGCCTACTTGTTGTTGGCCAGATTTATCGTCGAACTTTCGTCGGTCTTGATTTTATTTTCGATATAGTTTCTTTTTATTTTGTTTATTATCAACCGTTCGTTTGTCGTATCATACTCCACTGTATTGTTTTGTACCATCAACTTAAATTTAAGATCAAGATCGCTGTGGATAACAACCATCATAAGACCAAAGTTGCTTAAACATTAAATCCGCACCTCCATATTTATGAATTTCGTAATAGAATAGTAGAAAATTTGGCACGCATTCAACGCATAGACAAGAAAACGGTGGCATTTTTCAGGGGATTGTAGCAAGCTTTGGATTATAACAAAGCAAAACAATGAAATAATGTAAAGTGCCATGGTGCTCATACATGGTATCATCTATCATGGGTAACAGATATGTGTACAACAGGGGTACGAAACTATTTTTTCTGTAGGGCCAATTTGAAAAATTTGCACAAATCTTTTGTTTAGTAATCTCGAATTAATAGAATTTTCTTGCGAAAGGGTTTCAATATTTTATTGAAAATGTTACAATTTGAAATATTTCTGCTTATAAAATATAGTGCAGCATCGACGGAGAGGTAAAGGTTGTGCATCACTGGTAAATCTCTAGCGAAAGAAGATCGTCTTTTATGAAATAAAAATCTGTCCGATATGTGTAAATGTTTCCGGCATTTTGGACGTCCATTTATCATAGTTCCGATTCAAGCGGAAAAACTGGGTTTTATCGTCGAGAAACGAATAATAAAAAAAATAAATAAAAATACGTGCAGCACTTGTCTCACACCTATGTATGTATGTATATATTTAAAAAATACATAGACGCATTTGAACATCATATAGCTGTGATTAAAGATACAACAAAATCTATGAAAGCATTAGCAGTAGCTCACACTTGACCAGTGACGTCATCAATCATCTGCGATGATGAACGAGTTGACAGAATGCGATGTCGAATAACATAGAAACGAACAAGACTAATCAAGTGGAAATGATGACGATAACGAGTCGCGTTGATGACAGCAAAAGGAGGTTGCTCAAATCGAATAATTAATCAACAATTTTAACGGATTTCTTATAAAGTGCACAATGTATTTGTTCATGAGATCGCATTTTTAATGGGAAACATCATGATGCTATAAAACAAACAAAACAAACATCTTCATAAACCATTGATCTTAATCTGGGCCCCTTCGTAATCTGGATCCCTTTTATAGCGTCTCTTTTCGCTTGGATTACATGACAGATCGTACAAAGAGCCACTTCCGGCCCAGTGTGTGAATGTGCGTGAACTGCAACTCGTATCCGATAAATAAACTTTTGCTTTAAAGGTATATGTATGTATTTGCAACATTTGTGCGAGCAAAAAAGTGTCATGTCGTGTCGCGACGTTTCTCTACGGATAGTGTGAACTAGACCAAAATTTAATGTAAATAGAGCAATAATGTGTATATGTGCAAAGAATAATATCGATCCATAAACTAACAAAAGTCACCTATGTACATATTTAGAAAACTATCCACAGTGTTTCCTGCTGGAGTGGTTTTAAACATTATTTAAATAATTTGCAGATGAAAGAGTTTTTTTTATTTTTTGTATCAGTAGAACGTTTTGAAAGCATCGTTGAAATATGATTTCTTTTATATCTGATGCTGCAATATGTCTCGTTATAATTAAAATGAATGTCGATAATATCAACGGATGAATACTGCTGCATTATTGTTTCGCAGAGAGCTGTTATATGGTGATAGGTGTCACGGAGATGGAATTGTAAAAAAAAAAAAATTGATATTTATTGTCCGTCTATAAGGAATATGAATCCCTGTGTCGTGAGCGCTTCACAGAAATAATAATAGACTTGTTCCAGTGGAAAAAGTCGGCTGTTGTATGCTTTATGACGACATTCTTCTAGGAAAAGGTTGACAATCGCATATCTGAACGTTGCAATGGAAATCGCTTCAATTTAAAAGCAACAGACTTTCTCTAACTGTTAAGCAATGGCTGACAAATAATCGGTCCGATTTATGGAATAAACCGTTCTAGTTTCCGCTGTCCTGATTGGGTCCTCTGATAGAGTGTGTGGTTTAGGAGGAACTCGAAACGGTAAATCAACAGCTTTGGCTTACACAAACAACGTCGCTAATCTGTATTACAAGGTCGATTTAACCAAATGAAAATCATCCTATATACATACATACATACATAATGGACACAAGTCTTGCAATCATACTTGAAGTATACTTAATGATTGAATGACGTCCACTTATGAACAATACTGCATCAAGTATCAATGGTTATATTGTTTCTCGGGGACTTAAGACTCTTTTATTTCGTAATGATGAATGGTTTCTTAAGATTCTCTTTTGTAAATTATTTTCATCTACAGAAGATCTCCTTATTAGTCAGACAGTTTTGTGAAATGAGGGTTAATTTAATCCATGCTTTGAATATGTAAAGGCTGCGTAGGGTAACGCATCAACTTCCGGGATTACGTCTGTGGTTCCGGACTATTAATTACGTTAATTTGTTCATGATCTTGCTAAACTAACATTGGCTATGGTCATGATTCTTGAGGGAAATTTAATTTAAAGTTATATATTCAATGTAATTTGCGAATTGAATTGCAGAACGAACTGTTTTCGGAGCTTCTAAAACAATTTCTGTTCATAACTTCAAAAATTGAGCATGTCTATGAGTTTGTATATCTTATTCTGAAAAACAAGACAAGCATGACCAATAATTTAGATGTTGCTTGGTGATAAGGTCCATAGTTGATCCATTTAATTTGCCGTACATGCATATTAAAATATATACAACACACTATATATATATATATGTATGTATAGATATCTGATTTGGCATTAGGCGAGGCGGTTACAGCTATAGATGTAGGAATACACGACATTGACAGCTACCGAGACACGACATCTACGATTAGCGTTAATAAATCACTAACATATAGTATATATAGGTATATATTGAATAGCGAGAACGACATACGACATACGACACAGAGGCGATAGTTCTCACGCGGCAGCTGTCTTGCTCATTGCTAAATTACCAGATGGATTTATGATACTCGCGCAAATTACGTTAATTTCATTGCTAAGTCTGGCTCACGCGTTCACCATATGGTTACCATGCATAAATCATCATATATAGTAAACTGACCATCAGTATTGAGTTGTTATTCAAAAGACATTTTTAAAAACATACTATGATTTTTACTTTCTTATACGCAGTATAAGTATTGTAATCATGAAAAATTTCGATCTCGAGATTTTAACGGAAATATACGTTTTAACCTTCCCTGCATCGATTCCGACTATTTTTGGAATGACGTCCGTCTGTGTGTGTGTGTGTGTGTGCTCTACAGCCTAGACGGTTGAAGGTAAAATTATGAAACTTCAAACTTAAGATTTGTATTTTAATAGACACACTATTGAGTTTTCATCATTAATATGATTAATTGAATAAACACCATTAATATTAGAGCAGCTATATTTGAAATGTAAATTCGCTCCTAATTAAAACAAATAAATCACAGTGTACATTTAATTAATACATTAAATAAATTATTAGATAGTGTGTTGTGACAGTTATGATTGTCGATTGATATGATATTTTCCACTAATTAGCTTGAATAATTTATCCACAAATTTCTGCACGTAAATGGCTTTTTAAAGATAGTATAGTAGTAAAAAAGTTTTGATTTTTTAATATGGTGCTACGTGAGAAATTACGATATTATCTCGATATATTTTTCTAAAAAAAAAAATCAATGGATAATTAGTTAGTGATTTATATTTTAATTAAATACCGGGACCTTTCAATTACAACGCTTGATTACAAATAGGGTTTGTTAGTGGCCGGAAATTGAAGTAGCATATATATGTATATGTATCTTTTAGCAACGAACGACGCGGATGAGATTTATCGATATCCCGTTGCGTCAGTGATTTGCCTGGATGCTGCAACTAATACACATCAGATATTTCAAGCTGGAAGACTAACAGTTTTGCTGATGTTGATGTTGATGGCTATACACTTTTAGCACGCCTGTCTATTCAACATCTGCCGAACGCCGATGCTACTTGCATTACGCGGAATATTTCTGCATTAGAAAATAAATTTAAAAAAAAAAAAATATATTGAAACGACAAAACGGCGGTCGTTGTACGTAATGTAAAAGTTGTTCAATATGTAACAAAAGTGAAGTAAACCGTTAGGTGGCCACTAAAAGTGGTTTTCGGTGGTTGACTTCTGAAGTAGTTGACGCTGATGGATAAAAAATGGTTCGCTGTGCTTGAAGTGTGCTCGTCATATTAAAGTTAATTTTACGCTGCCGACGCGTTCAACTTTTTGGTAATTTATGGTTTCATGTATTTTTGATTCCTTTCTTCTTGCAACAACGACTATCATCATATATCATCCATACGTCTACAAGGTGCTTCATTTTCCGTATCATCCTCAGATTTCAACAACTTTTTTTTCATAAATCCCCTAATCGAACTTCATTTAATATAAATTTAAAACATGGCTCCAAACAAATATATATTGTAATTTGGAAGTAAATAAAAAATTCAATTTCCATATCATTATTATTATTATTATTATTAAGATAAAACAGCATGAAATGACTTACAGTTGAATTATGTCATATGTGAGCGCTACATTTACATTTTCACTAGGCGATTTGAATAATATAATAATTTAAAATATAATTCAAGCATAGAAGGCGACACCAATGCATATGAGTATGGTTGCCTTTTTTAATTTCAACATACCCTGAACTAAACTAGATCTATGGTTGAACAAGTGAGCGAAATTTATCATCTACATTCATCTTTTGTACCAGTTTTACAACGCTGGACTAGTTTCACCAACTTCAAATATCCAAATAGCACCATTAACCACAAGTGTATCTCCAAACTACATTCAAATATATATACATGTAGTATGTGTGTGTGTTTTAATGAATTGTCCTAATATGGACAAACACAATTTAGATTTTTAACTATTTAGAAAAACGTGTACGTTTTAAACACACTTTAAATGAGGATTTAAAATAATGTTTGTTTTGGACCAAAAAAAAAAAAAAAACTCGTATGGTAATTGTTTCTATTTAGTATAAATCAAATATTTTGTTCTGGATTGATTTAAATAAATATATAAATAAATCATGGCAGTTATTAGTCAACCAATGAACGTATATGGTATTTTTTTCCTTTCTCCTTGTGGTACGGTCGTGCCAAGCTCCGCCTTGGATTCCATAATTAAATTAAATTTCCATACTTATCTATAAAATTATCATTAATTAAATGTCTAAGGGAGAAAATAGTTTCTTAAACGATGAAATTCTTGACGCATGGTAATGAAAAAAAATCCCCATCGTAGGTTTAACTTAAAATAATTAATTAGATTACCCGTGAAATTGATGCCGGTGCAAGTTGTCGATGATGGCTACCTCGAGCTATTGCAAATCCATTTTAAGTATGTCACGTATGCGCAACATTGTTTTTTTTTTCGGTCTTTAATTTCTTCTTGGCATTCCGTTTTTTTTTATAACCGTCGGGCAACTGTGTTCGTATGGTGTCGCCTTTTTCACTTCGTTTTGCTTTATTTCCGTTCGTTTCACGCTGATGCGATGTAATGGTGGTGTGACGGCGATATTATCCGACATATCGACTTGTAAATTCGTTCAACAGTGCGCGTTGCCTAGACGTCCGGACATAAACGCAATGTGTATATGCATTATTTATAATTCCATTCATTCGCAGCCAGTATCAATCGTCATGTTTCAGCGAAAATATTGTTTTTACGGCGGACGACGAGTCGCTGAAAAAATACGCATATTTCAGTTCGATAACCTGATCGAAATGCGAATTTTATCACTAATATTTCAATTTGATTAGTGTTAATCTATCTTGTATTAAATAAAACAAATAACTGCGATAAAAGAAAATTACTTATTTGCGTGCATGTAGAATGTTATTAAATTATGCATGCGCTTGATAATTTGTGGTTTATAATTGAAAATCACGGCGATGTAAATTTTTAAACGGTACGTTTAGTGATTCTTGTACGGTATATGTAATAAAGTATACAAAATAAAGGAAAAAATGTAATTTCAGCTAACAGGTATGATAATGACAGCGTATACTGAATTTTGATTGACGGTAGCTGGACTTGGGTTCAAATTTAATGCTATTATTATAATAATTACGTGCTTATAGCTGTTACGCTTCATTCTATACGTTTATTATGTATTTTAGTAGTATTAATTTTTCGCACAACTTTCCAGTGTTCCAAAGAGGCCATTGAACGTTAAAATATTTTTTATTTACTACAATACACTTCACTTAAATAAATTTCTATATTCTATATTTAATCATGCAATCAAAAGTGATTGAACATGATTTATTTATAATTAAATATTTTGTATATATGTAATAGACGCCGTTTTAATTATTGCTACGAGGAATATGTAAAATGTGCACACATGACAAATTATTTTATTGCTAATTGCAATCTGGAACTAATTATTTCATGTATCTACGTTTTAATTATAAATAAATCGAATGGATATACGTATTGGATATTTAAATCAACTTTGGATGAACTACTGCGCCTTTCAGAAAAGTTACATATATTTGATTAAAGTCTCTGTACAAAAAATACATAAATAACAAGACATGCGTTAAAAATCAATTTTTGGAACAATTATTTTTTATGTTTCTATACATGAGAATGGCAATTATATTTAAGTGGTTTGAAGATATTGGTTAGTCAATATTTTCGATGTATAGTGTACACGATTTATTTTTTCGATTGTCTGAATGTTAATTGAGACATCAATAACACAGTTGTGATATATATGGTATGTTTATGTATGCTGGTTCCATGAATCTTGCCTGGAACGTTTTCCAGGTGCTGGAGAACCAATTATATTCAGCTGTGTGTGTGTGTGTGTGTTTTTTTGTGTCGTTGAGACTAAATCGATCGCGGTTTGTTTTTCGTGTGCACTTGTATATGGCGTGCAACTCAACTTGATGATAAGTGACTGTATTTGACAGGACGTGTAGCGAAAAAGACACTTTATTATATCTTATATACTTCTAAAGCAACGTTGATTCATTACAGATAAAACAGATTTTGATACGTTATCTTCAGCAGTAGCGTTTCTTTTATAGTTTTTTTATTTAATTGTTAGGCGTGTAACTGAAATAAATCGTGCAACTAGGGAAACCAGCAAATTTTCGTTGTGTAATAAATTTAAAATGTCGTATGTGTCTGTGAATATTGTCCTTCGAGAAACACGAACTTGCGGCTCGTAACTCACGCAGGGTACATGTATTTACATAGTGCAGACCCAGTTGGAATCTTAGAATATTATATATGTAGGTATATTCTCAGCAATATATACCATTTAATGTTCAGTCGTATTATTTTACGCTGTGTTGACTGATTTTCTAAGAAAAAAAAAAACATCGACAATTTACGTGCCTCTATATACTATATATTTTTAATAATCTGGTTTTTATTTAAAAAGCGTTTCTAAACCATCATTTACAAATAGTTCCCAATAAAACGTTTTGTTAGTATAGGTCAGTACTTTGGAAAAGTTTATTGGAAAACTGTTTGTTCTTGAGAAATTTCCAATATGCTTTTATTAAAGTTTTCAATCGCTTTCAATATTGGAATATTATTATTACACCTAATTGGATCCTTAAAAACAATTTTAGGAGAAAATATATTTAATTTGATTCTAATGAAGCCATTCCTTGTGGACCGCAATATTTTATGTTTTATTATATAATAAACATTATTAAGAATGTTGCATTTGTGAATAAAACTATAAAATAAACAGTTGAACAAGCTCTTTCGACATTTGGACTCCTACTAACAGCAAATTGAATAAAATTAAACTAATATTCATATAAAGATACCGCGAACAAAAATTTACATACCCAACACTAATTGAGTTGGGATTAAATTAAATTAAACATCGAATCAGAGAAACATTTTTTGTTGTTGTTTTATGAAACGCAAAACACATTTTCAATTTGTTATCTGCAACGTTATTAATTCTTGTTGGTGTTTTAATTTTATTTTTCGTGGACCATTTGGGTGGCCGCAACTACGTGCGCGATAAATTTTAATAAAAATATTCAATATGTCGGTGTAAATTCCGAATGTGAGTTTGTTAAAAATGATTTTTTTTGTGCATATTCTAAAAAAAATTAGTATATAGTTTTAAAATCATTTTCGTAAATATGTCCGTGAAATTTGTATTACGCGTAAAAACAGCTTGAAAACCGAGAAGCTTCTGCGTCAATGTAATAGTTGTTACGACCATAAACGAGTCGAAAAAAACGTATAAAATGCCCTGGAAATGTTTCAGGCTACATTGACTCAAGCATCCATTAAGTGAACAATATAAGAAGTTATGGCGAAAAAAACCTGATAATTTTTTCGTTCCATTATCCACAATGCAACATTATTCATCAAACTGTGTTGATGTTCCTTCCATATAGTATACAGGGTGTAACAGCGAAACAAGCTACCTCGAATAACTTCTATGTTATTAAAGATACAATAAAATAGTATAAGACAATCTTATGCAGGACCAAGAGGGACATCCAATTATGAAAGAAAATATTTTTTTATTTCAGTGGTTCTCAAGCAACAACACAATGTTATATTTTTTATAGTTTATAGTTATTCGAGGTAGCTCGTTTCGCTGTATTTAATTGTTATAAGTTGTTATTAGTAAATGAAACACTTTTATTATTAAACAAATGATATATTTATATTATAATTAATTTATTACAGTTATTACTTTTATATTGGATATCGTTGATTTGTCATATATTTAAATGTTGTTAGAAATAGGGGTTGATATATTTGTATTAAGTGTTTAAATAATTGTACTGATTTTTGTACGTATATTACTTTACTTTAAATTTATATATTTATATTATTGTTTTCTTTTGTTAAGTATATTATTTATTTATAATGTAATAATTGTTATAAGTTGTTATTAGTGCGTGAAACACATTTATTGTTAAACAAATGATATATTTCTATTATAATTAATTTATTACAGTTATAAGTATTACTTTTATATTGTATATCATTGATTTATCATATATTTAAATGTTGTATTTTGATATTGTTAGAAATAGGGGTTGATATATTTGAATTAAATAATTGTACTGATTTTTGTACGTATATTACTTGGTTTTAAATAAAGACAACATAAAAAATACAGACATTCTTTTAATTTACCTTAAAACTCCTTCAAATCAGCCTAAAAAATCAAAAATTTTGTTTTTCAGGTAATCAGTAAAAAAAAAAATTTAAACTTATATAAGTTTCAATTAAAAATTAATTAAAATTTTGAGGTTAGAATTAACCTAAAAATTATAATTATAAATTTTGAGGTTAGAATTAACCTAAAAATTTTAATTAGCAAATTTCGAAATTTTTTTGACCATTTGGTCAAAAAAATCTCGGAAAATGCTAATTAAAATTTTGAGGTTAATTCTAACCTCAAAAAATTTTGAGGTTAGAATTAACCTAAAAATTTTAATTAGCAATTTTTGAGATTTTTTGACAAAATGTTCACCAAATGGTCAAAAAAATTTCAAAATCACTAATTAAAATTTTGAGGTTAATTCTAACCTCAAAAAAATGTTGAGGTTAGAATTAACCTAAAAATTTTAATTATCATTTTTCGAGATTTTTTTGACAAAATGTTCACCAAATGGTCAAAAAAATTTCAAAATCACTAATTAAAATTTTGAGGTTAATTCTAACCTCAAAAAAATTTTGAGGTTAGAATTAACCTCAAAATTTTAATTAGCATTTTCCGAGATTTTTTTGACAAAATGTTCACCAAATGGTCAAAAAAATTTCAAAATCACTAATTAAAAATTTGAGGTTAATTCTAACCTCAAAAAAATTTTGAGGTTAGAATTAACCTAAAAATTTTAATTAGCAATTTTCGAGATTTTTTTGACAAAATGTTCACCAAATGGTCAAAAAAATTTCAAAATCACTAATTAAAATTTTGAGGTTAATTCTAACCTCAAAAAAATTTTGAGGTTAGAATTAACCTCAAAATTTTAATTAGTATTTTCCGAGATTTTTTTTGACAAAATGTTCACCAAATGGTCAAAAAAATTTCAAAATCACTAATTAAAATTTTGAGGTTAATTCTAACCTCAAAAAAATGTTGAGGTTAGAATTAACCTAAAAATTTTAATTAGCAATTTTCGAGATTTTTTTGACAAAATGTTCATCAAATGGTCAAAAAAATTTCAAAATCACTAATTAAAATTTTGAGGTTAATTCTAACCTCAAAAAAATTTTGAGGTTAGAATTAACCTCAAAATTTTAATTAGCATTTTCCGAGATTTTTTTTGACCAAATGGTCAAAAAAATTTCAATATCACTAATTAAAATTTTTAGGTTAATTCTAACCTCAAAATATTTAATTAAAATTTTTAGGTTAATTCTAACCTCAAAAATTTAATTGAAACTTATATAAGGTTAAAATTTTTTTTTCATTTTTACATGACTTTTAACTTAAATTTTGATCTTTTAAGATATTTTTTTTAACGGATAACCTGAAAAACAAAAAGTACCCATTTTAAAAGGTAAAGTAAAGACTGTAAGTATATTTTATAATATTTTTATTTAAAATCAAGTGTTATAAATACAAACAATCATTTTTACAAGTACAATTATTTATACATTTAATTCAAATATATTATTTATAACAATATCAACTTACAACAATTAAATATATAATAAATTAATTAAATACAGCACAGATCTATTAATTCAAATATATAAATTCACTTAAAAAATAATGTACAATAAATGATATTTATAAAGGGGGGTATGGGGTGCAGATCTTGGTCTTCAATCGGCTGCATTTTCTATAAACAAATATATAAAATCAATTAGTTAAAATATGTGTTTGTTTAAATTGTAAATGAAGTTAAAAGTAATAAATTATTTAAGTAATACATACGTTTTTATTATCTTCCTTGTGGTCCTTATTGTCTCCTAGCACCTAGAGGACTCCAGGGAATAGATTTCTCCAGAAGCTGTTTGGGAGTTGATACCAGACCCCAGGTAAACATTTGGAGGTGAGGAGTTGCCATCCCAGTTGGGATGTTTTGTTGTAGTGTTGCGATTTGGGACGATAGGGGTTTGTGTCTCGCCCTTGGTTGACCTGGTGATGTGGGCCTAAAAATATATAGCATCTCATCATTTGAAATATATATAACTTTGTGTTGTTGTTTGAGTAGCACTGTTTAAAAAAAATATTTTCTTTCATAATTGGATGTCCCCCTTGGTCCTGTATAAGATTGTTTTATACTATTATATTGTATCTTTAATAACTTAGAAGTTATTCGAGGTAGCTCGTTTCGCTGTTACACCCTGTATTATAACTTACTCGTACATACATACATCTTAAACATACACCATTAACTTGCTACTTATAAACTCAACAAAAGACGTTTAAAACACAATTGTCCAACAAATATTTGAGAATGTACACCGAGCATCTCTTCAGAAATGTCAAAGAATGCACATTAAATTTATATTGGTTATTGAAAGCTTTTCGTTCAATATTTTTTGCAATAACGTTTCGAATAAAGTAGTTTTTTTCGTATTAAATTTTAATAATTTATTTATAGTATAGCTACGTAAGCAAATTGCTTTTTTTTTAGAAAAGTTGTATACACGAAAAGATAATTAACATTTATAGCCGTCCTGAGTTGTATGGGAACAATAGTGTGATCCTGAAAGCACGTGCTTGTTGCAAACGCATGCGCTCCTGCTGGTAGATCCTCATGTGTTGACCGCCACTTCCTGCGGTGTCCGCGAGATCTCCGTACCGTACTCTCGCTGGTTGGTTGGACCAACCAGTCAGTCGTGCTTGCATAGTGCCGTGGTACACTCTTTCATTGTACGACAACTGGAATCACTGCACACCGGGTCCGTCGACCACCCTCTTCGAAATTGTGCGATACTAGTGAATTTTTATCAATTTTAATTTTGCGTGAACGTGTCTCATTCCCTTTATTCCCTTTAGAACGATCATATTGAAAAGTTTCAAATAGATTTTGATTTTTTATAATTATTAAAACTATCGACTGCGTCATTGGGTAAATAAAGATTTTTTTAATAATTGTCAAATTTCAATAAATTAATTTCAACATAATTCGAATAAATAATACTTTTAGTAGTTTGAGTAGAATAATAAATTCAATATTTTATTTTTGCACTATACAATATTTATATAATATTTAAATAATATCGCTTAAAAAAAAAATGTTCACTGACTAAAATTTTATATTTATTTCACTAACGTGTTCAAAATTCCGGCTGTTCGTTACCTGAGGACAGTTAAAAACAGTATTTTTACCAACTGCCAAGTCATAGCACATAATCGTCCATCAACAAAGTTCACCCCATTAACCGAATAACATCGGCATTTTTTAGCGCTGCAAAGCGCGAAATATACGGATAGGTTCATAACTGATAGCAGTAATATTGCTAAATTAATTGTTTGCGAAGTTTGATTAATGGTACACCAACTTTCAGTGTGTTCATCAATTACATTTATGTTTAATTGCGAAAAAGACATTTACGACCTTTGAAAAAAATATTTAATTAATTTGGGTCAATTACAATGATTCGGATTTTTAATTTCTTAAGATTTGCCAATTTTAATAATTGCTCAGAAAAATGAATACTTAGTACCAAAGTATTTATGTGGCTACCCAAGCATAATTTGTTGGAAAAGTTGTGCTTTGCCGGTTAAAAGCTGTCTAACTTTTAAATTCGACATTTATTTACGGCAGTGGCTCGTTTGTTTTTAGTTAGAAACGTATTTGTTAGAAGTCATCACGAAAATAGTCGTTAAAACGTTTATTTTCGTTCGCGACTGATGACTTGGTTCAATAAGTTTATAGAACAAAATCAGTATAAAATTTAACTGTTGTTGCTGAAATGTATTGTAAAATGCAGCAGAAAGTTAAAGAGTTCGTATTCGTTTTTGAAAATAATTTGGTGTTTGTCGAACTGTAGCTGTGCACTTTGCGTAAATATTTACAATAAAACAAGTGATGGCCGCGTTAAAACCGAAAATCCATGCAACTATTTTTAAACCCAGTGTAAATGCATTTTATTACATTCTTATCGGTCATTCGGGGATCGCTACTGATTAATCATTGTTTTTACGATACGAACATTTTACTATATAGTCAAGATAAGGGCTTATTATTTTCGGGTTCAAATATATAAAACATTTATTATTACTTGCTTGTTAAACACCAAATTATTTTTAACAAAAAACATCAGTCGTTTAAGTCATTAAATGGATGAGAATCACACACAAGCCGTGATGAAAAATACTTAAAGATTTGCGGAATGCTGCAGTAGCTACAAACTAGAGAAATAATCGTAATGTTTTTGTAATATTTTAATAATTACTGGAATACTTTAAATATCTTCTATAAACAAAAAACAAAAATTAAAGGAATGCGTAAATAGTTATTTTAATGATCTGCAATAGAAAAATCTAAATATGGTTTAAATTCAGAGAACTAACAATTCTTAGAATTTGTATGAAAAATGTGTTATTATTTTTCAAATTTCATACCATTTCTTTTCGACACTTTTTTGTATAGCATCAACCGTTCCACGAATGCTTTAAATATGGCATTGTAACTTGTCGCAAATGCCGATTATTTTTTATACTTAACCGATAAAGCAAACCTTTTAAGTATTTTTCCGTGTTCGTCAGATATTTTCCGTTTAAAATACTTTAAATTGTATCTGATGCTATTCGTTAAAAATATTTTTTGTTCCCGTTACTAAAGATGCGATTCAACGCTGTGACTTGTTGATAAATAGACCTAATTTAAATTCGTATATATAACTTCAAATAAAGCCGCATTTTATTTTTAAGTTACATTCAGTGTTTTGTTAGAATTTATTTATTTTCCAAGAAAACTTTTCAATATTTATCAAATGATCTAGTTCTAATACTAAACTATTAAAGAAATTGAAAACAGTGATGTTAGCCATCGCCGGTTAGATGTCCTCACTATCTAGGGCGCAGTCGTGGCCCTTATTAGCCGGTGCTCCAGCTCCTGCGGAAGCCGCCTCCAGAGTAGGTTCGGTGGTCCATGCAAACCGTACTCTAAACCAAGCTAGACGCCTTCTATGTAGGCATTACTACTTGGAGGGCGGTTGGGGATGGGTTGTAGCTGCGTGCGGCCTCCTGGTGCATATTCTTTCGCATGGGCTTCAACTGGCTTGTTCTCAACTGGTAACTCCAGCTGCTAAGAAGTTTCAAGTTGCTCCAATACATGCAGCAGGTAACAAATATACCCTAATGAATAAAGCATTATGTGAATGTGTGAAAATTGCCTTAACTCTGGCACCGTGGATAATTCGCTATATTTATCTCAAAAGACAAATAAATACAATTGTCCCCCATTCATGTGACAATAAATGATTTATATATCGTGCACGGCACACCACGGCACGGTAGCCATGCATCAAATCTTTTTTTTTTCGTGTTCCCGAGAGACTTATAAATTTCCAAAACTGTATAGAGATGTCAACAGGGCGAATTCGTTACAAGAACGCCGCTTTAGACTTTTTTTCTGGTTTAAAATCAATAGATACCTATAGTGATTTATTTGATTGATTCCGCAATGTAACAAACATGGATTTTTAATAAAAGCCGTTGAATTTGTTGTATCGTTGCTATATATCGAGAATTAATAATAATAATAATAACAGTTTTAATCAAAAACGTGTTAGTTGCTAATTACGCTAATGGACCCTGATGTTTCCGTATAATCTTTTAAGCTGCGCTGACGTTAAAACTCTGCGAACGAGATTATTGGAACCGTAAGTTATACAATTTGTACCTGACCAGCACGCAAATTGTTTCTTATTAAATCAACACGCTTAAGAATATTGCATCACAGATGTCTATACCCAATTAGCACTACTAAATTAAGATATCGTCTCTAATGATAAAAAAAAACCCCAAAAATGAATTAAAATTTTCTAGTAAAGTACTTTGGCATTTATGTTTCGAAGAAATAACGAGTTATTTTGTAAACATTGTCATAGATCTTAGAGCTACATAAAGATAAACATCTTCAAACAACACAATGGTCTTATATTTTATACAAAATATGTTGTGGAATTTGGAAAAAGTTTCAGAGACTCAATATGTTCTATGTCACATTTGTTTTCGTTGGCGGTAATATGTTTCAACAATTGTTCAAGCCACCTGTGTAGTAGCTACTTTTCAGTTCAAGTGTTGACAGTCTGAATATTCGGTATCTGTTTTGACATTTATATATTATTATCTCGTAAATCTATTATTTGTGTGAAAATCTACAGATTGATTTAATCTCGAACAGGAGAGGATTAATGGAAATTAATCGAAATTTTCGAACATATTAATAAGTAAAACTAGTACTCTGTGTTATATAAATATATATTTATTATATAAAATGTTTGTTAAGTTATAATTTTTTTTTTTTTTGAATTTTCACTAGTTTTGAAGTCCGTTCCTGTGTTGAATGTAGAATGATGGTGTCTAACATTTCCATTTTTGGAAGGCAGTTTTTTGTTTTCTATTCTGATTTTCTAGAACGGGGCTGGCCGCGGTATGCTATGTCCGGGTTCTAGGTTCAGTTCAGTGTATCGATCGCGATCAATAAATCGTTCTAATGCATTTTTTATTCTAATTTTAGGGGGGGCGCCACAATTCTTCGACGAAACGTCCTTGTATATCATACATACTTAGATTTATTAATGCGTGACTTGCCAAATACGAGATCGTTAACTTAATAATATTACATTTATTTTTAATGTGTGTTTTGCGCGTCGTTTTTTTTTTTTATTATTCACTGAAACAGCAACAGGTTGCAAGGAGTGTGCCATAGGGATTTTCTGTACTTTGTAGTGGTCTCACGTCTATTGAATGTACGTGTGGTGTACAAGATTTTATTAGTTTTTATTGATTTTCTTGCAATAGTTTCATTAATAGTGAAAATTTAAAATATTATTTTTATAAATAATAAATTAAAAATGCTTATTTATATAATAGCTACCGGGAAATTAAAAGCTTGCATTAATTAAATTAATATATTTTGTAAGCTAATCCATCAAAAATTTGATATTCCTCAATCAATTATGGACTATCTACGCATCTTTTTACGAGAATAAAATAGTTTTTTTGTTGTTAAATTGAATGATTGTGAATATATACAAATATGTGTTATAAGTGTGGGTCGTTTGTCTTTGACCGCTCCCAGTTGCTCCGGGGCAAACTTCATGTCTTTGACAAGATTATTGGCTACTACATTCACACCGTTTCGCACATGGGACACCAATAACAGCGGCGCCCAACGTATATACGATATATATATATGTACATATTTATTTATTATTTATATACAAAGGTCAATTCTATAATCGAGCAGAAATCTCGTATGGTTGGCGTTTTAAAAATAAAATAGATATTTTATTATAACTTATATAGCAAGTATTGGATGCTTAAGAAAGTAAAACTAATTTATTGTTGGTGCATTTTTGACGCACTGAAAATAAGACTCATAGTAAAGTAACATGTAGTACGTTATGAAGCACTCTTGGCATAAAAATGAACAAGTAAAATAAAATATGTATGCCAATTTGTATATTTTAATTTACATTTTACAGTTTCACGAATTTTGATTTTTATTTCGCTGGCAAACGTCCAGCGGCCAGATGCATGCGAACAGTTTATGCCGCAAAATTATTGCGCTTTGCTATGGAAATAAGAATCATTTTCAGTATCGTAAAATATCATAATTACGCTTCGAAAAAGCTGTACGTTTCCCATAAAATATTGCTGTGTTGCATATAAAACGTTTCTTTGATCGCACTTTACTGAGCAATTACTGAAGATTTAACTCGACAACTATATCCGTGATTACACAGAGCCGTTCAAAATCCTAACCAGTGTCTTCCTGTCGTAATTTAACACACCAAAATACTATTTTTAAATTAAAACAAACCAAATTACTTTTTTTAATTTATTTATACATTAGAGAAATAACTTTTACAGAGTCATGTTCAGAATTGCGCCATTCGTATGAATCTTTTCCAGTGTGTAAAAAATGAATGCAGTTTAATAAATAGTGCCATATACAATAATATAATGTTGACAATTGTATATAAATAAATTCAGAAGTGAATATACTTGATGTGTATTAGAAGCGTGGGCTTTAAGAAGCTCATGTCCGAGCATCTAATTAGCATAGCTTAGCAATTATATTGCTGATACTTAATCAGTCCCGTGTACACGCTGTTAACGTCTCCAGGGAATTCTTAATTACAAACGCATGCACGAACGAACACTCGGTTTTAATTACGCTTAAAATACTTTTATAATTTCTTTATTTTCATTCGATTGTTTCCCGCACTTGCAAAAGAAATCCCGGTATTTTGATACGTCTAAATTTTTGCCATATCAACTTATGAAAGAAGAAAATGGAAATAGTTTTCGCTTGCAGTGGAATAATGCCGGTTGGATGTATGTATGTATGTATAGTGGAATTTGCGTATGCGTACATACATACATACATACATAAATATATCCTATTTAGCGGTCGCGTGTTAAGTGCAGAATTATGTATAGACTTTTAAAGTTATTCAACTTGGATTAACGTGCGTAAGCAGTTTAGAATCACAAATGATTTACTTAATCTCCAAACGAATCTTATACGTACGTACATACCTACCATTCGGATTATAAGCGAACATGTATAGAAATTACTTTTATAGAAAATAACAAATCCATGTAACTGTATACCTATGTGCATAATACGCGGCTTAGCATATCTACTTGTGGCTAAACTTATCCATAGATATTTTTTGATTTTATTGTTCGCTCTTAGAAACTAATTTGTGTTCGTTTCGGAATTTAAATAATATACGTAGTATTAAATGGTGGATGATATGTCTGTTTTTCTTTTATTTTTTTATTGATGGCATTGATAATGTAAACATGTATGTAAATGTGTTAATTAAAATGGTGGTGGGATCTGCGTCTTTGACACTAACGATACAAATGCATAAATATATATATATATATGTATGTATGTATGTGATACATACAGACGTCAATTATGATGTATGCACAATCACATTCTGTGATGCATATACGTATATGTATGTATATCACCAAGAGCCACGATTTTCTCAATAAAAATAAAAATAAAACGATTATTCTATTTAAAAACGAAATTAAATTTGTATTTGTATTAATATCTTTAATTTCAATTCAAAGCAGTACCTATGTACTTATAGGAAGTGAGTTAATAATAATATGGCGCCTTGATTGCATAAAACGACTTTGCAATTCACGGTAATTACACACATGTACGCTTTCATGTTTTGCACGCAAAGGACTACTCGTTTGTCGTCGATTCGTTACGAGCACGAAAATAGCCTATTATTAGCGCACTTCTCCGCCCGTTTATAAGCACACTTCAATCGAAAATAGTCGTTTTGTTTAATAGATTAACGCGCGGCGAATAATGACTTTTTCTATTCGCTACCAGATTTGTGTACGCAACAAAAAACGAAACATGTTTTCTCTAACGGCTTCCTTGGCTGGTGGATCATATACGACAAAAAGTCCTATTACGGCTCTGTGCCATACCTACATATATTAACACAAAGCCACTACGATACGTACTGAGGCATTTTGTAACTTATACAAGTAGTCATCGGCAATTATTTATAAATCAATCGTATTCCATTTACACAAATTAATTAAAGTTTATTTATTAGCTCTGAATGTCGCCACTCGCTCACTGTGTGGCAAATCTTTACTTTAAAACACGTTCAACTTGCTACATTTTACATTTTTATTCATATTAAAGTTTTTTTTTTTTATTATACAATTTATGATGTAAATAAATTTGAAAATATGCTAAAACTACTAAAGCTTTAGTGTAAATAATTATTAATTGATTCATGACGTCGAAATTACGTATTCTATGTAGTTGCCATTTATAATTACACCGATCACCGTCTATATTTGGAGGCACTGCTCACTGCGCATAATCGAAAATTATTTTTATCCGCTAGTGAATAGCTTTTATGATTTATATTTTATTAAATGTAATTCATTGTACCGTGTCTATCAGACGATCTCTAGCATGGATTTTTTTTTCTATTTTGAAAATACAATCTAGATTGAAAGTGTCATCTAAATGTAAATTATTATTTACAAGCAATTTAAATGACAATATTCAATTGGTTGATGAAAAAAATATATATTACTAGTTTTTATTCAAAATGGATACATATTCGTTGTTAGTTGAATTAGTTTCAAGATAAGTGAGAAATAACACTTATTTGGACAAATTCATTGTGCCGTATCTTAAAACAACATTCAGTATATCTATTAAATCTATTTTTTTCTGGTCATTTCAAGACTACATATGTACATACATACATATATACTTGTTTTCTATAAGTACATACATACATATAGTACTAAGTAACCGTGCTTAGAAATCTATGCGTAAACATTGTTTGCCATACACATTACTGTCTAAAGCTTTAGTTATACCGACAGACACATTACTGGATACTAAAATACTATTATTTTTTCCAGTGGATCTCAACCAATAAGACCACTAGTGTGTAGTTGTATTAAGGCAGTAGTAAATTATTCAGCGTGGTTACAATCATATTAGTAACCAGAATAGAAATTATTTAAATTTAAATCAAATAAGGCGTAGCGATTTTAATTTGTAATGTAAATAGTTTTAAATGCGCTGTGTTTCGCGATCTGGAAAACCGATTTAATGATTTACATCGTAGCAACTCGTATTTCTATCATGTTTTGTTCCCAATGCACCGCTCGGCATAAGGTATGTTTTTCTATATGGGTTTTGTGGTTCGTTAGAGAAAAGTTGGGTCGTCGAAGCGGTGCGTAATACACAACAACAACAACAACAACAGTGCGTGCGATTATGTTGTTTGCTAGGCATTTACCCTACTTGGAGACACCATACCCATCTGGCCACGCATATACTATCCGCCAATATCAGCATTCTATGGAACTCGGATTCGATCTTTGATTTTTCCATTTCTTCTTATTGTTGGTGTGTTGGTAGTCGTTTACCGCACTGGCCATACTTGTAATTGGAAATTAATTTGCTGGTGGTAATCCTTTGGGTGTTGTTGCGTATAAGGTTGCTAAAACCGTTTATCTCGATATATCTCGTAATTTGTGTTTCGATACGCGTGCGCTTGTGTGTGTGTGTGTATGTGTGGATGCATGAAAAGTGTAAAATGTTTGCGAAGAAATTTATTTCATAAAACTTTGACATCCATAAGTCTTCAATTCAAAGTGTATCCAACTATGAAATCTTAAAATAAACTTTCGGGAAACTTCGCAAACAATTGTGTCTTACATGGCTTTAAATCTTTTATATTTTATCATCTTTATATGAAAAATTCTTCAAAAGCAAGTTTGTGAAAATTGCATTTTCTTACGTGTCGCCGCCTCACTTAACGATCATTGTGTTTTTCGTCACAAATAACCATTTTCATTTGTTCGAAATACATTTCTATTAATTTTGAAATTAATTATGCTTAGTAGTAGAGATATTCCCGTTATTATTATTATTATTATTATTCTTTTGAGTAAGCGTTTTATACTTTTTAATTTATTGTCATTCATGATTGAGTTGTGAAACTAGTTTATACGACCATACAATGAACTGATTTGATTGCTTTTATTGAGTCCGTTTGTACTTTGCCGATTTTCTTATTGGCTTTTGAGAATCGATTATTGGAGATTGATTAGATAGACAAAAAAGGTGGCTCCCAAACAAAGTGGTACTGAAGCATATATGTTAATTCATCTTCTTTAGATCTTTCGAAAAGTTGTCTTTTCACGCTTTTTCTCACTGGATCTTAAGTGAAAATGTGTCAAACACCATTAAAAAATACCGGTATAAAAACACTCTAAATATCTAGATGATTTATCACCATTGACGACATGATCTGCGAATATTTCCCGCCTTACACCAGCTGCTTTGTGTCCTGTCCTCATGGTTCTCATTCCCTGACAGGTCATCGATATGATATCGTAATGAATTCGAATTAGAATCAGTCCACTGCTTCTTCATCACTGCTGACACATTCAAGCTTGCTTTATTCCGGAAAATATTTTATGTGTTAATAGCGGAAGCAAACAGTGGCGGCCTTTTAATCGCTTTACTCCAAAGCACTACACGTACTTTTGTTTGACTAGCTTTATTTATCGCTAAAATCGACAAGCACATTTAAATAGCTTTGTTGTTTTTTTTAGAAAATTACCAGTTTCCAAGACAACGCAAAATGCCTTCTCAGGGAATTGGAACTCATTGTTTTAACGTTAATTAAGCAATTCATATGTGGCATGTGGTCTCAAATCGAACTTAGTTAGATGGATGGATAGATAAAGATACACCGGCGGTTTACTTAGCAATGTAAATGAATTACGTCAATTCCAATAACTGTACAAGTACAAGACTTAGATGTCTTCTTACGTAGCCAGTGAATAGGCAAACAAAAAAAAAACTATTTATTTATGTTGGTATATATCGAATGAAACAAGTCACGATACTGAAGACGATTCGAATTTATACAGTCGTGACTACGGTTTAGTAATATATTTACATTGCATTATTGCACTATTCGTTTTTGAATCGAAGGGTTACATTTTACTAGACACTAATATGATTATTGCCGTATATTCATATCTATAATATCATGTGTGTGTAAGAACGCGAACTAGTTCTCGCAAATCAACATAAATTGAAAGCGTGCAAATACTTAACTCGCGTGCAATTTGAAACAATTAACACAATCAACCCACGGGCAACGCTAAAACGATATAATTTGTATCTGCGCGTATCGGATTGGGCAGGCTACAATTTCACAATCGTAAACCAAACCCTA
The DNA here is from genome assembly GCA_944738965.1 of Nebria brevicollis. NCBI lineage: Eukaryota > Metazoa > Arthropoda > Insecta > Coleoptera > Carabidae > Nebria > Nebria brevicollis. The sequence continues at coordinate 12,802,136 of OX122906.1, forward strand.
TAGACACGCATGCTACACGCGTGCTCTGTAATCACTAGAGAATTAATTCCGAAAATTGCAACCATATTATTTATGGAATCATTCAATTTGCGAATAATTATACAGATATACTTTATACCACTAAAAGAACATAGTGCGCATGACGTATACTAGGATAGAAAATGGCTGCGTGTCTTTAAATTAATTTTATTACTGTTAAATAAGCTTAAAATGAATATGCTATGTTTCTACAAGAATTCTTTTTTGCACAAAATATAGATCTTAAATTTAATGGTATTATAGACAGTATTAGGGAGGGGGCGTTATGTGTCGTTGCTTCCGTATTTTTTTCTAGAAACAGATGCATTTCGGATGAATTCATTTAAACTTTTTTATGCTATGACTTTTTGTGCCGTATCGTCGATCGCAAGTTATAAGTGGTAAAGTTCAGCCGTTATTTTAATTCATATTGCAAAAAATTCCTTAGATCAATAATTCAGAAGATTACCACACCTTGCAACACACCTTCCGCAGCGTACGCATATATAGTACCGTTGAATAAAAGTTTTCTTACAACTAGCGTTATCCTCTTTACATGTAAAATGCCCGCAATCGAATATCAATCATGATGTGGTGCGGGTCACACAAACACTGACCCCGTGCAAAATACGCCCGCCATATTGCACATACATCGTCGGGGTCAGCGGTCAAACTGTAGCTCCATCCACAACTCACATATGTGTTACATGGGTACTTTTTAACTTGTTTTTCTTCAACGGTAAACTTCGCAACAACAAAATCTGACAATATGTGACACTTGTCCAAGTCGTTTACACGCCGGCGTTAAACCTATAGCAATCTCTGGTGCTGGTTAGCGATTTTTTTTTTAATAATACCTCATTAGGTCAATGCAGTAATTTGAATGCTTGGATAAGCGCTACACGTTAATTGGGAGCATTATGCAAAAATAGAATCAGCAATCGCTGACCGATGCAATTATGTTTTGTATTTGAATTACTTATTAGAGAAAATTGGGATTAAAGTTGTAAAAAATCCAAAATGGCTTATCGGTTGGTGTAGAATCGAAAAAGAAGAAACGCTTAGTGAATTGCGATGTTCAGATGTTCCGGACATCCAAGTGTTATCCGGATGGTGCGACCCCATGGTCTTTTTTCGTCGCTCTGCAAGACACCAATTTACAACCACTGGCGTACACAGCCGGTACCAATGCGCGCTGCACTTTGCACTTCTTTCGAACCACCGTCATTGTCACACACGGTCGCTTTTCAAATAAAACATATTTATGGAATCGGTTAAATTCTGGTTCTTTGTGCGATCAATAATTTGCACAATGCAAGCTGACTTATATTTATGAAATAAAAATCAGTGACGTCGTTTGACGGCTAAGCTTAAAACGCGATATAGAATCATCTTATTCTATGGTAATTTCTCAAGTTAATCAGATATAAATGACATTCTTGTGACTGGAGTATAAATATGTTTCTAACTAGCCAATGATTAATCAAACTAATTAATCCAGATTGAAATATTAGAATTTTTAATTAATGTAATTATTCAAACGATAACGATCAATAAAATATTGACAAATTAATTTTGTATATTTATTTTTCATAATTATAATTTGATTCATATTTAATAAAAGGCGAACCTGAATTATTAATTTTAATTTTAAGAAAAAAATATTAATATTTTTAAATTATAAACATATTGATGATAGCTAGTGAAATATATGATTATGCCGCCATTAAGAAAGCAAAATGTGTGTGTGTGTGATGTTAAAAGTAGCATAACACGCCTATTAATCTATAATTTTTACAAGTCCATTTCATTTTGGACGTTCAAAGTATCTCACGTATACTAACTAGCATTTCGAAAAGAAAAAAAAAACAAATAAGGCAAACAGCTGCGACCAGTTGACTTGGTGCCTAGTATCTTTTTATTTTTACCCTAGAGGCGAACCGGAGTTGGACGGGTTGTTTATCTTTTGACGCGACAGGGCTGCCAATTACTGCCGCGTGCATTGCACTAAAAACCCCAACAATTTTCCCGTCACATAGTATGAGCACGTTGCAGGTGCTGTAACCTATCACAAAACCATGAAACTACAAAAATACTATGACATTTTAGTATCCAATTGATTCACAACTTGTATAAATTATTATATCTGTAGTTAAATATATTCTCATACAATTCGTATTTAGTGACGATGATATATGCTGCATTCATAGTTTTCTCACTTTATGATTGCAATTCTGCATTCCTCCTCTGAAGCAACTCAACCGTACCCCCTATGGCGCGCTACTGAGATTCCCGTCGCACGTAAAAGGAAACATAAGATTCCTCAAAAGAAATTAACCTTCTTGTGGTAGACATTTTTATTGCACAGCATAGTACAGATTCTCGATACGCTGAACTGAGCATGTAAAAAATTGAAAACTTTATAATTGGCATACGAATCAACTTCTATTAGTATATAAAGTTGTATATTTAAAAAAAAAACTTGCCAATATAATTGTCATTTCATATTGGTATTATACGGAACTAATAAATTTTGAATTTTATTTTAAACAACCGCACCCAGACTATATGTCTTTCTCAGGGAAATAAAATTGTTTTTTCCAAAAAAAAAATTAGCTTAGATAAACAAAATTGGTACACATTCTTCTTAGTCAGGTACGTCTATATTACAAACAATAATTCACGATTTATCTGGCCACACACACACACACACATGCAGAACGGAAGCTTTATATAGCACTGACCTAGGATGCGGAGTAAAGTTTGGAGTTGCATTTTTCAGCTCGGCGCAGCGGAAGTACGGACAAGCGAGGTCACTTCCGGTCCGATGGTTCGCGGTGCACTCGCATCTTCTTATCTTGCGTTTGGTTTGCGTTGCGGTCGTTGTAGCCGACTAGATTTATTAAGACGGCAACAAATTCAATAAGAAGAGTCATACGACCGTTATTCATTTTAAAACTAGACACACGAGAGGTCTTCGTTGGCTTTGCTTTGACCAATATTATCTTTTATATCATAAGTGTAATGGATGTAGTACGTACTACTAGTATTACTATATATTGACTTCATGATGAACCAATAAAATTGGTGTGGAATTGGTTTTTAACTTTGTTAGTTTCCAGACAAATCTCTTCTCTGAAACATTGGCCATTGATCGAGTATTTATTGTTTCATTTTATTGATTCTACAGTCACAGTTCACAAAGATAAATTATTATAGAAGATAAACGCTATTATCGCGTTTGTAAAACATTTATTTCGAACAAAAAATTAACCAATATTTTACTCAATGTATATATACCAAAAAAGTTTAAAAATTCATATTTTACGTTGCCATGACAACAGCACGATTCTGTTCAACGAAAAATATTTTGTTTTCTTTATTATAGCGAAATGAAGACTTAAAAGGATCTGCAACACTCGGAATGCCACGCAAAACAAAAGAGAATAAACACGTTGTTGTATCAATTTATGGCAAAACACTTTTCTCTACATTTAAATATATTTAGAAAATAGTTGAGAAAATTCATTTAGTATATATCGCTTTAAAACGTAAACGTATAATTCGAGTATTTAGTATATATACTTATAAATATTTGTCGACTATATATACAGCTATAAGGAGGAATAAAATTGTTTAATGCATGTTGCATGCGACATCTCTATTTTAAGAATTCGCTTTTCGCGCAAAAATCTCTGCTTACATGCATGGACTGTGCGTGTGCAGGCCACACACAGAGCCTGTTCTAGTGACATTTATATTTACTGTAGTAGTGTAATAAACACACATAAATACCATACGGGCTATTACTTTAGATTCAGGTTTAAAATACTATTGTAATTGGTACTAAAGTATTTTTATTTCATTTTACTCATATAAATATATATGTTTAACTATAAAAATACATGTTCAATTTTGATATTACATTAAAAATGTTTATACTAAATGCTCTTACCATATGGTATTTTCGTTTATATGATTCGTTTTTAAAACAATTTTTATAAACAATTTATTAATTACAAATCGTAAAAAAAATGTTTGATATGTTTGTGTTATGCAAAACCATTTTAAAAATTACTTTCAGTAATTATTATACCAGTACGCTACAGCTAATAAATATTTATTAATATACATTCCGAAAATTTTAATAATAACATACGCAGCATTTTATCCCAACACGAAAAAGGCGTAACTGAATTATATATTCATACAGACAATAGATGTCTTTCAAGTTTCATATTGAAATAAAAAATTACTCTAATTATGAATATCGCACAAGTTATAAAGATATAATAGACAAGAGGCATCCAACCACCAATCATCGATCTAAATGATCTTATGTCTTTAGAAATTCCCATTCCGGAATATATAATTGATTCAATGCATCCTTACACCCCTTGAACCAGCCAGAACGATCGTTGCAATCAGAATAAAAATTAACCCAAATGGAACACGCTTAAGTATAGTAAAATCAGAGAACATCGCCATTTTCTAATCGAGTATCATAAAAGTATCAATGAGTACTTGCCAATGCAAAGAATATTTGCGCGAAAGTAGCGCCGTATGGAGTGAAGCTTTCATGTTGTAAGAGCGCTCTATGAGTGAAACATCCAACTTGGATGTCCTGTACTTGTTCCAACACAATTCCAACGACATGCGCGCCAAGTACTAGCGGCTAAAAGTTGTACAAGTTGTGAAGACTGTAGTACAACTTGTTTCCAACGTAGTAAAGCCACAAACCACTGTCGATACGTTTTAGTTTTATTTCTATTTCCGAATATAAATTATAACCTTGGCCACAGGATATTGGAAATAGTTCATTGGACTTTAAATTAAATTACTATAATTATCATAGTATTAGGTTACTTAAGAAGAATTACAATTAAGCGTTTTTAAAATCACTTATGCGGTGTGTTATTTTTTAATTAATGCTTCTCGTATTTGATTATCTATTAATCTATTAATCGAGCGACTATAATATATTCTTGAATACCGGAAGATATAACAAGATTTAAAATAACCATTAGAGTAGGCATTCATATTTTCTGTTTGTGAAATATGAATAATTGCGAAATAGAAATGCCATATATTAGTTAGAATGCAATTCAATTACATTCCAAATAAAAACAGATATTTATTTCCAAATTAAAATGCTTGACATGTGGTGTCAATAAGAATTCTGCATAATTTGAGACTTAATAATGCAATTAAAATTAGATTAATTAACTAGAATGTCGAGTTTTTTCCCTTTAATTTCACCTTTTTTCTTGATGCAACTTAAGTTCGTAGTAACTCTAGCTGGTACATGTTTTATACATTTTCTAAACAATTTTCTGTTAGCTACATTGAAAATTGAAATTTATTCAACTAAAAACGATGTGCTTGCTTCGCTGTCAATCACTACAGCCTTCATTTGTATTCAATTACGTCCGTAATTAATGCGTGCACTATAAAACCCAAACAGAGTTGGACTCTATAGTAGTAGTAGTAGAATATTTTCAAATTTTACTAAAATCTTTATTTTGAATTTTCACATATTGTTGCGGAGCGCAATTAATAAATAAAATTTAATCATTTTACGATTTTCTGACCAATACCCCTCTGCATATGTCCATAAGTATACATGAACATTCGTATTGACCAATGCTCTAATGATGCATAGCTCGGTTCCGATATCCTATTTTTATCTTATATGTTTCAACTTTAATCTTTGTGTGTGTGTGTGTGTATATTTTGTTATGCATAATGTGTATATTGTATTGAAGCTTTTAATGTTAAATAAAATCTGAATATAATCTGGTGGTCTGATGTGCATGTATATTGCAGTAGTCTGGTCAATAATGACGTGCAAAGTGCACTCTGGTGGCCTACGCCAGATTACCCTCAAAGCAACTAGAGTATGTACTGTCGTTAGCAATAGGATTAAGGCAATACTACAACAAGACTTCGCCACATATCCTGGTGCACCCATGCGAATATACTATTTGCATAAATGGAGCATTGCATATTTGTTTAGAAACTCCTATTAAACTTGTACTCATAGTACAAACATACCTACTATATCCAAAAGCAGTTCAACTTATAATTGTATTTACATATTTGTATACATATTGATGAATGGACTCCAAAAATGTATTTTTGTAACAGAAAAAAAGCAAATACTCTATGTTGTTGCAATTTGACAATACGTCAGGACGTACATACACGATGTATGTCCGTCACGCGGTGATGCCAGTTACGTTAAATGAAATAACGAAAAACTCTGGTAGGAAAAACGAAATCGGACAGAGTGCATCCCACCAAGACTGATATGATTTAATTTATGAAGCTTATAATACTGTGAAGTGAGTGAACGAGCGACCGAGCGAGACACAGATGAATTTCAGCATTCAACTTTTTTTCAGTTTCATTTACGGAATGGAAACTTTTATCCCACGTAAAATCAACTAAAACAACGTTCTAGGAGCGTATGCAAAAATACATTTGAATAACTGACTAAAATAACCAAGCAAATCAAATTGTTTATGATAATGCTCGCAAAGAATTATTAGGGACATACATTAAACAAATTGATTACTTCAATTTATAAATATTCGTCTAGACTTTTGTATAATTTTTTTTTTTAATAAATTACATTTAATTATTTTAAATTGAATATTATATGTAAAAACAAATGCAAATTAGAAGAATGAAAACACTGTCAGTGCTTTTAATAAATCTGTCACAGTCTCATAATCGTGAACAATAAAACGTGTGCAACGTGCAAGCATGCACGCAAGTGTGCGAAATACGTGCACACTGCAAATATCAAGTGATTTATGAGTAGACCCACGCCCGGAATTGGCCCGGAAACCGTGCTTTTTGCACGCAGAGTACTACTGCCACGTACAGAGGTTCCTCCGGTAAAAGCACCAACTGCCCTGTTATGTAACCGAGGATAAACTATTAAAAATAAATATTTTTGCGAAAATAATCATTTTTACTAATTCCAACTCCAAAACAATTTTTACATCATACCTTAACTTTAAGTTTCAATCAAATAAAACCACGTAAACAAGTTTAGTGAAAACAATTTATTTTACTACACCATCCCTTCCCCCCACCGATCCAGGTTGCATTTATTGCATTTGCGGTTACACGTGTTTGTAAAATGAAAATTTAACCCAAATGTGTAGAGCACGTAGTTGGCGCCAGTGTCGAACCGGAAATGAGTATGAACGCAGAGTGGAATCGGAGATGATTGGAAGGAGAAACTATCATCGGAAAATTGCCCTGAAAAGCGTCTTGCAGTTTCTCAATTTCCAACAAAACTTGTTTAAAAAATCTCCCGCATTCTAATTTTGCGCCGCCAAAGTTAAATTGGCCAATATTGTTCAGTCGGTCGGTAAGTGTTACCGCCAACTCGACGCAAAAACATCAAATTTCATTACTACTCGAACGGCATACATACATACATACATACATACAATAGCTTGATATCCTCTGTTTATTATTTTCTACAATTTGTATAATATTTTCATTCCGTATTTGATCGAAGTTTTCTTTTAGTTTCTCGAATCCTATTTCGTAACAGCACAAACAAAATATTGGACTTATTGAACTTTAATGGTGCTTGTCGTTTATTTAAATTGTGAAACAATGTTGCTTATTCATTAAATATTATTCCTAGTAAGAACTTTAGTAGTAAATATTCCAGCATATTTTTGAGCAGTAAAGTTTTATTCAAATTACTTGTTATGGTAGAGCATGAAATTTGTCCTGCTGCAAGTTTGACCAAACAATAAATTCTGATGCTTGATCCTTTGGCTACTGCACAAAAATATTCGTTTCTTAAATTTTTATTTGACTATTTAAAATTCGGAAGCATACATTACAGATATCATGTGCAGCGGTGCGACCCACTAACTTATCTTTGTGTATGTAAGAATATACCAAGTCCAGGCACTAGTGAATTTGGCTCTGGCCCAAAATTGCAGACATATATACACGTCTATCAGAAGTACTCATATATTGATTTACGAGGAAATGATACATGCACGCTTATTTGCACAGATCAAAGTGGGTATAGTCGACAATTTTCTACTATTTAAACAAGCTGAAATTGATTTGTTTTTTTTTGTCACAAAACATCTAAAAACTATACTTGTAGTATATAAGGATGTCTAGAAATAATCAACATTTTTTGATAGAACAAATTTGTTCAGTTTGTTGAAACTAAATGAATGGTTATGTCTTTAGTTTTAACTTCAGTTCGCTGATCGTGAATTGAGGCACTTTATTTCTAGACCACTTTAGCGCAGCACATCAGAACTAAAGCTAGTAAGTCGTCTTTCTTTACAAATCGATTCTTCAGAACGTTGAATAAAATAAATGAACGCCCAAAGATACTTAAAAGTGATTTATTGAAAATGGAATATGAAATGTTTAATTATAATAATGAATGAATGCACTCATTTATAATTATAGTATTTCTGAGCGGGGCTACTTATGTAAATATGACTCATTCGTGATGGTATAATTTGGTCATTTTGGTGCAGTTGTAAAAGGACAATCTTCTATCCGGAAATAATATGAAATATAATAAATAATTCAGTGCGGGTGAAATGTCGTCGTTCAGACTGTGCTCCAGTTAGATGCATGCGGTGCAAACGAACGAACGAACGAACGTATACAACTGCAGCAATCGTCATAAGTCCCCGCGCGTTCGCAGCCCCAATGACTGGCATTATCTATATAAGAATGCAGTAAACATTTTTAGTATAGCCCATTCTGTGGCACCAGCCAATCAGATAAATGCATTCGATACACCACCATCCAAACACATTTATTTCTGTAAATACATTCAAATCATTTCATTTATCAATCAAATCGTTCAAAGCAAACATAATAATAATCCTCAATCAATTCCCAAATTTATGAATATCGAAATACACTTCCAGAATCATTAGTGGATATTTTTAAGTAATTTGTATTCACAATAATGATTTATATTTGTGTCTTGAGTGTAGAGATTCGTTTCGTTGAATTGATAAGTGAATAAATTCGTGTGTCATTGTAAATTAGGAAAGCAAAGCGATAAGAGATGTGTATAGGAAAATGACGCCAGTGCTTCGACACAAACAACTTTTTAACAAAAGACTGTTGCACTTTTACGGCCAAACGTAAAACTGTTGTAAAATACAGTTTTCCGTTCTTTAATAAAATCGTAACGCGTTTTCTTGTTTGCGATTTCGATACGGACCTGGCATTTTTGCCTTTACTTTACTGTCGAGAATATCCTCAGATAAGCGCTCTCAGTTCTTCTTCAAATTATGTCTGTACTTTATACACACATACAAAAGAATAACGCGTTATTATATCTAAACATATACATACATAGCTTAGTTCTGGACTTGAGAGAAATATACATATTAGGTTTAAATCTTAAACACGAAATTTATTTAGTTGAGCCGTTTTTAAGAATATTTTCCAACATTTCTTTTATAAAATATTACGCGATTTAATAAAATGTCTAGTTTATGAGTTATAGTTGAATTTTGACAGGTATAACTAAGCCACTAAATCAAAATTCAATTTGACTATAAATGTCGGATAAATACTTTAGTAGAGCTGATTCTGCATAAACTGAATATAAATATCGTTTTCTTGTTGACTGGTGACAGGAAGATCAATAAAAATTGATTTTGGTTCCGTCTTGATTCTCACCAATAAAAAACTTTGAATTTGCCGTCGTTGCAACGTTAATTCCGATCAAAGAACTTTTTTCCAAGTTTCTCTTATCTACTTATGTATAACTTTGTCGCTATTGCCATTTCTCCTTTGAATGATCAAGTCTATGGTACATATCATGTTACAAGTCTAGATGCTGAATGCCATTAGATTAGTGAACCTATGCAAAATAGAATTATGCATGGAATGTTGTCTCTAACGAAGCAGACAACTAAAAATGCCAGTTACCCATGTGTAATTAGTACACACAGCAGGAGGATAAACAATAAATCAGCTAATTACGCTACTCACGGAATACTTTATCGATTTATTAATATTTGCACCTGTGGCGTCGCGGCGGATTGCGAAATTAAACATCAGGACCTATTTTCGGATATCAAAGATTTCATTTTTTAAATACACTCATTTTTCTCGGAAATTCTCAATAAGATACAATTTATTTTGTAATATCTGTTGAGATATGTAGCTATAACATGATCAAACGAATTTTATTTATTTTTATTTTCGGTTAAATATAAATAGTTTTTACAAAGCTAACATTTATGTATGCCATAGAAAATAAAAACCTATTACACATTTAATCTATTTTATATTTGTTGCAATTTAATACAGCTACCAAATTTCCTAAGGGGCTTAAATATCATGACCCTTATTTTAATGCATAATTGTAAGGTATATAACTAAAACATAATCTAAATGCATAATATTCAAATTGATATTCTTGTATGCAATGAGTTAGTATTTAAGCTGAGGTTAGAGGTATAACGGTCGTATAAATCACACGTTAATTTAAATATATGTTCAATTTAACGAACGACTAACGAACATTTATATATTAATTCAACAATGATAAATGAGCTGCCAGTAAAAAATCTTGGAATGTTTACTTTCGATTCTCAAAAAAGAAAAAAAAATTGAATATATTTTAAACATAAAAAGAGAAATTCTTTTTCGCTCTCAGCGAAATATATTTTGTTACCTGTCTCCCAGTTAGAGGGGTGACTTTTTTATCGTAATTATTTACGCGATAATTCACGCATTCAGATTTCTTGCCTTGTCAACACCATCTGCTGCATACACCATCTTTTTTCACTTGCTTTGTTTCGTATTCAATTGTTTTTATAGCAAAACAAAGTAATATTTTATTGATTTCACAAAGAAAACATTTCATTTCAATTTTTTTCGGTTAAATATTACGCTTCACTGAATTAGGAAAATGTTACTATTTAAATATTAATATTTACTTCTATACGTTTAAACATATTATAAATAATTATATTAAAGTAGAAATATATTTTTAAAATAAATATAGTTACTTTTTTTGAAATTTTATTTACTTGCTAATTTATTATATATACTATAAAAAGTTATTATATGTATTAAAAATTGCAATTAATTTTAAATGCATATTAAAAGCGGAAATAATTATTTTTTTAAAATAATAAAATCAAAAATGTAATTAATATCGCTGGTTAAAATTGCTTTTAAGTGAGTGAGTTCGTTGTATTTCAATCAATTTCTGTTTTATCGACATCTGGATAGTTTTCAACAAGTGGTCGTCATATTATCCGGCTACGCGACGTAAAGTCCAAACGCTTCGCTATAGAAAACGTAATATCTTTCGTTCGAAACTGAAACTATATTTTTTACGATAGATTCGAATCCTGTCCGGCCATAAAGTAGGATTACCAAGTTTAGTTATTTAATTTTTTCATGTCGCAGGTCGATGGCCGGGATCGTTTATTTTTGGTGATTGTTATTTGTTTCAAGGCGGGCATCTGGTTTGTTGTTATCTTTTTAGAATTTCCAATTTTGCATAATTTATTCGAACCAATGACGTTGATTTATGTGTGAGATGAACAATTTGTTTAAGTTTCATTTCGCGCAAGCATGTTTTCTGGTAAACTGTGGCAATTCTTCGAGAGCGCTAAATTAAAGATAATATGAATTCAGTGTGTAGCCGTTCGTCAGGCAGGCGCTGCGATTAACGCAAATCTCTTCTGTTTTTGTCGACGCTAGTTTCACTTTTATTGGCCAGCACTGACAAATGCAAATTATGCAACCACATTAGAGCGTCGCTGCTAAATTGTCTTTTACTATATACGTATAACATTTCATCCTATCCTATCCAGTCCAATGCCATTGTGCGGTAATTAAGAGCTTTTAAAATTGACGATGTGTTATGGTTCTCTTCCATTTTTTTTAAAATTAAAAATAGGAGAAATGTAATACAATTTATTAGTTGATTCTAAAGAAATCTTGTTGGCGGCAATAAGAGTACGTCGTTCTTATCCAATTACGAGCAATTTAGATCGCGACTACTATGATACCATACTCTTTGGTCACCTGGTATAGAAAACTCCTTTTTGCGTCGATGTTGTTGTTGTTGTGGTCGTCTTCCTTAATTGCTTGCGATTTATATGCGCGCTTTTCTATCTTGACCACCGGTAACGGACTCCCTAGTGATGCTGCGTTGTTAGAAGCCGCACATACGCATCACCGGCTCGTACTAATGAGCCATTAAAGAATGCTAATGGCTACTTCTTTTGTTTTGTAAGCAGCTTGCTTGGTACATCGGCAAACATGCATTCTTTCACCTCGTTCTATCTGCTGCTGCATCATAGACTTTGTTATTACATTACACACACATCACTAAGTGTGAAATATAATACTTTCTTTATAAATTAAGGGGTAAGGCCACTCTAGAGCAAGAAAAAAAAAGGACTTGTTTCATATTTATTGATTCTCTAGAGTTGCCTTACCCCTTAAGTTAAAATCCAGTCAGCTTTGTAACTTCATTAGGAGCCATGCACCTAATAGGTATACAACCAACGCCATTTGATAATTTATAGTTTGAGTTTGATCTGCGATACAATAGGCGCTATTAGGTTGTGTTTAACGAACCACGATCTAGTAACACTGATTGCACTTAATTGAACAGATCTCGAAAAAATTAATTAACGAACATTAAGATTAGACGAGCGTAGGCGACCCACTATACCTTAGTTGTGTGTAGGTACCATATACACAGTGATATATTATTCGTAATTTAAAACTATGTTTGATCGAATATTTATTACACTATTAGCTAATGCTTTAATTTTGACCATACTTATAAATTATATTTGAAATTTATGAAACCGAAAGAACGCCCAGACGACTTTATTATCGAAAGAAAAATTGTTCTATTCGTGACTTGAAAATTAAACTGGTTTTTCACTCAATGTTTTTTTTTTTAGTTTTTTTTTTTAAATCTTGACAAGATAAAGATTTTAAATTAGTTTTAAACTTAGACCGACCATCAATTCCCGTGTTGGAATTAAATGGAGAAGAAATTCTATTTAACATGAAATATATTTTCAGATTCTAAATGTGATAGTTGACCATTTAATATAACTACTCAGTTTGATCATGAATTTTTCTTTTAATTCGAAAGCTTCACAGGGATGTAAGTTTAGTCTATATATTTTTATTGTACACACACAGTGAACAACCTTCACCTCTGGAACCAAAGTGCGTTGCATTGAATGCATTTGCAGCAGCTGCTGCAGATTCTGCATGCACTAGTTCGTGAAGGTAGATATGTATATGAGTCGCAATGTCTTCTGAAACCACGCGCACTTCTTGCACGCACTCGACCGCGTGGTCCAACGTTATATAGCCAAGAACAATCCGGATGCTGTGTTCAGTCGCCGCTGGACCGGTCCAGATTACGAGCTCACACACATACACACTCACGCGTAGCCACTTTTTAGGTAAAGGCGTTCACACGTTGAAGACATTCTTCGGTTCCCTTATCATAAAGTGCATTTATGCCATTATTATTCGATTTTCTTTTGCTGTACTTAGTGGTATCAAGTGTGTAGTATTTTCTAGTGAATTGTTAGTGCGAATTCAGTGATAAATTCTAGGGAATTGCATTAGTATTTATCGTGGCCAACAGGTAGAATTATTGTTGTTCTAATTAAACTGGTTTAAATTTCTTCACTAGGCGAGGGTTACTTTCTTATTTTGTTTTACATTCAAATCATACATAACACACACTGTTTATTTGTACATTGGCTGATTTTTAGTTGAATTAAATAAATAACATTTTGTAAAACCAAATACATTGGAAAAAAATTACTTTTGACGAGAAAATAATTAGACTTAAGAAATTTACTCATAATTGTAAATTTGCGTAGGTAAATATAAAATATATAGAGTACATTGTTAAAAATCCTCATACAATATAAAATAGATTTAATATAATTTTAGAATGATTTTCAATTAAAATCTTAAATTAATAGATATTACTCAATAAATATCTAAAATAACAGTTGTTAGTTTTTTTGTAGTAACAAATTTCCCTCCTTTACCATGTCAAGCTTGGACATTTGTAAATAGTTTATTTGTTCGGTAAGAAAAATCGATAAATCATGCTAATACTTTTTTATATTTATTTAAAAGGTTAATGACAGAAACATTAACAACTTTTCTCTAAAGCGTACTAGTCTTTTTTTCGTTAGTGTTGTATGTATGTATATGAAGTTATTCCACATTCGGTTTTTGCTTACGCTTTTATCGTCGCGTATTGTATCATTTAATTATAATCGCTATTTAGAATTAACTATTAAACGAGAAGAGTTTTTATGTCGTACTTTGAAGATTACAATTAGTGATTGAATTGTACATACATACATACACATATAAAAACCCGCTTTGCAAATGGATTGAATCATTGTATTCAAACTGTATGTTATTAATAAGCGATCCTGTTATTTCATTGAAATTAGGTGTGGAAGAACCAGTTTAATCTCCGGATATTTGTATTAGAAGCACCGAGTATATTGGACAATTGAAATAAATAACAATTACAAAGTGCGCGATTTAATCTGCGATGTAAAAAACTATGCCAGCTCACACATTGAAATCCAGTTTGCCTGTCGTCACCAACGTGTCCGATGGCTGTCGATTGCGCCGGCACCGACGACGACTCCTCGAGCGCCATCATCTCCGACCACCAACCTCCAAGCACACCAAGCCTCCTCGGCGGCATCCCAGGCCCACGACCATACCGTTCCCGGTCGCTACCACATCTACTGTCGCACCATGACTCTGGTGTCGGATGCAGCGGGAGTTACTCTGGTGTTGATCACCCTGTGGTAGCCAGCCGATCTGCGCTCGCTAATCGACTAGTCGCTGATTTAAGGCAATTGCTAACATTGAAGCAACATTATTACCCTGAAGGGGGCTGGGGGTGGGTGATTGTTGTCGTCGGGGTGCTCATACAAATACTGGCGCATGGGTTACAAGGCGCTGGAGGAGTCTTGTGGAGGGAGATGGTCAACAAATTTGGACGAGAAGTCCAACAACCAGCAGGTAATAATAAAACGGCATCATTAGTCTAAATGGTTTTTAAACGCAATAAATGATGATCATTGACGATTGATTTTCGCTTCGAGTATTTTTTTAAGCCACATATTATAACAGGTGCTTCTCATGAACGCCCATACTCAATCCACAGGTGTTTTTATTAAAGGTTGTGACCTTATAACTAGTCAAACGATAGGTAGGTATTTATTATTAAAAACAAACACGCAAACGTATTGTTGATCTGTCAACACAATAAATCATTCATTCGAATATTCGTAATTTCGAGAAAATAGATCCGACGAATCGTAGATTCATGATAATCATCATTGTACCGTTTTTGATTATTATAGCTGTTAGAAGATAATAGCAGGCAATTTGCCACGATGAATGGTGAAAATACCGCAACCGCAACAGTTGAGTGTGTTGTTATCTCATTAGCGTTAAAGAACATATTATACAACTGAATGTATGTTTCTTTATAAGATATATATGTAGTACCTAATACTGTCTATCTGCGCTTTTAATTGATGGTGAGATAATCATTTTGCCATTTAATTACCATCGTGATGCTTAAGTTAATTACGACAAGTTTTAAATATCTATATTTTTAATTCTTGTCACGGTATTTAATTAATTTGATTTGTATTCATTGAATAAATTATTGTTATTTGAGAAAATACGCTCAGCTTCCATTTATCGTTCACAGTTTATAAGAAATTAAAACGTTTCATAAACTACTAGAGAAATGTAAATTAATATTAATTCAAAATTATACCGTTGAGTGAATATTTGAATATTTATATGTGCCTACTGTCGGTTGAATCAAATGTAAATTATAAATAGTGTAACCATCCTGATTATAATTTAATTATGAACACGGTTGTTAATTGAAAATTTAAATTTCAAATCTTGTTTGTTTTCTATTAGCGTCTGATTGAGTTCACACAATCAATATTGTTGTTTCGAAATCATATAATCATTTTTGTCGTTGTTTTATTAAATATTTATTTTACTGGTTTTAAAACGCAACGTTGATTTTTAAATTTTATAATTAATATCAAAGTAACATGCAATTTAGATATTAACATGAATATTAATTTATAATCAATAAATCATAAATTATCGATCACGCATATGGTATATAATAGTATAATTCGGTCACCTTACGTATTAAATTGAAAGAGGTGTCACATTTTTAATCAACCCATGCAATTATGAAAGTAATAAATCATTCCAGATAATTGGCATCTGATGCCGAGCGCATATTTCATATCTATTAATAAAACACACTTGACGCGATTTAATTACGTTCAATATTGTGATCATTGTGTCGTTGAGGCGACCGCTTCCTGTTTCCTACCGGTAAAAATGTCTAAACCGGTACCCATCAGTGGACGATGTTACGATCGCGTTTTCTCCGACAGTGCAATTCGTTTGTTTTGCTTTGTTACAAAACGTTTCCGCTATCTTTATATTTATTATATTACGCACTATTCTAACTTGAGAATCATCATCAGCGATTTTCCTTTGTTTTCTTCTCGGCTTTGCGGCAACACAAACAAAAAGGTTTTCATACATAATTTATTTTTTTGAATAAAACGAATTTAAAGAATAAAACAACCAAAGCGCGTCTTGCACATTCTAAGAATTGCAATGATATAAAATGATGAATGTCTAAAGCAGGGATATCTATCTAATAGTCGAACAAAGGACATGCGATATGTATTTATGTGATAGTGGTATAAACGGCTTTGTTGCTCCTTGAGGGCATCACGCAAGTCTATGACCTTGGAATTACAAACGATTGCAGCAATTGGTGACGACTCCTAGTCTTTTTTATGTCTCAATCCATATTGTTTTTATAACAAACCAAATGGAGCATATGTCGAACTAATAACGAACGAACATCCCTCCCCATCTTCCCTTGCGATACGTGCAGATGAAAGTAGAAATGTTGCACTAACAAGCTACCAACAGTTCTTCAACTAAACTTGTCAGCCGCAGACACAAACAAATAGTTGTGCTCCTGTTAGTTTATTTGCACATGATACATACTCGGTTTTCGGTGTTATTACTTATATGTATACGTAATGTCTGCCAGTCTGCAGCATCCTTACTTATGCTTCTAATGGAATGTATTTTATAATTTCACTTAATACATATATATTTTATGAGTTTGTAAATAAATTACAGGTATTATATATGTAGTACGTAACGTAAAGAACACCCGTCGCTATTTAAACATGACACGAGCGTATAAACAATGCAGTCAGGGTTGGAAGTTCAAAACAGGTTTGGGAATTTTTTCTGGCGTATTTTTTTCCTAGAATTTAATAATCATGTGGTGCGTTAATTATTGAATATGTTCTTTCGTAAATTCAAATTTTCAAAGAAGTCTGGGAAAGATCAAAAAGAAATGTACGTGATGTCGTAAGATATATTTTTAATGTAGCTACAATTTACGCCATTTTTGTCTGCTCGGTTTAAAGCTTCTGAAATGTGATGATTACGAAGCAGTCTCATGCTATATAAAACACACTTTAAAACTACTTCAAATTGTCGTTTTAAACTTGAATTTACACTTTCATAAACATCATCTACTATTTTACGACGCTCTTTGTTAAATCCCTATTTCTGTACTAGATATAATAAATGTAATTTACTTAACATTCGCAAAGGGAATATTTCTAATATAATAAAAAAAAAAAACATCTACAGTGTCATGTACAACAAAAGTTATGCGAAATATTAAAATATCTTTAATTTTAAACCAAACAATTTTTCTGTAACTTCAACCATTTTTGAGTAATTACAGAAACCGTAAAAAATGACTAGGGTAAACAGGCACTTCCGGTTTGAATATTTTATTCAAAAATAGAAGGTGCACATGCGAGGCATATACAAATTTTAAGTTTAAAGTTTCATAATTTTACATTTAGCCGTTTAGGCTGTAGAGCGCATACACACACACACACACACACACACATACATACACATACACACAGACAGACAGACGTCATTCCAAAAATAGTTGGAATCGATTCAGGGATGGTCAAAACGTATATTTCCGTTGAAATCTCGAGATCGAAAATTTTCAATCAAATATAAATTGAATGTCTCAAAATAGACAATGACGGTATATTTAACTGTTACAAAAAATGAAATTAGAGCAACCTAAATGTCAATATTATCTGAATTTCTTTTGAATTTAAATATCTACTAAGCATGTTATTTAAATTTAATCTTTATCTGATGTAACTGGATACTTGATCATATATGTAAGCGTGTTCCTTATAGGAGCCAATACAATGCAGAATACATACATATGTATGTATGTATGTATGTGCATAACATACATACATACATGCAGCAGTAGTAGTATCTAAAGACATGAAGGCGGATTAGTATCCACCAGAGTATTACAATAGAGCAATACATATGTACTACATACTACGTATTTGTCTCTTACAAAGTTCAACACACTAAATTAACTGCCACAAAAACTTACTAGTTCCGTCAAACTCATTGTGTTTTATTTCACAAACTCCCCTATTTTGTGCTGCCATTCTTTTGCACCAATCAATCACTTAAACACCCTTCGAGCGAGCTTTCGTAAAATACTCAAACATAATTGAAAAATGATGTTTGTATTGAGACAGGAGGATTAATATTAAATTAAATTAAATTAAATTTCTACGCCACAATAATACAAACGATAAATTTGAAATTTGTTTAGAGTTTCTCATAAAATACGTTTAGAATTTAATGTCGTACGACTATATTTTATTTCGGGTACATACATTCAAGGTATATGTACTCTGCGTGAAAAAATGAATCGAACGAGTTTTATATGAACCGGTATATCATATGGTGCAATGGACCAGCAATTCCTTAAAAATCCACATGAGATTGAAATGAATTTAGTGCGGCATGGTCCACTGTATCTTCGATACCTTTGTTGAAAGTTTGGCTGTAGAAATGCCAACGCGTCCCAAGCACACAGCATATAATTTTAATACTGAATTAATCACACACAATCATCCTCCACTAAGGTGTACTTTATGAGAAATTCAACGCGCGCACTAAGCTGTGTTTAAATCATTACATTTTATAGCAAATAAAACCTGTGGTTAAGCGGCATAAACTTTAAATGCATTTTGCATTTTTATGTTTTAATCATTTTTGACCAAAACCAAACAGCTATTTTTATCAATTCGTTTTCTAATCTAGACAACACAGTTTATTTATTTGAACGAAATAATAAAACAAACGTGCTAGTTCATTAGAGTTTCTATGCTAGCACGATCGTAAATTATATGTGGTGGATCACACAGTCGTCTAGCGACTGAGTGGCGTAAAAACTAACACCGAACAAGAACGTTTCCGCTCATAAACAAGTAAACGATGTTTGGTATTTGATTTAATGCTTGTACGACAAAAAGAAACATCATATCTGATACATACATATCTTGTTACTTGGAATTCTTTTTGATGGAAGAAACATTTTTAAGAACTTTAAAAGCACTACTGATATACTTCAAAAAACGATGTTTCAAGGTTGACAAATATTTACTTTTTTCAGCATATTTAGTAACTTGATATTAGGATAAAATTTCTATTAAATATTCTTTTACTATTTTGTTTTTTTTTTCTTTCATATTCGGATTCGTCTTTTTTTTCTGTTAATAATAATTTAAACTTCTATATGAGTTGTAATAAAAATTGTCTCACTATTGTCATGTTATGGACGATATTTTTGGGGCTGTCATAATCTACAGCCAATGATTTTCATTCGCGAATTTACTGCGTATAATTTACAAATAATACTTTCTATCCTACTCGAATTTTGAATAGGATAACTACCAGTGGCGTACAATGAAATAATATAACACATTTTAGACAATTATTACTTTTATTTAAAAAGTATTATGTGTTTAAATGTGTTTAGTTTCTATTTTAATCGTATTTTGTTGGTTTTTGGATGAAATTTTATGTAGTACACCACTGGTTTAGATGCCTTGTAGAGAACCATCCAATGGCTTTGTTATAGTATGGTTTCTATACACCCGAAATAAACATTATTTATTTGTTGTCTCTTCCGGTTATTAAACGGAAATTGCGTCGCACGCTCATTTCAAATATTCATGTTTCAACAACCCTCCCGCCCCACCATTGATGGACGCCAGGGTTATGTGTGGAATGTATTTTTACATGTCATGTATAAATATATATATTTATGATTTATATTCAATTTAATGCGTTTCAAATTATGTCTCACTTTTATCATTTCAAATATTTCATTGAGCAAGTTTTATTTATTTTATGTTTCGTTTAACAAATCATTGCTTCTTTTTGAAGTTTATTAATGTTAAATAACTTTATAAATAATAATTATTTGCTATATCGTACTCTAATCGTATTTCAAAACACTATAATATACATATATGTTGAATTCCATATTAATATTTGGATATGCTAATACTGTTTAATATTCGAAAACATTCATTTATTTATAGCTCAAATTTGTACATAAATTTGTTTTCTAGCTATTTGATTATAATTCTATATTGCCTTTATGCTTATTAAATGTGTTGAATCAAACACATTTATGGTAATCTTTAAATTTATGACTAAATTGAAATTTTATGGCATACAGTTAGTTTAGGTTGTATAGTATCATTAATCGGCGAATAAAATGTGTCTTCCGGTCAAGTTTGCTGGATGACCATAATATGTTTGTTTTGACCGTTGAAAAAAAAAGCGACTTATATTCAAATTCGTTGACAACACGCGCGGACACATACATAAAAATGTATAAAAGCTTCAAGAAAGTTTTTAAGTTTTTCTATCATGACTAGTCCCGTCACACACGATAGCGTCTTTCCACGGAAGCGAATTCTAACTAACAACACTTTATGAGATACTATAAAATGTTATTTTACAAGACGTATCACTTCAAAGTATCCAAGCAAAAATTAGCTACGTCCATATCGTGTAATTTACTTGAAATTGATTAGTTTTTAAGAGATAATAAATTTATATAGTATCAAATTATTCTCTCTCTATCTCTTAAGAAGCTTATATTAAATTGAAAAAAAAGGTTTATAGTAATTTATTAAATTTATTCATAACGTTTTTCGTCGCGATACAATTTGTCATTTTGAAAAATGAGATGTCATCTTGTAGAGATTAAGGGGTTTTAAATTAACTTTTAATATAATTAACTGAGAAAAAGTTACGTCCGCGAAATTGTGTGCTTTTTACGGAAAGCTACAGAATAACAGATGTTTTGAATTTGTTTGTTTGTTTGTTTGACGTTTTTTTTTAAATATAACATTTCTTATTATGTTCGTTGATTAAATTCACAGTATGTGGTTATTTATTGCCGAGAAAATTATGAACAATATGTCAGCGTGATTTTTTCCTGTCGTAACGGCCAAAGGTCACGTATAAATATGATATGTATTTTATTCACCGCTATTCCGTGAAACGATTGAGGCCTTATCGCCAGGGATCTTTTCTCAATTCAATGCTTGCCTCAATTGACAAGAAATACGAAAAAAAAAAAACTATCATTAACAACAAATGTCTAAGATGTATCAAGCCAAAAAGTTTCCGATACATTGTTATAAAACTTTCACAATTTACGTATATCGAAATAAAATTACATAAATAGAATAAATTCGCGAAGGGGAGCCCACAAAAAAATGTTAAGTACTTGTTGGTGTGATAAACAAAAAAATTATCACGCTCGAAAGACAAAAAATCGAAAACTGAAAATAAAATGTAACTGCATAGTAAATATATCCTGACGCACCCCCATTGACAGAGGCTCAATGCGTCGGAAACCCTTTCGAAAGCTATATAGTAATTTTTTTTTCTGCTATTCCCGCAGTTTTCTTTTTTATATTTACATATGTATACGAACAGGGTTAAAGAATCTATATATGCAACACTGCAATGCTATAAATATCCTAACAAAAACATAAAAACAGACAAAAAATTATTGATGTAAAAAAAGAAAGTTGATTTAATAAATATTTTTATTTTCATATATATATATTTAAATGGGAACCCATCATGTTGTATAGTAATTTAGTGAATTAATTCAATAATTGGTACCCGCCAATTGATTAAGCGCGATAGTCAACGATCAATGAATAACGTAAGACGTATTTGCATAACAGTTTGGCTGGATGGTTAATTTTTTTTTTCATATGCGTTTCATAAGGCGGTTCAATATTACTCAACTGTCTATAAATTTTTTAATAAGTTTAAATATATTATTGTATCTCGCATCGGTGTCGAAATGTGTATGATGGATTGTTCAATTATTTTCATTAGATTTTCATTAGATTAGAAAATGGTCTAAGGCTACTGTTGGTCCACTCGAGTAGGCTGTTATATATTAGTGATCGTCTGATAGGAATAAGGCAGAAAAATGATTAATTAGTATGGCATACCACATTTGTAATACGCAATCAGAAACTTTGGTGATGTCACAGCCCGAACTCATGTTGTCTATTGTTCAGGAGAAATAAAAATAACATTCTATTTCGTCTGTTTTCTATGTGATGTTTATTTGTTTGTTTGGGTTCTATCAATGTAGTGAGTGATTGATTTGATTGACAGAACCCGTGCTTCCGTATTTAGTTTACGATGTTAAATAAATATAAATTATTATTACGTTTCATGTTTAACAATGTTGCTTTCATTATTAATTTCTTTGTATATATCTAAATAAATTAATCTGTCGTCCTCATATATCTTAAATGTATGTAGAATACTTTAGAAAATTTCTATTTGGGAAAGACAAACAAGTTTAATAATAACAATTTGTGTTAAATAAAAAAAAATTATTAAACAATGTTTCATTTAAATAAAAACATTTAAAAAAAATTATATTGTCGCTTTCTAGTACGTAAATGGTACGATGGCACCAGCACCAACAGTAGAGTAACTGGTGCCATAGAATCCAACTACTCAGGCATCTCCAGCGCAGTCTCGAACCGATTTCATCTCAATTTTGAAAAGATGCCAAGTAATTCCACAGCATCCCGCTATGTCGCTTATGTAGTTCCATTTGTAGAATAATAGATGGCGTTTGCTTGTATTGATTTCAACAAATCTAAAGTAGTTATACCCGCCATAAGATATTTTATTTTTAAATATCTGTACTAAACATTCTTATACGTATAGATAAGAAGGATATTTTAATTGAATATAATTTTAGATGTATTACATTACTTAAGAATATATTAATTACGCATAATACCTTAAATCATTGCCTAATTGTAAATATTAACGAATAAACTTTATAAAAGTATTAATTAGTATTCAGTATAATTGATTATGAATATTTTTAACTATTTTTGAAAAGGAACTAATTAATCGGTATTGTATCGCATTTAAACAATACTGTAATTAATTCAATTTGAATAGTATTTGATAAGCTTTAATGATAAACTTTTTGCGCTATTGAAAATTAAAAAAAAAAACCTACATTATATTGTTATACGTGCATAATAAAAATGGATACGACACATAATTCCATCATACGAAACCATAAAGAACCATGTATCGGGAATCTGTATGTGTACGTACTAACGAGCTACTGTATTATGGTTCCCGATAACGAATCTTGCAGGAAAGAATACTGCGTCTACTAGACATGCACGTCTAACTATTTATTACTCACTTCTAACTATATCCTGCAAGCTCGTGAACAGTGCTCCATATTTGTACAGTAACAACCTTTAAAATGTCAGCTATATACAATTGCTACGTTAATTTCAAATTTAAAATAAATTCTAATCGTACTTTTATTGATACTACTTTTGTATGCAGTGAAATTGATATTTATAAAAATCGAATTTGATAAATATAGAAACTAGCGCTAATTTTATAAATAACTAATATATGTATTTATTTTTGTTTTAGGTGAGTGTTTCGTGGTATAACATAGTTTCTTTCGCCATCATCATTTGGTGAGTGTTTTTGTACAGTAATATTAAAATTAAATTCGCTGGATTTTAATAGCTTTGCAGCAAACCAAAGAAAATAGATTAAAAACGACTACTTAATAGTTATCAGATGTTTTGGCCAACCTTGTCTGTACACCGCATCGCCTACTCAATCTCATTTAGCGGCTTTTATGACCGCAATAAATGTCAGTTAATGTTAACAAAAAGAACACATTATTTGTCTCTAAATTACAGGCGATTCCTGTGATGCACTAACCGCGTACTATTTTTGATTCTAGATTTAGCTAGCGAAATATTAATTACTTTTTTTTAGTTAATTATAACGTGTAATAGAATATTAAAAAATTTTAAATTATTATCCGTTCAATTTTCTACTAACTAGTTAAATATCTTGGTGTTGTTGTCTATAATTATTATTCATGAATAGGAAAAAAATAACACGCTCGCAAAACACAAAATAGAACAGTTATTTTTTAAATTTAAAGATACATGTGTTCAAATTTCATCAGGTGATAAATATGTTGTTATTAATTTCACAATCTATCGCCCCACTTTGTCATTGTAATCGTTTAGCATTTTTTTTTATTTACTTATATTCGAGAATATATGTCGAAATATATATGAGTATTTATGAGATTGTTGACTTTTGGCACTAGTTCACAGTTTGTTGGTATTACTTTAAGTGGGTTCCATCTTCTTTATGGCAAACGCTCTTTCTAATGATTGTACAACGAAATTAGTAACAACATTCGAAAATTGAGTTATGCGTTATAATATTCTCATAGATAAAAACTTATTAAAAGTTTTGCGTTGGTGTATTTTAATGAACGCCTCCATTTACGCCCCGAGCAATATACGTAAAGTCTTTTTTTTTTTTGGACAAAACGCGACACAAAAACAATTCGAAAATTAAATATAATTGAAAGAAGGAACATACATAGACAGTCGTCAAAAATAATCTTTAAGCATCTCTCATAAACTACAATTAGAAGTTATAAATCATTTCGTGACTAGAGGCGAAATTAAATTAAATAAAATATTATTTAATTTTTAAATTATACCTCACTGTATATATCTTAGTGAGAAATCGTTTATATACCGAAAATTTAACTAATGTGCATGGACCACTTTTGGCACTGGTCCTAAGTACCAACCCGTCTTAACACGAAAAGGAGATAACTAAATCACATAGGCTGGGGTGAACTGTGAACTGAGCGATGCCTATTCTGTTTTGAATGAACCACTATCACACATATAGGAGAAAAACTGTTTATTTTTTCTCAGTTTTCTTTCGGTGAAAACGACGTGGCCACATGTTTTTGTTGAACGCGTGTAACGGTGCTCGTCACACGTTTAGGCGTTCCCTGGAACTGTATATTTTCTATATGGAAAAACAAACGCGGCATTTCCTCTCCTTTCCGCTTTCGCGTCTTTCGGGAAAACTGATGGAGTGATTGATTGATTGATTGATTGATAATAGTTAGAATTTCTTCTATAAATGTGTGTTGCTTCTAAGGGTTTATCTATTTTTAGTTGATTTATTACTTAAACGTTCATTGAATGATCAAGGATCAAAAGTAATTTTGATAGGCCCAGAATCATTTTTTGCTATGAATTTTGTCAAATAATTATATGTATGAGATATTCAAATCTGTATATGTATATTGTTTTTGATTAAATATAAACGAACATTTCTTTGAATTTATTCGTCTAAAATAAAAGCGCTTGGAATTCAAGCCGATTTGTGCCATATCAGAATTTGCATAGTCATTACACGTGGGGGCGCTATGACGTCACATGTCACATTGCTAGGAAGCTCTTCCGGTATCCGGTGAAATGGGTATCGCGCTAAAAGAAATGCGATATTACATTCGGAAAGAGAGAAATAGCTCTGGTCCAGATTCAGACAACTTGTATATTGACTTGCATTCGCCTCCACACACACACACACACTCACACACACACGATACGATTATTTTGCTATGGATTATATATCTACTTGTATCTTTGCTGCCCTATTTTGTAATAGCTATCGTTGATTAGTATTTTTATCATTATTTATTGTCCAACAAACTTTATTTGCGAATGTAATATTTCAACCTAAAGCAGTTTTATAAAAAAAATTAACCAATTGTGTTTTTGTTTAGATAGATCGTGCAATATGATCAGAATATTTAAGATTAATTAAAGTAATTATGGTAGGAGTACGCTAATGAGGTGAAACACACATTTTTGTAAATCATTTTTATTACTGCGGCCGGTTTTTGTGGCGTTGTGTTTTTTTTATCGAAAAATCCATATATACATTTTGGTGAAAGAGAAGAAACCGGAAGCCAGGAGGACTGCAGGAAGCGGATACAAGATTGAGAACAGAAAAGGGACCGTTTGAGTTTTTCTGATGATGCGTACCAACATTATAAATCTTTTGAATTATAATTGTAATAAATTTAATTTTCTAATAATAATAATAACAAGTATTTTGAAACCAGAAGTTAGATTAGAATCAGAATTACATTTAAAATGTCAGTGGCAATTATTGTTGGAGTATCAATGGGCGCACATGTGTTACGCTGTAGATACTATCAACAATGTTATTTAGATAGATTTAATCCTGGATACGCCAGCCATTATTACAGTATATCACTGAATTATGAACCGGACACTTGGACCACGGCCAGCCCAACAAAAACATTCACATTCCCAAGTATTTATAAATTCATTTACGTATAAGAAATGCGGAATATTACACACATTTTTAATACTAAACAATATATATTGTTCAATTGTTCTAATATCTTCAATAATATTCCATTGTTAGTTTTACATCAGATAATATATACTATTACTTATATGTATATATTTTTTACTTCTTTTGATTAATAAATCGTAATTTGATTTTGTACGTAAAAAAATTATGTTTATTTATAAATTATTTAATTTACAAAACATGAAAAAATTCAATTTAAATATGTAAAGAAAAAAAAACATATTAAATTGATGTACGTCATTGATATATTCAATTACTGCAAAATAATCTAATCTTATTTATACCTTTTAAAGATTGTCTATTCGCACCGAGAGAGCTATTTTATTATATTGGCATCCCTGGCGAATATAAAGTTTGCCGCACTCTCACCGGGCATATTAAGATGGTTTTTATTTGACATTGAACGTGATAACGAAATTAATATTATACCACCGTGCACATTCATTCAACAAATAACTATTATCTACCACAACTAAAACTGTTTATTGCGCAATATTTAATATTAGAATTATTTTCAAAAAACTACTTTTAATTTAAACCTTACTGGGAGTTGTAGAGTCAAATGCAAGAGAAGTTGGAAAGAGTGCTGTATAGATAAATAAGATTTAAATCTGAAAATAAAAGCGCTATTTGTCCAGGATGTAACACACGTATATTAGATATGGAAAGAAAAACGGGAAACGATAAAAACAATGCGCGTGATGTATTATTTGGCAGCGAGTGAGCCTCCTTATTGCAACAGATCAAACATCAGATGGAAAAAGGTAGAGAAAAAATTTCAAGATCGACGTAAAAAAATCCATGTTGCCAGTCATCGTCAAACCACACAGTATAGCCTCTGCCTACATACATGATCACATGACACGTGTCTCCTGTGATTCTCGCTTGTTTTGAATGACGTAGGAATGTTGGTTTGTGTTTAAGATTCTCGGATGAGATATTTTCCTCCGTTATCAAGAAAAAATTATATTCATTTTAAATTGTAATGTGACAGTTTTTATAGTTTGATTAATTCATACTCGATCAAAGGATATTGATTATAGATTTATTGAATTCTTGTAAACTAATCATTTGATTATGTTAATATTTATGGATTTTTTCAATAAATTTTTCTATTTAAATTACTATTTGAATTGTTGATATATCATTTTTACTTTCTTATACGTAGTATAAGTATTGTAATCATGAAAAATTTCGATCTCGAGATTTTAACCGAAATATACGTTTTGACCTTCCCTGAATCGATTCCGACTATTTGTGTGTGTGTGTATGCTTTTTACAGCCTAAACGACTGAAAGTAAAATTATGTATTTTTAAACTTAAGATTTGCATATGCCTGAGGTGTGCACCTCTTATTTTTGAAGTGCATGTCTACTCTAGTCATTTTTTGCAGTTTCTGCAATTACTCAAAAATGGTTACAGTTACAGAAAAATTGCATGAACAAAAATTAAAGATATTTTTATTTAGCACAACTTTTGACTGAATTTTTTTTTCCAAAAAGAGTACTGGTTTCAAAATAAATTTCTGCTTATTATATCAATTGCTTAACAAAATAGACTTAAATAATTTGCAGTTTGACATTTAATATTTATTCTAAGAATTATGTTTAGTGTAAAAGAGATTTAAATGTTAGAACAAATATTATAAATTAGAAAAATAATGAAATGCGTATAAGAAAGATCGGTGCATGACACTGCAGATGTTTAAATTTAATAAAACACTTTAATTTATTTATAAATATTTGAAATTGTTTCAAAGTATTTTTGACATACTTAAAAAGAAATGTAAAATTTTATATGTGCATGCTTGCTTTAAAAATACATTTATTATAGTAGAAATGATACTCAAAAATTGATATGATTCGAAGTGCTATCATAAAATATCACAGTCAGCAAGAAGTTTGTATTGAAAATGATTCTTGATCTGTAACACATACTACATACGAAACCTGTATTGTAATTGCCATACAGAATACATAGGTTGAACACGAACTTTAATAAATATATCAGATAAATGAGATCTGTAGTGTTATGAAAAGATTCCAATCGCTAAACGACTTAATTAAAATTTTTATCGCTGCATAAATATATAATTTTATTATTCAGCTTAATCAGATATACAAATGACCTGATTTTTTATCAAGAAAATCACTAAAATAATTCCAGAATTTATTTTTATTAAAAACTAAGAAAATACTTTTCACAACCCACACAAATACAGGTGCGTACTTTCATGTGTTTTTAAAACATATTAAATATATTTTCCTGAATTACTCTAAAGTTTAGATTTTTCAAACACATTTGTTATTTAAATGCGGACTGATAAATATTACATTCATAAACCAGGAGCTCGATTCTGTTGTTGAGTAGTGACGTCACACGGGAAAGCACGTGGCTTTGTGTGATGTGATAGGTTAGATTTAAGAAGCTTTAACCCCACCAATACTCCAGTCACACGCTCGTCCACAATCGGAGTCTTTGCACGGAGTCTGCGGCGGTTCGCGAGCGCGAATGGTACCCTTATTTTCGACGGTGTTGTGATCGTGTTGTGAAATTTATATTCGGGTACTTATTTTATATGTATATGCTTGGGTTCGAATGGTTCATTATGATTTTTATTTAATGATTTTTTTTTTTCAAATTTATTTTATATATTAAATGGAATTTTTCAAAAATTTCTTTGTAGAAAATTGCACTTTTAATCCAAATATTAGAGATATTTTATGGAAATTATATACGAAAATTTGTTAAATAATGAAATTCATTAATTATTGAACTTTTTTAAAAATATTTATAAATAATGATTTATACGAATTTTTATGTGTACTAATTAAGGAGCTTTGCTAGAACTTTTTAATCATGAAAGTGCCATAGAAAGCGTATTACTGAAAATGCGGCAAGGGTCTAACGAGTTTAAAATAAAATATAATTACCGAAATAAATAAAATAAAGTACACTTTGCCGAAATAATAATAATTTATATACATTGTAAATATGTACTTTTAGAAATAAATATAAAGATTTTTATAGAATTGTATGATATATTTTAAAATCATAGGTAGGTATGAGATTTTAATGAAATAAAAGAGATTCAGTATTCAAGTCAACGTCCTTATTAAAGAGAAACAAAATCTAGTTTCGGTGAAGAAAAAATGAGAAATAATTAGTTTCATTACATCACAATCGTAACAGTTTATCAGTTGCAGCACCAGTACTAAATTACTGTCCATCATTTTAATTTCTTCCTATATAAGATTTAATTGCTTCGGGCAATTCGTAGAGCACAACCAATTTGTTTCATCTCTGTTCTGTTAGAATATTCGCGTGTTTTCGTAAATTACCGTACGGTTACAACAGATGTGGAAATCGTTGTTGACTTAGCCGTGAAGTATTGCTACAATTTATTGCGATGTCCGGAGGAATCCGAACAATTCAAATTGGGCTTTTCTTTGTGTGTGTTCTTGAATGAGTGGAACAATGACGTAGTTATGAGTGCAGTGCTAGTGAAACAACGGTCACCACCAGCGGTCGTCAAGTCGCCGCGACGCGCAGATAGTTTGATACAGTGCCGCGGGGATGATTCTGGCCTTGCCACCAGCGCCGATGCGCCTAGTTGTAGCGGCGATTACGATGAACCTGACCCTAGGTATACAAGTCACCATTTTCAAAATTCATTTATTTCCAATAGAGAAACATAAAAATTGTGACTTCCAATACTGGTGATCCGTAGGCTACGTGTGGTGCCCGCGGTTGAGGGTGAATACCGAGGGGAATACTGTGATGATGACCGCCACGTCATCATCAACCGTCATGAGCCTCATTGCACAACCAACACAATTCGGCAACATTATTACCCTGAAGGAGGATGGGGCTGGGTTGTCGTGGTTTGCTGTGTCCTAGTGCAGCTTCTCGCGCACGGCCTCCACCAAGCTGCTGGTGTTTGGTTTACAGAGACGATTAAACGATTCCCGCGAGCACCCCCCATGCAAGCAGGTATTAGAATATTTTTATATATTTTATTCAAAGAGCGCGACATTTTTTATTTTTCTACAATTTTTTATATTGGAACACATCTATTTTTTCGTTGAACACTTTGGTGAAAAAGCAAATGGTTTATTGCCGACCCTTTTTAGATTTCTGTTTCGCACAAAGATAAAACGCAAGTATTATTATCTTAGCGGAAATATTTTCAACCGGAAATAAACTATATAGTCTAATAACGCGATTCGTTTTTCAATTCCTTCTAATATCTAAGTAAGCGAAATGCTTACTAACGTAATTAACATCATTGTGACAGCGTGATAAAATGCAAAAAAGAGAAAAAAACTTTTTGCATTTTGCGTGGTAGAGTCGAGCGACAGTGATGGTGACAGATTACCCGAACGAGCTACCGGACAAAGAAAAGTGTTTTGGTGAATATCTTCTTACAACTTACAACGAACTAGGCAGAAGCAAGCACTTCTCTGCGTTGAATCTCGTAAAATGTGGGTTCTTTTAAACGTTTGCGTACCGGTTTAAGTATCCAATAAACATTTTATAAACATTTTTTCGTCATTCCACGGAAAGTAGAGCATAAATTATATTTATATATACTGGCAATGGTGTCCCCAGCAAAACCATAAACATTTTGTAGCTAAGTAAATGCATATTGTTCATTTTATGAAAATAAATATTGAAACACTAAAATATTTCTTAAACTCAATTACAATCTTTTTTACTTTCTTATACGAAATAATAAGTAAATAAGAAAGTAAAAAAAACCGATCTCGAGATCTTTTATTTTTGTATCTTTAAAAAATATCTGCAGTGTCTTATTACTACTTCGCATAAAAAACAAGTACGTATCTGTTGACCATAAAATATGTAACATGTAGGTTTTCCCCAAATTTGATCTGTGTAGTTTTACAAAGTAGTCCGTTGACAGAAAATCGATTTTAATAACATACTTGGGTGGTATTGGCTACGCAAAATTTCACGTCAATTTTAATATTAATAAAAAATTATTAGCCATTCCGACGACTTGGTGAAAAGTTTGCCAATATATTTGGGGGAAAATTGCCAAAAATAAACATACATTTCCCTGAAGGCCTGAGTGTCAAATATTTTGATTGGAAACTTATTGAAGACGATGTCAAATCTATGTAGTAGTACATATGTATGTACCTATGTAGTATGTATTGAAGATGACGCTTCGTGACGCTGTGTAAACGATGAACACTTACTGAGAGTGGTAAATATTTGCTTGGCATCAATTTTATTGTAAAATCACATTGCGGATAGGAAAAACGGATAAATCAATCATTTTTCCATCTGAACTCACTTTATTGTATATATTAGAAAATATAAAGCATATAAATTGAAATAAAATACACAAAGGATTTCAGTAGTGCCGATTTAAAGATGTAAAACAAAGATAAATATCAAAT
This sequence comes from Nebria brevicollis, assembly GCA_944738965.1. Classification (NCBI taxonomy): domain Eukaryota; kingdom Metazoa; phylum Arthropoda; class Insecta; order Coleoptera; family Carabidae; genus Nebria; species Nebria brevicollis. The sequence goes on from OX122906.1 coordinate 12,834,415, forward strand.
TCTTTGTTAGTCTAGGGTCAAGAATTTAATAAAAATCCTATTAAGCAATTAAAACAAAGAAAATCTTGAATAAAACATACACGTTTGAAAATTGCATAGATTGCTGACAACATTATTTTTACAATAAAACAGTGAAACGCCAGAATGTAACGCGCTAGTTTTTCACCACGACAAAGCTTACCTGTCGTTGGTTCGTTAGCCACGCGAGACTCAATTAGAAAGAAGAGTTGTTTACTCGTTACCAAGGCGACGAAGACATTCAACTTTTTCTCTTGAAAACAAACGTATAAGAAATATTATAGCGCACGCATTACTCAGCTAGTAGGTATGTATATGATTTAATTCTGCTCAAAGATTGTTGGATTAAATCGGCAACAAAAACAGAAAATTGTATCCAAAGTATTAAGTCTTCGTTGCTTGTACAAACGACGGGAATGAAATTAGTATAAATTACTAAGCTTTATAATACAAGGGTCTCGTTTCAAGGGATCACTCTTTATCAGTTACCAGGGTGTCGCAAGAGAATTATAACAGTCTGCAATTTAACTATGTTGCGTTAACTAGAGACGAAAATATGTAGGAATTGGATTTAAACTAAATTTAATGCATATTCTCGATGTTTTTTGGTAGATGGACTAGCGACAATATTTTGTGATTAATCCTGGTTAGTGACCTAATATTATACACATGTATGAAAACGTGAATTTATGTGTGGCCATTCAGAAACTCGAAAGTACAAGATTACAAGTCGTGTTTGTCAATAAATATGATTTATTTCGGGACTAGATTTGCTGATATCTTCTAATAAAAACAAATTGAGACTAACTGTCGTAAATCTTTTTCAAAATAATTTCTTATGGTTTACAAATTTAACTAAATTTCGTGAAACTGTTTCGGGCGAATTTGAATAATAAGAAACGTGAAATATGGTGAATAGTTTATGAAGAATAATGAGAGTCTTTAGACATTGCTCCAACAAATACGTGATTCAATTATATGCTTTTAGTTTCAAGACGAAAAAAAATATAGCCAGACCAGATACATATATGTTCAATGCAGACAGCCGTGTTATAAAAATAATCTCTCTCATATCCAGTCGAGCGAACCATACATTTACAAGATATATTATGAGTAGTATAAGAAGTTTAGTATCATCTTACGATCATCAAGCTGGATAAAAATCCATCAGATTCAATAAAAGTTTACAAGCAACGCCCGATGAATAGTCTTGTCAATTATATTCGTGTGTGCATTCGCATATGGTTATCGTGCGTACAATCATATATTGTATTTTCATAGTACCTTCGTATGTTTGCTAATTTTTGGTGAGATCTTCAAGAACCACAACACCACAAATGGGCACATACAATTCTGATTATCCTAACGACTCTTTAATGCACATGGGATTCATAAATATCCCTTTTAAAGACAGACAACAAACATCATTCATTTACACAGACCCGGGTTACCACAGATTTATTTATTTTCCAACCAGAGTTCACTGTTTTTAAGTATATCATATTAAAGAACGGTAAAATAAGGGTTTGCTGTAACGTTAGATATCGGGAGGGTGTGGCGATGTGAACTAGAGCGAAAAATCACTTCGTGAACATCACTCGGTTTATCTGATCTTTGTGATGCTTCCGGTAGACGCTTCGCCGGTAATATAAGAAGCTGCAATTACTCATACATTTCACACAAGGTGCACAAATAGAACTTTGACACTCAAGAATTACTAGCTAGGATTTATTATCAATGTTATTGGATATGGTTATATTTATTAAAAACACCATAAAAATAATATTTATAATAATTATTATTTCACTGTATTTCGTACAAGAAAACAAAAATCAAGTACATATTAGGAATAATTGCCGCGACAGTGATCAAGGTTATATAATCTAGTAGTGATACCGGTTTCAGTGATGAGCACCTTACCGTTACGTATTTGAATCAAGTTTAGAACGCTTTACCAAATAAACGACCGGATGTGTATCCGGTTGGAGCATCACGTGAACGTTAGAGGATAAATCACTAGTAGGGAAGGATTCAAAAAGGAACACCTAACATTTTCTTAAGTGCTACTACGCTTAGGTAATTAAAAAACTCAAGATACACTTCACAAAGTTTCTTTAAACGAGAGATAAACACACAAAATATCGCTAACAATAAACGATTTGAAAAATGATTTAATTTTCTATCGTATAGATTATCGACCTAGAAATTCTTGTTATCTTTAATTAGCAATCCTAGGCTAGCTGGACGGTTTCTAGATACCTTATATAGATATCATAATCATTATGTTTTGATTGCTTATTATAAAATTCTAAACTTTTTGTTAGATTATTATAGCTTATATTCAATTCAGTTATTAATTTCATTTTTATATCAAACTTGTCTATCAAACCTATACACGAATATTAATCAATATGAATTGAATTTTCTAATAATCAATTAAATGTTGATATTACGCTTTACAATTAGATGAATTCACCCACTAGATTTCCATATCGTTTAACGGCTTCAAAACCGGCCTGCAGCTCGCATTGTCATTATTATATGTAGTTGCAGTTTTCTAACATAAAACTTTACCCGGCATGCATCCCTAGACGCCAATAGCCGTTAAGTTGCTACTGGCTCGCTGCGGGCTTGCACCAATTTCTTCCATTGTACCAATATACTTCCGGTTCCTAAATCGTTCGGTTCAACAACAAGCAATAATAGTTTTCAGATACTATAGACGAACTTCCTTCAATCATTATCATCATCAGAAAAAAAGTGCATTGTCGCATTTGCACACAAAATAAACCATTTTTCTTAACATTAGTTCCAAACAATGGAAGGATTATAAACTGATCCTTTTGTATACGCTGGGTAACTAGGACGCAAACAACTATTAAAACTTCAATTATGTCCATTCCACAACATAATTGCACGGTTTGTAATGACAGGGTTTGCATTTCAGTGCACTTAGAGACACCGAAATAATTTTATTTTTTATTTTTATCGTTTTGGCCAATCTGCTGATTGCATGTTTCGTATTTATATATTCAGAACGAATGTCTGTCACAATATTTAAAAGTTTTTTTTCACGGATTGCATGTGCATTGAATTCGGAATATTTCTAAACATGCGGCGTCTTCCACGAAGTCCGTTTGCTAATTGTCGTACTGACGGCATGCCACGAATGCCCCAGTAATTAACTTACAATTAAATACTCGCCGGTGTATTAGCAAACTTGTAGAATAGAATTTCTTGTTTATACTAACAAACACATCACTGTTTATACAACGGTAATAGACGTACTAAAATCTATTCTTTTCCAATATGCAAATGGATATTTGTGGTCCATTATCGTCGATGTCAGTGTTTGGCTATTGTAGGGTCACGCTTTGTGTTTTCATTGGCAAAGTGCTCCCAAATTATATCATATTTCCTATATATCTATATATATATATTTAGGAAACGTACTCTTTTATGTGTATCTTTCTTTTTATACAGAAACTAATATTAAGACATCAATTTTTCTAATATTTTTACCGTGTAAGAGAAGCGCAATATATTTAAATCCTAAATGCCTGGTCAAGCAGTAATTTTATGATTTATATTCAGACTTGCCAGGTCATTAAATAGTATTTTTACCTCTAATAAATACTCGGCTCCTACAAGATCGCCATCAGTGATTGATGCATCGTTTCTGCTTTCTTCACATTTCAATAGAACTAGCCAAACATGTAAGCCAATAGAGAAAAGATATTGCATTTTCAGATATAAGACATATGCGCGCGAATGTAATCCGAGTGAATGCATTCTTATATATTTCCGAAATGAAATTGAGCAATATGTAATTTCAACTACGTAGAATTGAAATATTTACATAAAGAAGAAATGTTTTTTTTTATTGTTTAGAATGGATCATGAATAAATAAGATTAAAAAAAGATTTAAAAGTGAAACATATATATTGTCGAGAGGCAATCTTCGTAGAAATTTAACGACTGGTGAGACTTGTGTTTCAATGAAAGTGAAAAGTCATAAAACAGTCTTCATGTTGGAATAAAAACAAAAGCAAAACTCATTATCACTTTACAATAAAGTCAATCGAATCAAAATACGACGATAGTTAAAATGATTTTCGCAGAATGTATAAACCCAGTACTTGTTCACACGATCGTTTCTCACTCTCTATATTGCATGATTCTATATGCGTTATCTTTGTTTCTCAAGCTCGCTATGGAATCTCATTTCTTTTGGATTTTTTGTTACGCATGTGAGTACTTGCTGACTACTATAAGTCCGGACGGCCCGGACCCTCACGGATTACAAATTGACGGTTAATGTTTCGCGCAGTGTGTGGTCGCTACCCTCTAAGATCCGGACTTGTATTTTGTTTTTTTTTTATGAGTGCGTATTCGGTTTGGTTTAAGTGCTTGATGAAGTCGTATATATATTTTTCGAGATTTTTTCTATTCGTTTTTGTTTCCGGGGTCAAAATTATATGTATATACAATTATGAATTAATAACAGATATTATTCTTACGGGTTATTTAGGTTAAAGCTACTTAAGACAAATCGCTATTTTATATAGTTTTTTTTTTGATATTATAAATTGCAATTTTCGTCATTTTAGATGTTGCCAAAAAAAAAACGAGTTAATTTATACTAACGGTTAACCAGGTTATATTAAGTTGTAAAAAAAAAGTAGTTACACATAAATCATAATTTGTTTTCGTGTATTTTTACCAGTGTGGAGACATTAAAAGCATCTTGTCTTAATAAGAGGTATGAAACATTCGATAAATAAATTCGTTTACAGTGAAGCATTAACGTATGGTACTTAATGTGGCGCCATATAGTTTAAAAATATACCCTAACTAATTGCACTGAGACATATCAACTCTGATGGAAACTGGCATTCCCAAAATAGGTATTTTATTTAGTTTGAATTCCCTATTTTTACTTTCTTATACGAAGTAATAATAACTAAATACGTATAAGATAGTTCACTAGATGATACTGAGGATATTTATAATTTGGTACCAGATTTTTTTTTGTTTTATTTCAATTTGAGAATTCATATATGTATATTATTTATGAATTTTATTATTATTGACGAATTTTATATTTCCCAGTAGTTTAACAATTTCTGAATACGCGCGTATTCAGAAACTGTTGAAAGAAAAGAAGAAAGAAAGCATAAATAATATGGTACATACATCCGAAGACAGTGGATTCTCTTTTATTCTCTATCCTATAGAGAACCACTGACTAAAACGCACTTTTCATATATTAAGAGTTCAAAAGGTACTCACCAACTCCAAATCCATTCTTGTTCCTCTCCTACCACAGCTGAAGTTCTAGTTGTTCCTGTTTGGTAGCGAAGCGAAGCGAAGAACTATATTATTTAATTTCCCGAAATTATTTATTTTAAATTTGCACACGACCATTTTTTAACACTCACTATCACTGATTTTTAAACGTAAATATTTATTTAATTTTAAGACTTTCACTATACTGTTTAGGGAATGGCATATATTTTACGTAGTTATTTCACAAATAAATAAACACTCGCGCACTCATTTTTTACGAATCGCACAGTATATACGTACATAAATAATAAATATAGAAAGAAGGAAAGAAACTGGGAAATATAAAGCTAGCACATGCTAGATAATCAAAAAATCACTTACTTGTTCTAAATAATATGTAGAGTAGAGTGGACTGGACACCCCTGAAACATTGGCAAATGAATTAGAAATCATCGTAAATATTTAAACATTATTAAAAACACCCCACGTAAACTTTTAAATATTTATTATACAATAATAATCAATTCAGACCGCAAAATTAACGAAAATAAATAAAAACTCTAATTTACCATACGTATTTTGCATGCGAGTGCAAGATCTACGAATGCCATGACCAAACCACGCCGTACTTTAAAAAACCCGGAAGTAGATATTTCATATTTTCGCAAAAATCTAATTTAAACAACGAGACCGCACTTTAAATGTTATCAAATATCAATTAGTATTATATTAGTTAACTTTTAACACCAAAATACATATTAAAATCGCGTTTTTTGCCCCGTTTTTTATGAATTTAGTTTTAACACAAATTTGGCCGTGCGGCGTATAGCTGACGGTCCACAGCACACTACAGTGCTTAATTATTAATCTTATTGAAGGGTGTTTTTAATATGTATATGCTTACATATGTGTCGTTTTTTTTTACGTTATACGTAAAAAAATGGACGGAAATATAAATAAAAATAACACATACATATATCAGTAGTAAAATTATTTTGTCGAATTTAATGGAAAATACTTGTTACCTAACCAGACCAAAGGAGACCGGCAAAAATCTCTCGCGAAATCAATTTTAATTTAATTTTGGATCCATGCTATGTTACTAAATAGTGTGAAGGTGTTCTAAATATTATATATCTAGTAGTATTTAATAAGAATATATAAATGAGGATTGCAAAAGAATCAACTTTAGTTTAAACTATAAAATATAATATAAAAGCGTAGTATTTGTATTTCTGGGCAAAAAATAAAAGTGCCATAATAAAAATATAAAATTGTCCATTTCAGGAAAAAAAAATTATAAAACAAAGAATAATTGTTTTTAATGGTAAAATGTTTTAGTATTGAGATATACTCACTTCCTAATTTAGTGTTGGAAGCGAGTTGATCTGCAGGAGCCGATTTCAGAAATGTCTTTTTGTACACGCACAATAAATGTCTATGTTGTACCCGGCACATTACAACCAAACGCGAATGTTCTAGTATACGTATTTAAAATTGAATTTAATATTGTTAAAAACCACTAGCGTTCACAAGAGTCTGTTTTTTAGCAATTCCGATAATTGCTCTATATTTTAAAATGTTCCTATACTAGCCTACATTATTTCGCACTATGTAGCAACAATTTTACAACAATTTATAGCATTTTACATGCATTCTATACCTTAAAACCGAACTACAACGACCGACGTTTCTCACCGTACTGACCGTTTTCGAACCAATTTGGACTTGTTTTCAAGTAATAGCCAAAAATATGGGAATCAATTCATACATCTCCTGTGACGTATTTTTATAACTGGTTTCTTATTTGATTATATACACAAATAAATAAGGCATACATTTGGAAAATGAAGTTAACTGTAGTCAAAATTTTGCTTAATCTGAAAGGTTTTTAGTTATTTCAACAATTGCAAAATAATAGAGCATAAAATTAGCTTCAATTTGATATGCAACAAAGGTATAGTCGCTCGCGGTAAATGATTAATTTTAGGTCGTATATAAGTTCTTAATTGATAAAGAGTCAGACACGATTCAGGGAAGGTATATTTCTGTTAATATCTGGAGATCGAAATTTTTCATGATTGCAATATTTACTTATACTGTGTATATGAAAGGAAAAAGTGTCAAAACAAGCCAGTAAAGTATAGCGTCGGTATTGCACTTGTTATTACAAAAGTTTGTATTTTTTACGGCATGTTACAATCAAATTTTTGTTTTATTTTGCGTGTGTGTGCACTTTTAGGGTGTGTTGAATATGTTTGTGTGTTTACCCATGACGAAAACGTACTAGTAGTGTTTATTATTGTACTTTTATATGTGTTCCTTTCGCCCTATAAACTTTATAGCTATTTTTATGTCTACAAGATCCACAATCTAGAAAAAATATATATAAAAACCCTTCTGGTGTTATACCAACTGTATTTATATCTATCTTTGATACACTTTCACTATAAGGAAATATCAAATACTCATATTTTTCTTCATCACTTTACGTATTAAAAAAAAAAACTAGTGAGCATTTTCATAGTGTCACTGTCCTCAAAGATATGACATGTGCGATTCCACATCATGCACCCAATCGACCATAAATTAAAACTCTACCAAACTGTGATAATACCCAACTCTAATCTACGAAACTTTTTCCGCCGATTTTTTCCCGGCTGTGTTTTTCTCTGAAGCGCCAACTTGACATTATAAAACCTTTTCTTCTTTCGCTTTTCTTTTCCTTTATTTCAACTCATGTTCTCTAAATTGCCTCTCGCAATTTTAATGTCGCTGTATCTTATTTGTTACTTACATAGTAAACAAATAAATACAAACTGCATTTTGAATACTCAATTTCATAACACAAAAGAAGAACAATTCTTATTATCCACTTATATTTGGCTTCGAAACTCATAATAACATAAGCGCCCGATCCCTTTCCGTTTGGAGAGCATCTGGAATAATTTTAATTTCACTCTCTGTTGAAAGTGAAACGACGACAAATCAATCCGAATGCGTCAGTGTGAAAACGAACAAAAGCTAGTCAATTGATCGGTAATCATTATCAAATTTATCCTCAGCCCTGAAATAAAAAGTTTATTTCAATTCCATTTCCACGTAATTTATCCCACGGGTCGACACCTCAATCAGTTGGCGCATCAGGGTGGCGCGTCCTTGGGCGGCTTTTTTCTATATTCAGTCCTTCAATTTTATTGAATCGCTAAAACTGAAAGAGAGAACAAAACGGGAAAAGAGAAGAAACGATTGAAGTTCGACGCACCATACGCGGCATACGAAATACAACGCGACTTTGAAAATTGGAAAATGAACCCCGAATTACAGCCACTTTCATTTCCAATTGGATATCAATACGCGAGCATTTGTCTATAGATTAGAATCTTATACAAAACCATTTACATACTAAATAATTGTTGTTTACTCGACTGTTCGATGACATTATTTCATACATTGGGATCGATGTTATTAGGAAACTGTTTTCTAGCATTTGAAACACTTTCCAAAATATTCAACATCTCCTCTCTAGATGTACCACTAACGACCATAAATGACCTATGTACTTTTTATGTAAAAAACAAATTTATAGTGTCATACCAGGAAATCAAAATGTCAGTGGTATTTTATGTCATCATCAGTCACCTGTGTTTAAAAGGTGTTCGTTTTCGGGCGAACTTATAGCTTCAACACAAAGTTGCTGTAGAAGGGAAATCTGATACAATCGCCTGCACGTAAAAAAATTTTACCATTTCTTCCATCGACCTTTTTTTTTATTCCAAAGCATGAAAATCATTTTTCACAACGCGATTTATGTACCTACATAGAGGATAAATTGTAAAATAGAAAATCGTACACGTATAAATGTAGACAATTTTATTTATTTAAGTATATTATAGATTTTGATTTGAAATTAATTGGAACCTTATTACAAATAATAATGAGAAGCTTTGCATTCTGGGATAGTATAATAAAATATGTTCTCACACATAGATAAGGTTTTTGCTGTGAAAAAGTAACAATTACTGTTTTGTTCCGCGTAATTAATGGTTTTTAAAAGACTAGAAGAGGTATAAATGTGGCCATTTTATTTTTTTTGTTCAGTTCTTCCTCTTGTTCTTCTCTCGACAATAATGTGTTGATTTTATGGTGTGTTATGTGCAGTATGTATGGCTTATATGGTGAATTTTACGCGTACGGAACTCAGTATGTGATAATATTCAATGCAGAGTTGGTTGCACGTAAACATGACACGCCGTCGGTCATAAATTAGATGCGACATAATGTATCACTAGCGCAGATACCAAAGAACTATCAACCGGTCGACTCTAGTGTATATTTCCTTTAGTTAGTGGCAAAAATTCTCTAATGTATATTCTCAAATATACCTACAGCCTCCTGTTGCCAGATGATGCTCTATGAATTTAAATATTTCACTTCTATATAGATATCACAAATCAATTAATTTCCAGAACTATTAATATAGATTTAAAAAAATATCAAAGCCATACACATCTTCCGCTGTTTATCTACTCTCCCATTGATCTATTTTGGCTGGACGCCCATGACCCGGAAGTCTTAAAAGCGAACACATGTCAAAATCGAACATTCATTTTAATAACAGAAAACATATTAAAATCGTTTTTTTTTTGCGCGCCGTTCCACGTCAATGCCCATTTACTGAAAACGTTGTTCTAATTAGATTAAATAAAATTACTGTACGTGTCTCAAATGGCTCAAACGCGCTTTTAATTACTTTTAGATATAATTAATAACACGCTTCACTAGCTACGTATGTTTCACGCTGATAATTTTATTAGAAAGATCTTTAATCAATTCGCCTGAAACTTGAAAGTTCAATTTTGATTTTACACTGTATCGTACAATATAAATCATACAATCATTAAACAGTAAAACATAACTATAAATAATTTATTCATGTATTTACATCGAATAAACAAGTAAAAAAGCCGATTTTGACATACGATTATTATTATTAACGACTCGGATCGATAAATATAAATCGTGATCGTAAAAACACTGTTGATCCACACAGGAGAAGACCGCCCGCTGGATCCAGCAATCTTACCAAACATCACACTATTAAAATGCAGATATGATCATTAGTTTTGTATTACAGTATTCTAGAATCAATTTCACGAAATTAATTTTTTTTTTAAATGAAAGCTCTCGTAAGAAATTGTGACGTCACAGGGTGTATTCATATTATGACATTGCATGCATTATGCATAGGATGTACTGTGGCTACAGAAGTCACTTAATTTAGTGCTCGAACACTTTCGTATTAGCGGTTGCAAACAACGAGGGGACTTAAATGGATTAATATTTTTGATTTATTTTTTATTACTTTTCGTATAAATATGAGTTGTTTATATTTTTGTTTTCTGAATAAAATTTTTATTATAATTCTACTATATGTATATTTGCGTAAGTTTTCGTAGAGGTATGTATATTTTGTTTACGATTTATAAAATCGTTTTTAAATTGGTGTAAATTTTTTGTAGTAATAACTAAAAATCAACCCACCTAAAATGATGGAACCATATAATTTAATATCTTGTTTAAAGCTGTTTTAAAACAACATTCAATCGATTTTTTCAGGTGCAAATATTGTTTGCAACCATATAATTTCATAAGTAACCGTATACTTAACGTGAGCAATCATATTATAAAATCGCCAGGTAAAATATATGGGTATATGAAATAGTCAATGGTGGATTCAGTGCACATTGGAGAAGAAAAAAAAACTGTTAGATTCAATGCCGCGCGGCAACCTGTAATTTTCAAAGCAATAAAATTGTGAGTTTTTTTCAATGTAGTTTTAATACGAGCACGGGTCATCCAACTTTAGGAGTGACTAAGAGGGGAGAAGTTACTTAATTCTCAGAATCGATTACGAAGAAAGGCGTAATTTATTGGATGCTATTGTAATAAATTTATATGTGGCTATCGTTGACAAATTATTAAATTGCAAAAACAATGAAATGTTACTTGTTACAATATATGTGCTGGGCGCCAAATGATACAAAAAAAAACCTGTACTTCTAGATGCTGTGAGAACTTCACTCTTTACCCACAAATCGTTCTTGTTTTTATATACGCCGTAAATATTTAGAATAAACAAACAAGTATAGATATTCTTATTTCATATGATTACAAAGAAAATTGTTAAAAAGCACACACAGCTGAGTTACGATTTAATTGATTAATTAATACAACACAATCTGTAAGATCTGGTACAACTAATTAATACTTTTAGCTTAAGTGTATTAAACTTTATTATTTTATTTCTTTTCCGAATGTAATATAACGGTTATATATCATGGACGTTATCGTAATCATTAATTCTTTGCTCTGATCATAAAACTGCCAAATTTGCATTTTAATCTGTTATAGTTTTGTACTAAATTTCAGATACGTATCACATGAATACTAGTTCATTTCCTTAATTTAAATATTTATTCTGTTTACGTATTGCATGTATGTATGTATATCATAAAATTGAAAAATATGAATGATTTGTTTCAAAAAATGTTTGAATTTAATAGTTTTGACTACATCTAAATATATATAGAGTAGCATTCTGTACTAGTTACTCGTTGTGGAATTCGTATATCATATATATAATTTATTATTTTTTATTTACGGCGAATTGCCAAGCATTTTCGTTTGGCAAATTAATCTTATGTTAAGGATTAGAGCCTGCGTAAATGTTATTAATCTTCACGTGGAATGCAGCGCTTGGGATTTAACTTTTCAAAATAATGAAAATGTACCAATTAACATTTATGTACGCGCAATAAAATACCAATGTAGGTTAGTATTTAGACAACGATATTTCGGTGCCTTGCGAATGGTCAGTTCTGAAGCGCTATTTATAAATGTTTAATAATAATAATAATATGATTTGCTTGCGAAACCAGTGCACACGAATTTCTGTTTTAGTTTTATCTGTCTGAAAACTTCAGAAATATACTCCGATGAGTGAAAGTGATTTGATTTATAGGAAAAATTTCCCCGAACTACAAACGGAGCAATAAAAATTTATGTACAATCTCGTTTTGCCGATATTCATTGTTTATTTTTCGCGAAGGAAGTGACGTCAGCTTTTGTGTACGGTAGGTAACTTGTAATTAAATTTGGGAGCAAAAGGATGTTGCTATTTATGACTTCCATAATTACATTTAGACTTTTTTATCAGTAATAACACTTACTTTTTATTATATTAAACGCGAAATACTTTTCAGTTATATTATGACTTCCTTTAAAAATTTTGCGCTTAAAACCAGACTACAGTTTTTCACTTACGATCAATTAATTCGTTTATAATTAACTTTATTTTTTTATAAATACAACATAAAATCAATTTAATGTCTAATAAACTACAAAATATTATAAACTTTATACATTTTTTACTTTCTTATATTATATATAAATAAATTTAGTGTTTTTTAAAATATAGACAAAATAAAAATAAATTTTTAAACGATAATTTGTATATTTATATATTTTAATAAGCTTCCAATGAATCACTATAGATGGTGCCAGAAGTCTCGTTTTGATTTATTTTAATACTATATAATACATATTTACTAGATTGGGCTAGCTCGTTCCTTTTTTAACTTACTAGTTTATATGGTCATTTATCGGAATCTTTCAGTCTTACTACAGTAAGATATTTTTGTACCAAGAAAATACCGGGTAGTTAGACTATGTAACCGTAGATCAAGTGTATTTATTATTTTCTCATATATCGTTCCTTTTCTAACTTGTTTTATAATCGGAATCTTTCACTCTTACTACAGTAAAATAATTTTGTGTGCAACAAAATACCGGGTTGTTAGACTATGTACCCACTAGATCATCTTTGCATGGTGTATTTATTTTTATATATTTATTAATATCTCGAAAATGGATAACCCGGGACCAGTCGCGCTTTGCAGATATTTTTTATTAAATTTGTGCACATATAAAATCTATTTCATCGGCATAAAATTTATCATTTCGGCGATCAAATTTCAAACTTGTGAGCCTATCACACTTATAATAAATTTTCGGGTATTATTGACAGTTCGAACTAATATAATAAATGATACCCGACTCAGTGAACTCCGATTATAATTAAATTTTAATTATCTCTGATTTATCGTTTATATTCTGAAGTGCTTATAAGTATATATCCGGGGAGGCTCTAGACGCTTAGATTTAATATTTAATCCGCCCAAAATGTGTACTAGCCACATCATGATATTAAAATGTGCATAAGTTAGGAACCCACACGCATTTTTCACGTCCAGATAAATTATTGTTTATGTATTTTACATATATAATTATTATTCATATTATTAGATGATTGTTTATTTGAAATTAAATTATGTTCCCTTTCATAAATAAAAGTATTGTTGAATTTCGATAGAAATAATAATGACGCATTTTGATGCGGTTGAATTGCGGTGCATATACATATATATGTTTTCATGTGACAAATAGAGCCGCCGTAATGTTCTGCAGCCTCGGACAGCGGACAATCGCATCACAAAGAAGCGACGACACTCGACATGAGTGAATTGATGGCGTCGATCGACGATCAAATGTTAATTAAACGGATCGCGCACTTCGTGTCCCTAAGGGATTTATTTGACGTTTACCGCTGTGCACATACTACAATACAGAAACTCCACAAACGTTTTGTCCGCAACATTTATTGTTATATCGCCATTCTCTGAAATTGCAATTATTATATACGTAGAAATGACAAAACATTACATTGTTCACATTTTTCTTCATACATATGCATAACTTTATGCCTTTTACCATCGAATCGAGTCTGTCTGTGTGTGTGTGTGTGTTTGTATGTCGATTTGTTTCAAGATTACAATATTTACTAATTAAAATAATATTAAGAAAATAAAAAACAATGAGTGTTACAATTATTGTATAGAGTAAGATTCTCTAAATATCGTGGCCATAAAGCAAGAACAAAGAAAATAACATTTATTTAAGTATAAATGAAAACGGACGGGGGTGCGTTTGTCGTGTCGTAAAAGTACAACGTGAATTTATAGCGTAGATAATCAGTTTGAAATGAGACTATTTACTGGATCGTTAGTGTACTGCTCCACCAGACTGTTAAGACGGCACCAGCATCATGGGTTGTCATCTTTCTATTTAGATTTAAATTGCAATCATTTTATAACGATACTTTTATACATTTAGACGAAATTAAATCATTGTAGACATTGTAAAATTTAATGATCAATAAAAATTCGAAATCACAGGACAACACACATAAATCTATACGCTTTATTTTACCTATAACTGTGTAATAAAGAGTTTGCTATGTCTTTGTCGGTGTGCTCTTTCAATACATCTTTGTCAATCATGTGATATATCGTTCAACTTTTACGTTTCTCACAGAAAAACATAGACAACTGAATAATATACGCACTTGATAGTATAGAATTTAAAAATTATTTTCATAAAACGAATATTTTTGTACGACTTTTTTGCTTTTATTTATTTTATTTTTTTTTTTTCGCATGAGTATATTTCAGAGGCAGAAACGGCCTATTTGGTTTCACATCCTTTCGTGTACACTCGAGTAAACTATTTCGATATTAATCACGCCTACATAGATTTTCAAAGAAGACGACAAACTTACGGGTTTCCTAGAAAGTTTTGTTTGGGACCGAGCAGAAAAGTTTCGCCGTGTGTATAAAATATCTACTCAATATAAGAAATTGAAATAAATTAAATCAGGCACGAAGGGGTTGCTTTGAAAATAATATCGTTGGTTTTAGAAATTTGGTTAGTCATCAATAAGTAAAAGTTGTGTGTTTTGTTTTGTTTGCAGGATGGCTAGGTGCGTTATCCACCGGTGTTGCACTGCTGGTGTCGCCGGTCACCATTGCATTCTGCCGACGGAAGAGTACGAGGGTCACCGCCGTCATGGGCGGTCTAGTCACTGCCCTCGGGTGTCTCTTCACATCGTTTGCCAGTCAATTCCATCAACTCTTCTTTAGGTAAATTATCACATGCTCGATAATAATAACTAGTACTTTAAAATTAAAACCTCATATTCTTGAAAATTATATTCAAACCGGAAGTGCCTGTTGACTCAGTCATTTTTTTCGGTTTCTGAAATTACTTAAAAATAGTTGCACTTATAGAAAAATTGTATTTATTTTTATATATTTATTGTTAGAATAAATATCTGCAGTGTCATGCACCGAACTTACTTATCCGCATATGGGTTAAACCATATCGTAGTTACATTATTTTTCTAATTTATAATATTTGTTCTAACCTTTAGATCGCTTTTACACTAAATATGTTTCTTAGAATAAATATTAAATGTCAAACTTCAATTTATTTAAGTCTATTTTGTTAAACAATTGACAGGCGCAGATGATACGATTTATGTAACAATATATATAATAAGCAGACATTTATTTTGAAACCAGTACTTTTTTTTGGAAAAAAGATTCAAACAAAAGTTGTGCTAAATATAAATATCATTAATATTTGTTCACAAAAATTTTCTGTAACTGTAACCATTTTTGAGTAATTGCAGAAACTGCCAGGCCCATACAAATCTTAAGTTTAAAATTTCATAATTTTACCTTTAGCCGTTTGGGCTGTAGAGCGCACACACACACACACACACACACACACACACACACACACACACACACACATTTTCTAAATGTATATTTTATAGTTATGGAACTGTAGTTGGAGTTGGTGTTGGAATAACAAGGGATTGTTCTACGCTAATGGTAGCACAATACTTCAAAAGACGTCGTGAATTTGTAGAAATATTCATCGTGAGCGGAAGTGGATTAGGAATCGCTGTCATGTCCGCTTTCATCAAAGGTGCAATAAGGTAACTTTATTACTTGTATGAGTAATTCTAAATGAACAAGTTTCACTGTTATTTGAGTAATATTTTCTTTAGTGCAATAGGTTGGCGTTTAGGTCTGCAAGCCGTCACCGGTGTAGTGTTCTTAACATTCATCCTCGGTACCTTCTACCGTTCAGCATCCTTGTATCACCCACAACGCCGTGCCATTCTTCACCTGAAGAACCAAAAGCGTAAGATCAAAGACAAGAATAAAGTCGACGATCGGCCACCATTCTTCGACTTTAGCACCTTGCGAAGCAAAACCGTTCGCATTCTGTTGGTTTCCACGGGCATCAGTGCCTTTGGTATCAACACGCCGATCTTCTATCTTGCACACCAGGCCGAAGAAGAAGGGCTTGGAGATACTGCTGTATTGTTGCAAGCCTATCTTGGACTAGCGTGGACGTTGGGCTGCGCTGCATTTGGACTTCTTGTCGTGCATAATTCCGTGGAGTGCCGCATTGCCAGGCAGTATCTGTGCCAGGCGGCAGTTTTCATGTGTGGATTATCCATTCTTGCTCTAACTGCAGTCCATGGGAATTACCATGGATACGTCATGTTTGTTTGGATATATGGTGAATATACCTAGAGGCATAAGTGTGGTGTATTTTAATCTTCTGTTTTTTTTTTAAATTTTTTGTGTTAGGTATTTTTTGCGGTGGATACCATTATTCTTTGAAAATGTACACTTATGAAAGAGTACGAGCAAGAAACTTCGCCAGAACCTGGGGATTCGTGCAATGTTCACAAGCAATACCGATCGCTATTGGGGTGCCTATTTCTGGTACATTAAAAAAAAAAACCTTTTTTAAATGTTTCTTAACAAAAATGATTTTATCCTATCAGGATATATGAACGTTGGATGTGGCGGTAAAGCAGGTTACTACTTCAGTTCCACTTGCGTCCTAGTGGGAAGTTTAACGCTGTTCTTCATTGACTTACATCGACGCAATCTTAGCCGACACAAGCATACACGGGCAAACGGCACTCGTCATCTATGCGTGTCTGAGAAATGTCCGCAACGACGTAGATTAAGTTTCACCCAGGAACCGGATAATGACGCTGGGGGTGCAGCCGCTGGAGCAGCCGCTGCTGCACTAGTGCTGGGCACTGATCTTGCTGGACCAACACCAGGTATTAAGACTAAACGAATTAAAAACAATATATTTATTTTTGTAAACATATATTTGCTTCAGGTGATGGATTGATTGATAACATCGGAGCGAATGATAAACCAGAATTAACATGCATCTCAGAAGAAGGCATCGCCGATATGGACCTGCCAGATAATCTTCTAGACGATCTCGATTACATCGGCGACTGTATCACCTCATGCAATAAAGTCGAGAATTATTTGATGCTCAGCGAATTCGAGAATAATCTCATCGCCGAAATGCCAGTGATTCTCGATCGTAGAGGAAGACGTTGGTCTTTAGCTAGGTATTAATAAATTTAATTCAAAATAATAATAAATGATAATAAATAATAATAATTTGTTTTAAAGATCACGTCAAGCGCAAGGGACTGCGGAGGAGTCATCGACAATAGAAGATACAAAGAACAACTCCACCAACAATGGTAAATGGCGGGTTGGACAGAGTCAGACCAATAGTCGAGTGATCACCGTTATCGATGAAGCGTCCGTGTGAATGGTCAATATGGCGTCCGTCCCCAATGCACGGACGGCCAAGCACGAAGACTGAAAAATCTACGTAAATAAGGGAAATCGTTCGGCTTTTTGTACCTCATCGTCATTTTTCTAGAGAGAATCTTTATTTAAACAAAAAACAAATATGAATATGCATAAGTAAATATTATATTGTTAATAATATATTTCTGTACAGAGTTACACAATATGAACAAATGGGTTTTTGATAAGCGAGACATATATTTATACCTATTAGTTCTCGATAAAACGTGATGAATGCGAAAGACTGACAAAATGAACGCGGCGAATACAGACTACGTGCTCAGATCTCGAATGGCCTATTTTATAATATAAGTACATACATACATACATACATTTATTATTGTAATTATTACAACGAGGATTATGTAATCAACGTTTTATTTTGTAGTTGGTATCAAAACATTGGAATTGTTAAAAAATATATATATCTTTTTTTTTTTTTTGGTTGAATGCTTCATATGATAAAAAAAAAATTATCCCACTTGATTATTACATTTAATTCAATTCCACACACGATGCCATTATGAGTCCTTGCAAGATTAGCAGTAGGATTTATATTTTCGTACGGGTCCATTCTTAAAAACAACATGTACTCAAAATGGTGTCAATATATTTTAAATATAGAAATATGTAGAACAAAATCATTCTATTTATAATTATATATATATATATATTTTAACAATCCTAACGTTAAATATGATATCAAATTTTTGTAAAACGGAAACTATAACTTGTGATCCCGAGAATATAGTGAGAGTATAGTTAATTTTTTTACTTGTACAAATCTAGTAGCTCCTCGTTAAGATAACTGCCGTTTTATAGCGTCCTACATAATTTAATACATAATAAATAATGTCAAATTTATTCTGCCATCAAATATAGCAAATTTTATTGCAGAATAATTGTTTTCATATTCCTAAATGACCAAAACAGTAAAACAATTTTTGTCAGTAACATTTAGATGAATTTAATGTCAATCGTAGTTTACTATACAAATATGTTTTGTAATAACCATTGTCCAAAATTCACTGCCAACGAGCACATACGTTAATCAATTCAATTTTCATTCGTTACACGATTTGTTGTGTGATCATCCCGAAATATTTATTTATTTATTTATTGTTTTCTTTTTCTATAGTCGTCAAATTTGATTATTTCCCAGCACCTATGTAAATCCTTTATTTATTTTGATATTTTTGTGTTAGCTATGTATTTCTCAACTCTGCTCGATTAAAAGAATTGAAAAACAAGACAATAGCTCTCTTTGTAGTGTGCACAATGTTATGTACGAATTTAAAATGTTTCAACGTTAGTTGCATTATAATATATGATGTTTATTTTGAAGATGATGTTAACATCGTCTGATCAGTATTATATATGCTTAGAATTTTAAATTTAATAAAAACATGTTAAAATAGTCTATCTAATTGTTGGCTTTATTTATATACCTATATACAATCAAATTTGAATTTTATTTTCTTATGCTTCGGCAAAGTGGGTTGGGGGTGGCACGAATTCTTAGGGTAGAACACCAATCCATCCATTTAAGGTAAGATATTGTATTTTATTTATTTATTAAAATTCTTGTTGCATTTTAATTGGATTAAATGTGCGAATGAATTAAACCAATTGCATATTTTTGAAATTATTTCTTTTGTATGTTTATAATTATTCTATTATATTTCAACAAATTGCTTGTTTATAAAAAATTGTTACATATAGAAATGATCGAGTAATTTAATATTTATGAAAATGTATTTGTAATTATTTTATTGTATATTCGTATTGACAATATGGTTACAGAGAATACCGCGAACAATAATATCTTTGTTGCATATCAAATTGAAGCTAATTTTATGCTCTATTATTTTGCAATTGTTGAAATAACTAAAAACCTTTTAGATTAAGCAAAATTTTAGCCACAGATATCTTCATTTTTTAAATTTATTTGTGTATATAGCAAAAATAATCAAATAAGAAACCAGTTATAAAAATACGTCAGAGGAGATGCCTGAATTGATTCCCATATTTTTAGCTATTACTTGAAAACAAGTCCAAATTGGTTCGAAAACGGTCAGTACAGTGAGAAACGTCGGTCGTTGTAGTTTGGTTTTAAGGTATAGAATGCATGTAAAATGCTATAAATTGTTGTAAAATTGTTGCTACATAGTGCGGAATAATGTAGGCTAGTATAGGAACATTTTAAAATATAGAGCAATTATCGGAATTGCTAAAAAACAGACTCTTGTGAACGCTAGTGGTTTTTAACAATATTAAATTCAATTTTAAATACGTATACTAGAACATTCGCGTTTGGTTGTAATGTGCCGGGTACAACATAGACATTTATTGTGCGTGTACAAAAAGATATTTCTGAAATCGGCTCCTGCAGATCAACTCGCTTCCAACACTAAATTAGGAAGTGAGTATATCTCAATACTAAAACATTTTACCATTAAAAACAATTATTCTTTGTTTTATAATTTTTTTTTTGTATTAATAAATAGCACATTATAATTTCCTGAAAAGGACAATTTTATATTTTTATTATGGCACTTTCAATTTTTCCCAGAAATACAAATACGCTAATATATGTATGTGTTATTTTTATTTATATTTCCCCTCGTTTGGTCCAGTTAGATAACAAGTATTTTCCATTAAATTCGACAAAATAATTTTACTACTGATATATGTATGTGTTATTTTTATTTATATTTCCGTCTATTTTTTTACGCATAACGTAAAAAAACGAAATATATGTAAGCATATACATATTAAAAACACCCTTCAATAAGATTAATAACTAAGCACTGTAGTGTGCTGTGGACCGTCAGCTATACGCCGCACGGCCAAATTTGTGTTAAAACTAAATTCATAAAAAACGGGGTAAAAAACGCGATTTTAATATGTATTTTGGTGTTAAAAGTTAACTAATATAATACTAATTAATATTTGATAACATTTAAAGTGCGGTCTTGTTGTTTAAATTAGATTTTTGCGAAAATATGAAATATCTACTTCCGGGTTTTTTTAAGTACGGCGTGGTTTGGTCATGGCATTCGTAGATCTTGCACTCGCATGTAAAATACGTATGGTAAATTAGAGTTTTTATTTATTTTCGTTAATTTTGCGGCCTGAATTGATTATTATTGTATAATAAATATTTAAAAGTTTACGTGGGGTGTTTTTAATAATGTTTAAATATTTACGATGATTTCTAATTCATTTGCCAATGTTTCAGGGGTGTCCAGTCCACTCTACTCTACATATTATTTAGAACAAGTAAGTGATTTTTTGATTATCTAGCATGTGCTAGCTTTATATTTCCCAGTTTCTTTCCTTCTTTCTATATTTATTATTTATGTATGTATATATTGTGCGATTCGTAAAAAATGAGTGCGCGAGTGTTTATTTATTTGTGAAATAACTACGTAAAATATATGCCATTCCCTATACAGCATAGTGAAAGTCTTAAAATTAAATAAATATTTGCGTTTAAAAATCAGTGATAGTGAGTGATAAAAAATGGTCGTGTGCAAATTTAAAATAAATAATTTCGGGAAATTAAATAATATAGTTCTTCGCTTCGCTTCGCTACCAAACACGAACAACTAGAACTTCAGCTGTGGTAGGAGAGGAACAAGAATGGATTTGGAGTTGGTGAGTACCTTTTGAACTCTTAATATATGAAAAGTACGTTTTAGTCAGTGGTTCTCTATAGGATACAGAATAAATGAGAATCCACTGTCTTCGGGTGTACCATATTATTTATGCTTTCTTTCTTCTTTTCTTTCAACAGTTTCTGAATAAGCGCGTATTCAGAAATTGTTAAACTACTGGGAAATATAAAATTCGTCAATAATAATCAAATTCATAAATAATATACATATATGAATTCTCAAATTGAAATAAAAATAAAAACAGACTCTTGTGAACGCTAGTGGTTTTTAACAATATTAAATTCAATTTTAAATACGTATACTAGAAATGAAAAAATAGTTTTTTTTATTTACTCAGTTTTAACGAAAACGCTTTTTTATTTTATAGTTTGAACTAAAAATGTTTCTTTTGCAATCCGCATTTAATTCAATATTCTTATTAAATACCACTAGATATATAATATATAGAACACCTGCATACTATTTGCTAACATTGCATGCACCCAAAATAAAATAAAAACTTGTTTCGCGCGTATTCAGAAATTGTTAAACCACTGGTAAATATAAATTTGGTTTCAAACATATGTGATAGCACCTGCCCTTACGGTTGGAACAAGTATGTTTTCTCGTTCGTTCTTTTCGTAAATATTTCTCCTTTTCGTCGCGGGGGACGGGAACATATTCAGTTAGATATGGATCTTGAATTATATAGGAACAAATGACAATGAGATACTGCTTATAAAAAAGTCGAGTGTAGGACACTCCAAAAAAATAGTATATTACACCGAAATACCATGTTTATTTTTATACGTATTAAATACATAAAAAATATGGAATTACATAGATATGTTTATATTTAACCGTTTTTTGGTACGATATTTATTTATTATACATTTATATATTAAAATAGAATATATCGACAATTGTTCAAATTATCGAAGTTAACAAATTAAAAACAAAAATTCGAAACATATTCATTAAATAACAAAACTTAAATTCTAAATGAGAAAATATATGAAACAATAAACATATATAAAACAAATTTAAGCAATTTTCATCTCTCGTAGGATATGGGTCAGAGCTTTATCTCTGTTGTTCACCGACACCTATAACATTAATACTAGTAACAACAAACATAATATGATCCAAACACATACATTAATAACGCTATTATTTGGATCAGTGCGTAGCTGTTCAATTAGCGGCATATGGATAAGCCTTGGCGTCGGAATTGTTGCTAAAATGTGTATATTTGGTACAGTGAATAAGTCTGTGACCAATTTAGCAAATTCTTCACTTAGCATTTCCATTTTACCAATTTCATCTATCACAAAAATAACATTCTCCATCCACTGAAATGGATAAAATTAATAATTACAATTGCGTTAATTTGATGTGAAACGTACGCGAATACTCATTATTGGAAGCACTACTATTTCGAATTCTTCCACAAATATATAGTAATTCCCCAATTTTAATTTTGTCTTATCTTTCGGCCCTATGGCATCGCTAAATTTGATATTAGTAAACTGTTAATAAAATCCCAGAAGCCAACTCTACCTTGTGCGTGCAAGCCGACCCCGCTTACCATCCAAAGTAACTACATCAAAGCCAATACGTTTACCTGTTTCATTCAAGATTTCAACCGTATAAAAACCGACCGTTTTTACATTTTTCTCTTTTAACACATCACAAAACTGACGAATTATTGTGGTTTTGCCTACACCTATACAAAAACAACAATCATTTTAATATATCACGCAAAAAATATATCTAATTTTCAACCTGGTGCTCCGGAGAGTAAGATATGGCACATTTTCTTAACACCAGACATTTTTTTGCGAATATTACGCGTATTTCTAGTGTTAAACAGATAGAATAAGCGCGAATATTGTTCGTATTTTGTTAGTAAATAATGCCGGAACAGCGGTAGCAAAAATGGAGATTAACTACAACAATCGAGATTCGTTGGTTCTGCGTTGTTAGCGCTGTCATTTAATCAATAAGTTTAACGGTGTGAACTTGGCGATGAAAAGCTAGCGACGAATTTTTATTTTAGCAGTGCGGCACATTTTCGCTGGCAACGAAATATTTCCATGCTAAATAATGACGAGTAAAAAAATAATTTATTTAGTTAATTAGTTTAAAAGTAGGCAACCAACTTAACTTTCATGTACACCGCAAAACAAACGAGTCTATATTCGAGGACTAAATAATCGTTGTATTTTTAAAAATGTCATTATTTAGCTTAGATATGTGTCTACCACCCTTAATTTTACTTTCTTATACGCAGTATAAGTATTGTAATCATGAAAAATTTCGATCTCAAGATTTTAACGGTAATATACGTTTTGACCTTCCCAGAAACGATTCCGATTTTTGGAATGACGTCCGTCTGTGTGTGTGTATGAGCGCTCTACAGCATAGGGTAAAATTATGAAACTTCAAACTTAAGATTTGTATTTACCTGGGCAGAAAACCTTTTATTTTTGAAAAACCGGAACTGCATGTTTACTCTAGTCATTTTCCGCGGTTTCTGCAATTACTCAAAAATGATTCTACTTACAGAAATTTTTTTGGGATACAAATTATAGATATTAGCATTTTATACAACCTTTATTTGAAACTTTTTTTCAAAAAAAGTACCAGTAATAAGAAAATGGCAATTGAAATTTGTTCTTATTATAATTATTTTCACATAAATCGTATCAACTGTGCCTGTCAATTGTTTAATAGAAAAACAAAAAACTTAAATAATTTGGAGTTTGACATTTAATATTTATTTTAAGAAATAATTTAGTGAAAAGGGGTTCTAAAGGTTAGTAAAATATTATAAATTAGAAAAATAGGGTAAATATGATATGATCTAACCCAAAAGCGTATAAGAAAGTTCGGCGCATGACACTGCAGATGTTTTTAACCCGTTGTTATTTACATGAAATACTTTGGAGATATTTCGTCACCGACGAAAATGTGCCGCTCTGCTGAAATAAAAATTCGCCGATAGTTTTTCATCGTCAAGTTCACACCGGTAATAAGTTTGGCGTTCTTTCTGAGACGGTTTTCCAATTGAGTTGGATAAAAATAAAAACATTTTGAATATATATATATTTTAACAAGAAATATTTATTTTTTGGTCTTCAGATACAACAATGATAGATTTTATTTTGCATTTGATATTCCTATATATTCATCGTATTAGAATTTAAAATAGTTACAGAATTACAAATACTATTTTATTCATTGTCAACAAAAATAATTTTTTATATACCTATGTCAGTATATAAGTAATAAATAGATTTTTAAATTCGCAATAAATTGATAATTGACTAGAAAATAGAAATAGAATTAATTTAAATAAATTTGATAATTATAAAATTACAAAATATTTTGAGTATTTTGTGTAATTTTGAACTAAAGTACTTCACAGAAGTATATGTATATATAGTTTAGACACATGTAAAAATACATAACTAGTATTTGTATTACAAAAATGTGTACAGTATAGATATTTCTAGAGTATTTGACAATTATATACATCAATTGTACATCTAACAAGTTTATATACATTACATTTATAGATATATTTATTTTATTGTTAATATTGCCAAAATAAATAAAATAAAATTCTAAATGAAATAACGCCGCGTATATTTGTTTTATAACATGAACATAGTTACAACACGATCTGATACGTTTATATGAGCTACTATATACTTTAACAATCGGCTACGTTACATTGAATAGAATATACATTGGGCATACATAAAATAGAGTCGGGTGGGGCAATTCCGTAACTTCTAATTTAAAAATAAAAATATTTAAAAACCATATTTGTTTTTAATAAAAATTATCAATTACTCTACTTGACATTTTGTTTAAATTTATTTTATATTTTAGCGTTTATTTTCCCTTGAATTTAAAATATGTTATGAATGGACGGTTTTTAAGAAGTCCTATCAAAACATCACTTTCATTAAATACGTAAACTAGAATTTGTGTTTTGATAATTTCAGATAGAAAAGTTAACAAAGCATAATTGTTATACTTACAGATTGTCATTTTTTATTAATAATAAATTAGAATAAACTAATGAAATGCATGAATTTTTCTAAAATTTGTAACTATAAATAATCAATCTATACGGATGGTAGATGCGGGTAGGTGTCTAGTTCTTCTAGCAGGTGTTGATCCTGTTCTTGTAAATGTTGAGCTAGACCTTGCTGGTATTGTTGAAGGCCCTGGACGCCCGTGACGTCATAAAGGACACAGCTCGTGTTGGTCCACCGAAGAGTAACTTGTAGTACTTGGTACTTCTATTACTTGGCTTGCGCTCATATACTGCAACATAAAATAAGTTATTTAAAAAATATATGTGCTAAATTAAATTTTAACATGAAAACGCCACCCAGAAAATTTTTCTTACGCGATTAATTGTCCATATTTAATAATACTTTCAATGTAATTAAATCAAATTTGAAATAGTTCATAGTATATAAAATGGGTAATTTTTCAATAAAACAAAATGGAGTCACATTTAACGAAATTGTATACCATGCTACCTACATGTTTAGGAACATTTATTTATATACATATATACAAAAATAATAAAATATAATTATATCATATGGTAAGAAGGGGTGGTTTTAGCCCCTTTATAGCCTCTTCATGTGTGGCAATTGATTTTATCGTATATTATTCATTGAATTCTGAATTAAATTCGCTGAAAATACTTAAATGTTTTGTGCAAACACTTACAAATAAACAGCGAATAAAATTTAGTGTTAACGTCAGCATTCCCCGGCGCTGAATTAAGAATTTGAGGTTGGTAGTGTGTTTCCAAGTACATTAAATGCCTTGTTGTTAAATTATGGTCACAAATATTATCTGTGAAAGCGCGTTTACCGCCCTTTCCTTCCGGAATTCGGTACTTAATTACAAAAAGCATATTCCCTTAGATGTTTCAAATTTCTAACTAGTCTACGGCTATGTATAGGGGAATACTTTATTCGCTATTTATTATTTTAATTTATAAAATTTATGAATATTCTCGCGAGGTATAAAATAATAACACATTTTAAGAACGTAATTTGCTAAATTACTCAAATTGGTTAACTAGTTGAAATATTTAAATTCAGACGCACTTTAGTGAATTTTTTGGTGTAAAAAAACCATAATGAATAGAATTTTATCAAGAATAATATTTTATTCTGCGAAATTTATGCAAGGACATTATCCGAAATGACCCCTATATAGTTGGAGAGACTCCAGGAAAAACAATACAAATAAAGACAAATTATGTTTTAAACTTTTGTTCGCCATGTGCTACTTGGTTCAGAAGTTGAGCTTAATTATTAAATATTTAGTGCATTAGATATGTTTTGTCTAAATTATATTAATATGAGGTAACGAACGTAAAAGCATTAATTGGTTATTTGATGTGTAAAGATCCAATCGGCACTGCGTTAATATATAAAAAACAATTTGCAATGGTTCCATTAAAGGTCCTTTGAAAGCGAACCCCCATATTGCAATTGCCGTAGATTGCAGTGTAATGGGCTATTTTGTTGTTTTGTTTTGTACAATACATACACAGAGGACACAAAGTGATACAAAATGTGTAGTCAGTTGCATTTTGCGTGCGAGTTTCAAGGCCAAGGCCACGCAGCCCCCAATGCGTTATTGCGGCATCATACAGAGCCAACACGAACATGGCCATAGTTTATGTGTGTTTTGGCACAGTAAAGAGAGTTGTGGTGATATTTTGAAAAGAAAAAGAAGATGTATGTATGTATGTATGTATGTATGTATGTACATTCAAGTGTATGTATGTATGTATGTATGTATGGATATAGTACACAGAAAGTGAGAATTTAAAACAAACGTGCTTTTGGTTTGGGGGTCGAACTGGGACACAGATAAAACGTACCTCCGATTTAGCACAGTGACGCCATTTCAGGACCAGGATCGGGACTCCATTTCAAGGATATAGATAGCGTATGGAATCGGGGCTACTTTATCTCCAGTCGCAGTGATGTCTTTTCGTAAGGTTTATGACATTTTCGCTACAAACTGTCGATAACGTGTAAATCGATTCGAAATATGACTTTGCGTTAGGTACATTTATTTGTGTGCATACATATATATATATATATATATATGACTGTGTGTGTTTGTGTATGTGTGTGTGTGTACAGAAATAATTACGCGCGAAGATTGTATATTTCACGGGTTTCAATTAATTATTTTTATTGTAGTAATTTTGATTGCTTATAGCGAACATTAATAATTTTATAATTGTTGTAATCCATCACAAATAATTAAAACTGTTTTATGCACAAAGGTGCAGCATAATCAATTTGGAATTAAATTCATCTCAACTGATGTATGTATGTATGTATGTATCGTATATTGGAATTTATATATGTAGAATATCTCGTCGTTATATCTCACAGTAAAAAAGTGGTATTAGAATTAAAAGTAGAATAAAGACGTGGATCGGGTGAAGGGAAGGCTGGAAATAATATTAGGCCGGCGCGGGGCCGTCTGCTAAATATATGTTTGCTCACAGGAGTTCTGGCGCAACGAATACGCAGAATAATAGCGTTGTGGTGCAAATCTCTGTAACACAATCATTATTAGTAGATACATACATACATACACACATGTATACAAACAAATGCATTTTCATTTCTGATACAAACATACATATGTATATCCAATATACTAATAGCACGCATTAGTTAATTTATAATTTCTCACTATCCATAATTACAACACGATCATAAATTTTAACCATTAAAGCAATTCGTCATCTCCCAAACGAATCACGCGTGATAACGCTACATACAACCAAGAAATTAACCGCAGAACTTCTCCAGTAACCAGATTGTGTGAATTTGCTTAGAATTTAATTAAAATTATAGCTGCTGATTTTCACACACACACAAACACCCACCCACATACACACGTACATACATTGAATATTTCGTGGATCACAGGCGATATCTCCCAGTTTAAACGATACAAAAGAAAATACTTTTCTGTTATCTGTATTTGCGTCTAATCAAGGTTCAATTTTTGAGTGAATAATTAACTACTTACTTGATTTGGTTTACTCCGAAAGGCCGGATGATATTTTCGTCTGAGCCGTCTGGGACAGCACACACATAAGATTCTCACGAATGCCCTAGAAACAAATACGACTTTTTATATTTCTACGCAATATATTTTGGTGAGAGTTTTCGTCAAAAACTATTAAACAAATTTTAACACGTAGTGCTTTATTATGGAAAAGGGGATTCTTTATGCAAGCCTAATTTACATATAGATTTAGTTCCAAACTGCTCTAGAGCAGTGTTTTAAATATTTAGGGGTGGCGTCCAAATAATCAATTAACCTAATGACCAATACGGTTCTGCACTAAAAGGCGATCGAAGCACTCTTTGCAATTCTAAACCACACAGTAGTGATTACCAAACCGTTAAATTAAATCTGGAAACTTTCACGGCGCTAGGTTCAAAATTAAAATTCGCATTTTAATCTTAATTATTCAAGAAATAAAACAACCATTTGAATTACAAATCGAATTATGCTGATATTTGAAAATATTTCTTTTATTGAACTTATATGTATACAGAGCAACTTGCACATTTTTATTATAAACTGTGATTATTTAATTATTTATATTCATATTTATCTTAAAACCTTGTTGTGCTTTTTTTTTGTAAATATTGTTTTAATAAAATTGGCAAACAACTTCGTTTCTTTACGAAAACAAACAAATCCTTTGTAGTAGCTGATGAAGCCTCTTAGATCCAAACGTTGTTCGTGGACACTTTTATATTTATTTTTATCGTTTTGCAAGTGTCTGATGTAAATGAAATTATAATTACCAGGCTTTAACATGAACACTGTCACTAGCTAGCGGCCAAAGAGTAAATTAACTAAAGTGAAGCTAGCGCCCGAGTATCGTAAATCGCCTAATAACCACAGGAAAACTCCTAAAGAACTCGTGGGTTCACCGGCTTCCTGTCTTCAACGCAGCGCATGTCGAACTTTAAATGAGTTTCATTGTCACAAGAACCTTTCAAAAGACACCGTCATATCTGCATTAACACCATATATGTATTTATTAAAATCAATGGTTTAATAAATACCAAAAACATTCATACACTTTATAGTTCTCATCGTCTAATGATTTTAGGTTTTGGTTACAGAATAGATATTAAAACATTTAATTAAATATAGGTTTCATTGATCATTGTTCTATTACAGTTAGTAAACGTATTAGAGTCACAATGAAAATGCTACATTTGCGTATTATCTAAATTGTGTTTGTGGTTACAACCAGCCCCAAAGTGACTGACAAACTTTCTGACGTTGCATCAGTTAACAAGCATACTTCTACAAACAAATCTTAACAAACTTCCAAAATATCTTCATTGTTTGTACACATATTAAAAATAGCAATCACTTACTATGAGTTTCGTTTACTCTTTGGTGCTTTACCACGCCTGTTCTTTGTGTCTAAACATTTGAAACTAATATTGACGATGAAATTATACGATACAATAAACGAAATTTGTATTTGTCGTATTTTCGTTTTATTTGAAAGATATTTATGGTTCGGAATGTGTTATCGTTTTTTAACAATCTCGCGGAAAAATAACACATTGGTTTCTCTCATGCGTGATGTATTGGAATTTTAAAAATTTATGATTTATGATGCTGGACAAACCAAGTATTTTTCGATCATATATTATTCTTACAAATTCCTCTCGCAAGTCAAGGTTCTTTTCTTGCTTTTAAGGGAGCTCAATTACACACCAACTTCATTTAAAAAGATACGAAGACCCTGTGTGTGTGTGTTCGTGTGTATGATATTATTATTAATAAATCCTAGACACAATCATTGTGTCAAAAGTTTATATTGTCAGTTGTGATCATATGGCACAGCAGGACGCGACGTAATTGCACAAGGACAACAGCCTTAACTGTCACTAGCATCCTGTCAGGTTGCTGACTTGAAAAGCATGCGACACCTATTCCACAATCCAACACCCCAAAAGCACCCAGTATCACATCAACACGAGAAATACAATAACACACACACACACACACATACAATATTGAATTGGCTATCAAAAGCTTTTTTTATTTCCCTTTTCGCGACCGCATTTTCTGTGTGTGTGTGTGTGTGTGATATGGAGTTTGTTAGATTGTGCTTCTGTCATCTTGCGAGTGTTATATGTGTTGCTTATTTTTATTTTATTAAACGATGCTTAAAAAATAAAACATTACCTATTAAAATATAATACTTACATATCGTACACATATTGTTATCCTTTATATTTGCGTTGCATTGGACATGTATATATTTTACAAGAAAAACCATTAAAAATGATGACAACTGCATGTATCTAAAATAATAGAAAAAAACTAAAAAAACAAACTACCAATGTAATTACACACATACATGTATAAAGCTTTGGCATCAACTTCAAATATTACCTTCCGTAGTTCATTATAATTGTATATTTCTAATTAAGGCTATCTGGAATGGAATAAAATAGAGATATCATTACAAATGATAGCTCTTTGAACTATTAAGGGTATATTTCAATGTTATATCATAAAGAATGTAACTTGCATTTAAACCTCTCTCTGCAAAAGCTTCATGTGTACATACATACATACATAGACTCACTGTAGGTTTATTGTAGATTACATTTCCTAAATAGCTTCGTGGTAATTAGAAAAAATCACCGTGTACCTTTTACAAAGCCTGCGGCTCTGGACGCAGCTTTAATTCCGCCGTCTGATGTAATTATAGTGTTAATTTATGAGGTGCGTGACTTTTGTGGAAAAAATCAAGTTTCTAACTTCATGTAGTAACGGCGAACAAAAAAAAAAGTATTATTATAGAATTGCTCCAGTGGCGTTTACGTTAATTATCGATTGATTCGGTAATTTCGAACAATTTCGTACCTATAGGTCGATTACTCAGACAGATGCGAATACAATCTGGTGATATTTCACGTTCGAAATCGTTCGCAGTGCCGCGTGAAATCCGAGGCAAGCCCAGTATCACTAGTTTTTAGTTCACTGGGCTAGCGCAATTCGGCGCAGCTAGGCAATAAATTCTCTAGACATTTTTCGTAATTTATTTCGCGAAAAAATGAGGCTTTAGTCTCTAGTTAAAACCAACAGGGACACGGTCGCTGTTTCTTTGAATTCAATTACACAAATCACATTCCTGAATAGATTTCGATTTTCTGCAATTAATAATACTGCGACGAAACGCCCTATAGGTATTTATGTAGTACATGATCAGTTTTCAAATGAAAACGCTAAATCAGAATTTCATCAAATGCGAAATGTATCTGTTTCTCCTGCAATTTTGATATTACGCCAATTAACAATCTGACTTTAATGCTCGTATATATTATAAACACGCGCGCTTGTACCATGGTTACTTGCACAATATGTCTGATATCAGATTTCCTTATTTTCTTACACAATGGATGCATAAGAATCCTTACATCACATGTATGTTTACGTACGCTACCTTCCCTAAAATATATACATACATTCATGCATACACAATATTCCAATAACAGCAAAAATCTTTAGCAAGGCTTCATGGAAATGTAATCTTCTTGTTTAGACATACTAACATATACATATATAGAGTTAGGTAAATATACGTTACAGTTTTCCGTGTGGGCCTTATTGTGTTCCTGAAACATCTGCGCTTCAAGCAAAAAAGTTTCTTCGCCGTTGTCCTGCTCTGACGACATATCTGTGGCTACTGGAAATATTCGCACTGAACTTTCTTATGCGTATTTTGTTCAGATATTTAATGCAACAAATATATTTTATTTTATATTATAAAAGAATAATTGGTTGCAAAGTAGATTTTTCGAATGCAGACAGTTTGTATGTTCATGAGTATCATGCAAACGAATGTTTCTATAGTGCACTTTGATATATTGCAAATGTTATGTTTCTCTTTTGTAAAATAACAATTTTCTTCTGTTTGATAGAAAATGCCACATCGATTCTTATATAAAGTGTAACTAGATTCTATCATATTCTTATTTTAGACATTAAAACATATCTGTTGTACCAAGCACATGATTTCTCTATCATATTTACATATTTAAAGACACCAAAAATCATTTATTCCATTTGTGTTTTTCTGCGTCTATAAGATCACCGTTTTAATATACGTAGTTTCTAAAACGAAATGAAATTTTAAAAATTAAATATTCCTTTACGGTATTAAGACTGCGTTGAAAATTAAGTGGTGCGATTTAGCAAAATGTAGCTATTACGTAATAATTCAATTAAACAATGGAGCTTTGAAATGAAATAAAATACAATTACAACGGATATAATGTTTTATGAGATAGCATACGTAAATTTATGTAAATACGAAACATTTCTATATGTGTAGGTATCATATCTATCGTATGTTTGTGTGACAAAAATACTGTATATTCCGACATTAAATGAAACGACCTTAAACCGTTGCTCAAGTAAAGTATGAATCCGTGCGCCTCTTAAATCACCCAGTCTACTATTTGTTTTATTTGTGTTTGCATCAGGGTGCGCACATTTGTGATGGAAATCACCGCTGGAGCGCTCGCGTCGCCGCGTACACTTCCTGCATTTGCATTCAACTTCCGGTTGTAGACGCGTTCCTCTTTTTGTCATCCATGGGAAATCACGTAGTAGCTAGCTATACCATCACCAATAAACTACCATATTTCCACTTTACTTTTATTCCAATTCTTTCCCTATTATACTTTCAAGGACTTAACACTTTTTCGTTATGGCTATTCTCCTTCATCCTCTTGCACTATCCCAATACACGCGTATACCAGTATATGTAGAGTTTTTCCGAAAGCAAAAAATAAGACAAAAAGATTAACAGCAAATGATTGATTTGTGATACTGGTTCAGGTAATTTGCTATGTTTCTTTTGAAAATCCACGTTATTAGGCACACCAATTGCGGCGGCGCGGCGGCGGTTACAGATCGTATTAATCTCCCAAATCAATTTAGCTGCAGTAATAATATTGTACACTGCGTTTGATGTGAATGGCTCCACTAGTATAATATTTTTCTTCGTCGTCATGTCACTAGCACATACACGTTTCGAATTTATTATTACCCATGGAAATACATTTCGATTTGTGGCATACGGTTATTTTTTTTTTTTCAACCATTCAATCCATCCAATTATAACGCAGTTTTTAAATATTTAACTCTATGATTGAATTAGAATCAACTGTAACGGTGATTACTAACTGTCGATGTTAGTACGCTTAAATGCGTTAGTATTATTAGATTATCGGAAAAAAATTATAGTTCCACAAAAGGCAATTAAAAAGTTATTGGCATTTTAGAAGTAAGCAAATTTCATTTCGCACTCACTGGATTTATTAGTGAGTTGAACCAAACGTTTTTTTTTAGCTGTGTTTAATGGTGATTCAATATGTAGTATAATGGTGTAAATGTATGTAATAGTATTTGTATTTTAAATTCTTTTCAATTTCAAATCATGTTTAATATATGTTGTTTTATTTAATTAAAAATATTTGTTTTTTTATTCATTTAAATGGTTATTTGAACCATTATTTGCATGTTTGATGGTTTATAATTGTAATTACTACAACAAATTAATTAAAAATGTTTTTAAGCCATTCCTAAATTTGGTAAATATACCAGCAACAAATATGTCAAGCACTTCTGCAATATTTAAAAAATGTTCTGCATTCGTCGAAATTTCTTGATTAATAAGATTAAATAAATCCGTGAATATTTTGGTATATGGTAAACAAAAATTGATTTCCGATTTAACCTTCTGCATTTCGTCCCAATTAACGAGAAATAAAAAGGCACCTGTCATTTAAAACTTAGCAATACGTGACTTTTAGTCAATTGATGCGTATTTATCAAATGACTAGAATTCTCGTCGCCACGTAAAATTGAATTGAATATAAAAATAAGTTCATTATTTTGATTAATTCCGGACACGAATCTCTTGACTCGAATAATCGCACCGTTAATAATACATATTTTTAAACGCGATTAAATAGCGCCTTCTTCACTCAAGATATTATTGATTCACTTATCACTAATTGGACTACGTCTCTTATACAAATCACTTTAATTAATTTTGATTTTTCGAATAAGATTTTTTTTTGCAAATGTTCGCGTTGCCTGAAAGAATGATCGAACAACAACTACCAAGACAAAGAAATCTAGACCGTGCTCTTGGAGTAGGCCCTTGAGAGTCTTAAAGTCATTTCGTTACAAAAAAAAGTATATTGAGTTTGATTTTGTTGCTATGAAAGATAGAAATATTGTTTTAGAACATTTGTATATATGAGTCATCGAAATATATAATTAATCCCAATTATCAACCTTCTAAGATTTTATAAAATAAGTATGAAGTTTTATTCTGAAAAGCGCGCTAAAATTGTATTTCCATATTTTCATTTGTGTCGCATTCTTTCAGTTTGCTTTTATATTCAAGGTCTGTGTTACTGCGTCAGCATTCAAAATTGCTTGTAGACTGTGTGGAACCAGGTCAAAAATGTTTTTTTTTTAAGATCTTCCAATATAAAGGAAATACTTATCATTTTCTTTTCTATATATAAATACATCAAATAACATCATATTCATTGTAATTAATAGCGAGATAAAATAGCGAAAATCAACACTTTATTTTTTAATTCATTATCGAGAGATTTATTTTTAATTAGGATTATATGAGCAAGAAAATTGACTATTAAGTCAGTTTCAGTTTATTTTGTCTATACATTATTAAATTTGCCGATATAATGTGTAACTTAAAGTCTAGTGTATACATCTATAACATAATTGACATCGCAGCAGGGAAAATTACATCTCGCGCATTTTCGCAAAAATATAGTTATTAAGTAGTTGTCGCAAGGATCTTGTCGTTCGACAGGTCTTTGCAAGTGAAGTACGTATAATTGGGTGTAGAATACCATGTTTAAATATATATATATTACATTTTTTTTAATGATTTTTGCAATAAAAACAAATATTTAATTTAGAATAATTCGGATTTAAATGTACTTTTGATAAATGGAATCATAAAAAAGAATGCAAATCAAGTACTATATGTAAGATCTTGGTCGAATGATAAGAGATTGCGTTTGAGAATGACACCGTGCCGTGGTCGTCGTCGTCTCAATTTCTTATGGATGAGCTGGCCATTTTAGCGGGCCACCAAAATGGGGTTCTTTCTACTTAATTACGGGTCCTTCTCCGTCCGGAAGCTAGGCTAGTGAGTGGGACAGATTGTGCCGAATTTCGGGTAATCCAATGATATATCGGTTCGTTACTTTGAATCGTCCCACAATGTAATTGTATTCGGTGAGTGGACGAGTTTAGAACTTGAATCATTCAGAGAAATCTGTCGCACTTTAAATGTTTATGTATCGAAAACACCAATCAAAAATATACGTAGGTTTATCGACGTCGCTCGATGACGTTATGGTGCATCACAACACCAAATAGAATTAACTTAATAATATTTTATCTGAATATAAAAATCGAAATACAGATTCTGTACTGCTTTAAAGTAAATAGTATATTTTATTTGACATGCATAAATGATAAAAGTTCAAGGAATGTAATTTAATTTAAGCCAGCTAAAAAGTATCGGAATTTATTTGACCTAAATTTATTTACGTCATGCACCATATGTATATAATGATTTCATTATTTGAGACACATTAATGTACTTATCAAGTATTGAGGTAAAGCTCAAAAACCAAACAAAGCGTAACATTGAAATATATACCGAAAACAGGATTAAATAGTTACAGGAGCACTGTTACGCTAATGCTAGGATTTGCTTCCAAATAATAGACTTTCCTGATAGTTTTGGTGGAGAATCTCGTATGTGTATATGTAGCACTCCACTAGAATAGCATTAGGCATTAGATAGATTTCGAATGGCGTCAAGGATTCTCGGATGACTGTTGAGAGGGTTGGTTAAAAGCACAATACACAGTTGCCAGGGTTGCAAACTGCTATTGTGTTTTACTTTTTCAATCGAATTCAGCTTTCTAAATTGCTCCATGCATAAGAAGTGATTCAAAATTAAGTGTTGCCTGCGTCTTGACCCAACGCTGCGCTAAAGAAAGAGAGATATTTGCGTTTATTTGAAATTGAAATAAGGAAATGATTGCTCGAATTCATTTGGCCAAACAGATAGATGGAACGTAGCAGCAGCTTCGATCTTCATATTTTCAGAATTGGTTCACTCATCAAATATCATCTATAAATTTCACAATCGGACGTTTGTGCTATTAGGAAACTCATCGTCGAAAGATTCTCATACTTGGCAGGTTATTTACTTTCTTCTGCGAAGCTGTAAGTTGAGGACTAATCATGAATAAAAATCAATCTCGGATCTTTTGAGAGTCCCTGAATCGTGTTTGGTTTTTATTTCTAATCTTTTATGCATTTCTGAGCCAAGTTACACAATCTTCCAGAAATCCATCATACCATCTTCAAAGTATGTACATACATACATTCTGCATTTATTCGTTCCTAGTAGTATTTATATACTCAGAAATACTTAAAAGTACCATAAATTATTTTATTCAAAATTAAAGAAAAAAAAATAAGATTTGCAATATATCCTCTTGAGTAGAGTAATTTTATGAAATAATTAGTGCACATGTGAAACGAACAAGCAATAATTAGCTAATTGTTTACATCGTTTGTGATTAATTTTCCTTTTTTTTATGGGTAAATCCAGTAATTAACAACAGCTCACCAATTGATTAAAAATTAGGACATGTTTACAAATCCATTTATTGTTTCTTTCGATATATGTATACAAGAATAATTAACCATTTTCAGGGAATAATAATAATTTATAATTATATCCATCACGTGTGACTGGATCGACTGTTGCGCTTATAGCACTTTTAAAACAGGATTGGCATATACGAATGTATGTATGTACATACGTATAATACGTGATAAAATGATTTGTGGGTGAACAGGGCTTATGGGATTTGCATACTTAATTAAATACACGTTATAATATAATCTGGCAAATCAGTAAACAGCAACACCGTGCTCCAGTTGTTTTTAATTAATCATATTTGTTGGCACATTTATCAATTAAAAAGTGCGACACTTGTTAAAACTGCTCTAAATAAGATTATTTTCAATTGTTAATCACTCTGTTTTTTTATTGATTAATGGGTGGAAGATATGCGATGAAGACGAAAATTAAGATTAAATATAACTTTAGTGAACATCGAAATATTTCTCATAAATATCTCTGTCTTGAATTTATAATTGTAATACACTTAAATATGCATTATAATTATAACATTCAGCTACACCGTGTTTAACAATGGAATAAATTCGACAATTACAGAGATACTTCACGTATGTTGTAGTGGTTAAGTATTGTCAGAAATGTTGCTCAGTCAACTCTTGTCTGAATAAAAAGAATTTAATTCTGTAATACGTAGAATGTTGCAAAATTATACAATTATAGTAAATTTCGACGAGAGAATTTGATAAACGATAAAAACAAAACCCTGGGGCCATTCTCTTTATTTCTTCCTGAAATTCCACAATTCGGTTCGGGAGCACTTTGTGAAAAGTTGGCAAAAGCAATGAAACCAGCTAATCGCTTACTATAGAGAAGGTTGTGCGTTAAAATTACCGTGCAGTACAGCGCAGCGCAGAGCCACGGTCGCGAAATCATATACGCATCATAAATTGTGAAATACTGCTCGAAAAACGAACGACGCCATTGCTACCTTATCTGAAACGACTTGTAACTTGCTTTGCGAAATATTTACCCTTGTATTACGTACAAAATCTACGCGATCATCAGCATCACACATTCGCGACACCTCGTAAAATATTTTTTCTATTTTACGATTAGCATTCACACTAAGGTGACTTTAGCAAACTTTTATACTTGCTATAAAAAAAAAGTACACCTGGAGGCTTCTAGACAAACTTTCTTAAACTTGTGTAACTCGTCGCTAATTATTTAACACTGTCCATTTACAAAAGCACTTTTCAACACTATATATGTAATGTACGAGTAGTTAAATTTCACACTATAGTACGTTTTACAGATTTTATATTAAAAACATGTATTTTGATTCTATACTTGTTTTGTGTCGCATACATTTTGATAAATTTATAAAACATAAATAATAAAAAATTGCAAATTCAATGAGGCTTTTCATTACAGTCTAGATGAATTATGGACGCTGTATATTTTATAACGCTGTATTGTTGGTACAAGAAAACAAAACACGTTTTAAAATAATATACGAGCACTTAATGCTACCACTTTTAGTTATATTTACGACACTCGCAAATAGATAGTCACACGGTTATTTATTTGGTTATTATATTTTACAACTCAATTCTGGTTTTTAATAGTATTCTATAGAGAATTACAGATACCTAATTCAATTGAATTGTTTTATTAGCGGGAGAATTTACTTGAATTTGGTAATCCGGTGACAATGCAAGCAGGGATTTCATGTTTATGTTAGAGTAAATCGGATTCCACGAGACTGAAATCGAAATCAAGAAAATACTTAGTTATTTTATGAAAAAACAAACAAAATATTTTCATCTCCTCCATTGTATAATTTGAATAAGTTGCTTATCACACTGAACCAGATTTTGAGCGAATGGATTTGAAACAATAAGTCATTCGAAGTATGCACATTTGTAATGACACAATGCACTTGAATACAAGCTGACAGGGTTATGCCATTAAATATGTAAGCAATAGTACAAATAGTTGATAGAAAATCTCTTTTGTGAACGCTGCCACAACTACTCAGCTTTCATATTAGGATTAACGTTATGAATTACCACATTTAAATTTAATTACAAAGGAAATATATGCCAAACACAATAAACACTATTTCTCATATATAAACCACTGTTGCACTAAATTTATTTCTTACAATAGCCATTAAATATCAATTTCTAAATTATTTAACACTATATTGTTTTTCTTTTAAACAATTGACAGACATGTTTTATTTATTAATATTTTGCAATATTAGATTTTTAATATGCAAATGACAGTAGCTTAATAATGTTGAAATTCCCTCGAGTACTTTTCAGAATGCATCAGGTCACTGCTAAAGCTCATATAATCACGACAAGATGTAATTTGATACCCTGAGCTTTGAAAACGTACTTTAGCTTGACATCGTGTCAAAATATATTAAAATATATTAAAAATGCATACAACATTCCTTCAAAGTGTCACAATTAATTAAATTAAATAAATAACAATATGTCTCTTATAATGTTCCAACCTCTATAAAATTACAAATGCGCTGATTTTATAATAGAAATTTAATTAAACTAAGTGGTTCCCACGTTTCAGTAAAAGTCATACATACTTCTTACGATAATATTAATCAACGTATTTTGCCTGTTTTTTTTTGTTTTTTTTTCTATAATTGCCTATCCATGATTTGCATATTAAATTTAAATATGCGTATTTGTTTTATAAAATAATACAATTTATTATTTTATGTAGAATTAGGTGTTTATTTATTTATTTTTCCGGAAACAAGTTAGTGGTTAACGAAACTTTGCGTTAATGTGCTAACATATTATGGCCTTTATACATAATTAAAGTATCAACGTCAATTAAATAGTTTTTCCTTTAATTATTCATACGATGAGTACATCGTTTACCCATGAGGATGTGTGTATTAAACACCAACAACTTGTGAGCCAATTAGTGAAACGTTTCAAAAAATATATATTTTACAAAATGTGTAGCACTTTCAATTTTTTTTACAAAAAAATGTTCGGCACATCTTAAGCACACATCGCACTTAAAAAGTATATACTTCGAGATTAGAGCCGTGTGAGAGTGTATACAATACGACCTTACTCATAGACCATCTGTGTTCGGTACCCGGAAACTAAACAGCCCGGAATAATTCACCTCAGCAGCCGGCTTGTGTAACCCGGGCAAACACATCGCTTATTTTATACACTATATCAGAAAAGTATTTCCACCTCTTACATACATTTTATTTAAATTGATTCAATGATTACATAAAATAAAAGTGCATTTTATTGAAATTACAAATATGCGAGAATGAATACGATTCTCCGTTGGGTTGTTTATATTAGCTGTTGTTTCTTATACTTGATCAATTCAAAATGGAGGTGACAGAATTCCATTTAGAAGCAGAGCGACGAAATTATCGAATTTTTAAGCATTTGTTGATCCAACAGAGCACGCTTTAAAAGCCCAGGTAGTTATTTCTAGAGTGGTGCTTAGTTTCATTGAAAATCGGTTGGCAAAACTTGAATGTAATTAATTTAAACCATTTAAAGAAACTTTGTCGTAGCATTTTATTGCATCGCATTCTTAAATATTGTATGTTCAAATCAACAAATGAAACAAAGTATTGTAGGCAATATAGTAAAAATCGTAAATTTAAAGACATTAAACGCTACGTGCGCTTTGTCTGTAATGGTCAGGCTGGTATCACTGATGGATGGGCTAAAGCCCAGTCAGTATATGTAGTAAGAGTTACAAATTGTTGTCGTAAATTGAATGGTCGGTCTTGCTCTAAAATTGAGCTTACCATCGGCCATTTGCAATACTGAGCATGAAATTAATCGAATGCGCTATTCCCACGTAATCTTTTCCCTACCAAGCACTATTCTGCTTTTGATGATACAACAACGATCTGCAAATCCCCGGGAAGAGACACTCGTAAGTGAATCATTTCATTACCATTCAACGTACATACACTTAAAGCGCTGCCGAAATTTAGTTACACACACACATTTTTATTCCCATTTGTACCGCAAGCAGACGGTTGGTGTTATTTTTAGAGCAGTCGAGATAAATATAAACTTTGAATTGCATAGTATTGATTTTAATATTTGGCAGTGAATCAGGGTTACGAACAACTTTGACCATTGTGGGAGTATTTTCTAAAAGAACATTCGTTCGTCTACTTGCACAGTTTATTTATTTAGGAGCTAGTTATAATTTTGTTTAATTCGTATAATAATTTGAATAGCGAATCATTTGCAGGAGTTTATTATTAATTGCTGTTTGCAAAACAGTAATGAACCGTAAATACTTATAGACATTTGTTGTAAAACCACACGAACAGATTGAAGTACCATGATGGAAAAGCTCTATAAATATGGGAGAGGGAAAGCATGCTTGCTTCTTCGGCCGTTATAAACGTGCCGGTGACACGGAAAATTGGTAAAGGCGCACGCATACAACGACCGACCGCCAGCTATTGAGGAATATACAGCCACACATGGTGGACCAACATCCGGGGGTGGCACGACACCCCCACACCTACCCCCACCCCGTAATGACATGTTCTTTTCTTGTTATTTTTATTTCAGGTCTCTTCAACAAGACGCCCGATAAAGCGGAATTGCAAGGTGACAATGTTCTATTGTTCTTTGAAATTACAAGTTTCTTGTTAACTGAAGAGCCCAAACGACATTGTTTGCACCCGGCCATTTACTATTTAACTTTTTTACTCTATTGTCGATAGTTTACGATACTCGTACAACCACAGAGTAAGCATACTCTATAGCGACTAAGATAAAAAAAAACATCGTAAGTTTCGGAATAATGGAACGTAAGTTTCAACATTTTTCTACCATATTCTAATAGTTCAGGAATTATTACCTCGGATATATATTAGATTATTTTGTATTTATGATAATAAATTGCGCTTGAAAGAACGTTTATAATCCATTTGCGAAATAGCAATTTAGTTTTATAATTTGAAATGAAATCACGAAAATGATTTTAAACTAGATAAAAACACAATGCTTAATCTTTTAAATATATGTATAAAAAGCGGAAGGGAGAATCAGATAAAAGTTTTACTTGAAATTTGCACGTTGAAAAATAAAATTACAACTTTTTTGTAACAGTTTCAT
The DNA here is from genome assembly GCA_944738965.1 of Nebria brevicollis. Lineage (NCBI taxonomy): Eukaryota > Metazoa > Arthropoda > Insecta > Coleoptera > Carabidae > Nebria > Nebria brevicollis. The sequence goes on from OX122906.1 coordinate 12,877,002, forward strand.
TAAAAGAGCGAACATTTTCCACTGTTTAAAGTTTTATTCATTGTTACGCGGCACAGCAACCTATTTTATACTAATCTAAGTTTTATGTGTGTCTAAAAAATAATAATTTGATCCCCACGTGACATATGCGAATGTGCTTTTGGAGGGGGTGGAATTATACGAATATCTTTTATGTAACACGGAGTGTTATCAGCAAATTCCCCTTGGGGCCTTACCGACGTTAGAAATGCGACCATATACTTAACAACTATAGCTGGCTGTTACTTTGTTCGAACTTAATCCTGGATGTGTTCTATGTTATCAGAAAGAGTATTAACTAAGGAGAATAATATGAATTTCTATTTATTACGCATCGCTGCCTTTCAAAGTCGTGCTTTATGTTAAAATAAAGTCTCTAACAGAGTATTATTCATAAACCGTAAAAATGACGTTCAATTTTCATTTGGTTAACTAGAGATAGTCGCATTCAAAATATTGATCGCTTGTTTAATCAATGATCAAATATATAATATTGGATTTTTTTTATTTCGGTCGCGCGGTATTTTTCTACTTGTGTAAATATTATGACACAAAATAAATTTAAAAAAAAGCAATACTACTTCAGTAGCACCTGAACCACCTTAATCCCCAACAAGAACTATTTGCTGTGCGAGTGGCGCACGAATAATTTTCCGCGTTATCAGTGCGTCTTTGGCTTATCAACAGAATTAGATCAGTGTAACGAATCGGAAACTAAAGATAACAATTGGCGTAGCGCCCAATTGCTGCCTTGTCTTTTGTCGTAGCGTCGTAAAGCAACTTAAGCATTCTGCAATCAGTCAATGTGTTCGAAAACAAATATCTTACTCGAATTTAAATGATTTATTATCTATATATTTGTTTTCAATATCAGATTGTGTATGAAAGAATGGATGTAATTTTTTTTTGTAGTGGATTATTTTAAAATAAAAATGTCAATACGATCATATATCAAAGCTATTATATGTACATATCAGTGTTATGAATTTTAACATCATTCTACTAATGGTACATTGAGCTTAAGTACTCGAGCATGTGGTTGTTAAATCCACAAAGAACTGAAGCTTTAAGTTTTATAAAGGCTATATTTTCGAATGCTGCACTATACAGGACTGTTGTAATAAAGCCACAAAATTTTTCCAATCATAACATTGTCCGTTTCATGATCAGAAATTAATAAGTTTCTCAGACTTCAGAATTTATGGTACAGATTTTTATATGGTATCATATGTAACTAAATATATATATGATATAATATTTGCTAGCGTCTGGACCACAGCCAATCGGCCTTGACCCAGGCGAACGATTATTCAAAAAGAGTTTTAAATACGTTAACTATGCGATACACAAACATACAGACAATATATAGTAAACGCTCACAATAAGTCCATGTATGGATTGGTTGGCAAAAGAAGTATTAAGATATTATGTGGAGATGAACAGATATTTCGAGCTGGCGTTGAATCGATTTGTGCTATAGTGGTATTAATCACATTTTTAGTTCGCGTCATCTCGCCTAAGAAGTGATTTAAGATTCATGACGAAACGTGTGGAATTTCACACGGCTCTGCTCCTGCGTCGTCGTTACCGTGGTAAATGTTGTTTCTGTGTTGTTTAAAATACACCAGCAAGTGTTGCTTCAGTCCCTCATTCGTATAAGTAGGAAATCCATATATCCAGAATATATAACATATATGTATGTATACGAAAATTGAATATTACCTCATCCTGATCCGAACCTCCCTACCTACGTATCACCCAGCTCACCCAGTGATGCCTTTGTCATCAATTCGCCTAGGAGCTGTTGCTTTTTTACACGTGATGATTACTCGTCCTTATAGGAAGCACCAGATTGACAAGGGGTAAACGGATAACAGCGAATCTTTGACATTGCGTCGTATCACTGTTCCCAATAAAGATATTCTGCCAACGTGGCACGGACAAAACTTACATATATATATATATACAGCTACAGATATTACGTTTCGAGGTCTATTATGCGTCAAATCAAATCTTTAATACCTCTGCTTATCAATTAATGGATTTGACCAAACTCTTAAATGGCCATTATTGGAATATCGATTTTTAGTTTTTTATTTCATTTGAGTATTACTGCTTTAATATCAGAGATATACTACCTGCTCGCTTTATGTATTATTATTTTAATTAACGTTCAAATTAGAAAAATATTCCAGAAAAATACAATGCAGTTTCTAGGATGCAAACGACATTTGAAACACCTCGTAATAAACATATATTTTTACTTCTTTATACAAAATAAGATAACATTTAGATGTTTTGTTTTTAAATCTAATTAAAAGTACACCTGTAGCAGCCACAATTTATAATTAATCTAAGTGAAAATTCATTCATTATTTAACAAGGTGTCAGTTATCAATTTTTTAAAATGAGAAACTTTATTTCTTTATACATTTTTGAGGAATAAATATTTAAATTTGAACATTTTCGGGCGAACATTTAAAAAAGCATAAAATTAATACACGTCATTCTGGCGTTTTTTTTTTTTTTTGCTGGAGGCTTTTATTGTAATTTCCTTCGAACGGAATATGTGACGAAATATTGGAAACAGTATTTAAATAAATACGAAAATGTGATAACATACTATATATTTTTTTATAAAATGTTTATTTGTTTTAAAATTGTTGTAAACACATAAAAGTATGTATAGAGATAGCATATTAGAAGCAATTCAATTTAAGCGTATGTTTCCATTGAGCGGAAAAGCTTGTGAAATCATTTCCCGTGGCTCCTTTGATATGCAATATACCTACCCAACAACCACCGTCACTCAACGGTTAGACTAAACCGTCATCTTTGTGTAACCTAGTCCACTAAATTAAGTAGGCACTGTGTAACTGATTTCTTGCTTGGCTGAACCAATATTCGTTAAATCGGTGCATAATCTTCCCACATATACACATACACATAGGTACTCTATAGATTATTGGTTTATAGGACCTTTCTAATGCCGCAACCGGTTATCCGCTATACTAAGATACAAAATCGATTCTTATAGTTTAATAACATTTTTGAAATACCGGGTATATATCGTATAGTCTTGCGCACCGGATAAAAGCTTGGATTCCAGAATACGCCCAGACACTTTGTAGCAGTAATAAAATATCCACTGAACATTCTTATACGTATTTTATTATTCACTAAATATATGTATATATATATATATATATATATATATATATATATATATATATATATATATATATATATATATATATATATATATATATATATATATATATATATATATATATATATATATATATATATATATATATATATATATATATATATATATATATATATATATATATATATATATATATATATATATATATATATATATATATATATATATATATATATATATATATATATATATATATATATATATATATATATATATATATATATATATATATATATATATATATATATATATATATATATATATATATATATATATATATATATATATATATATATATATATATATATATATATATATATATATATATTATATATATATATATATATATATATATATATATATATATATATATATATATATATATATATATATATATATATATATATATATATATATATATATATATATATATTATATATATATATATATATATATATATATATATATATATATATATATATATATATATATATATATATATATATATATATATATATATATATATATATATATATATATATATATATATATATATATATATATATATATATATATATATATATATATATATATATATATATATATATATATATATATATATATATATATATATATATATATATATATATATATATATATATATATATATATATATATATATATATATATATATATATATATATATATATATATATATATATATATATATATATATATATATATATATATATATATATATATATATATATATATATATATATATATATATATATATATCTTCCAGTAGGGTATATATATCTTACGATAGAGTAAATATGCACATAGTAAAACGTCTGCTCAGGGAAGGTCAAAAGTTATATTTCGATAAAAATCGCAAGATTTTCTTGATTACAATATTTACTTCATATAAGAAAGTAATAAAACAGCTTTCGGGTTGGCTTTAGTATATATCTCATCGATAGATAACAGTGATGTAGGTGAATTGTTTCTACGAGTAAATGTGGCTATATATTTGGGTTTGCGGTAACAGATGGTTATTGTTCTATATCCCACATCTGTCAGTTGAAACTAACTTTAGGACCGCGAACGCATTTGACTGTGCGTTTATTGTCAAATCCATATTGTTATTTGCTATATATATATGTAGATGCATTGCTTGTATTCATCTCAAATGTGCGCTGAATGCTGTTGGAATCGAATTTATATATCTTATTTAAAGAAAATACACTTAGAACGTATAAGAAAGTTCAGTGCAAGACACAGCAGATGTTGGGAAGAAAGGAAAAACTACGAATCAGATATGAGTGTCAATTAGAATTGAAAGAAATGCTGGTACCTATATGGAAGTGTTTATAGAGGTGAATTTGTAGCCGGAGCTTTTTTCAATTTAGGTACACCATGTGTCATTGTTAGCGTTGGTCTAAGTCTGACGTCTTTTGTTCAAAGGGGATAACATTGGAAATCTTTCTTTATCCTTTTGTTCTAACGGCCGCCCGCCTGTACGCCCAGGAAAAGCATTAATCCACTAGCTGGCGCACGCCGTCCCCATCCCCATCCTCATCCCCGTCACCTTATAAAACCGAAAATTTATTATTGGTCGCGTGACTAGATTATTCTATGTCTTTCACCAACTACAGCCTGCAGCGTAGTACACTTATTAAGAATTCTTATTTCTTCTTCTATCATCTACGTACGTTACGTGACATTGCACTTCATATCCAAATTAACCAATGCACAAAATAATGATTATTAAAAATGGAGTGCAACTCGCACTTGAAACACAAAACTATATAGACAATTATTCATAGACATAGCTCGCCTTTTCAACAAACAACCACAAACTAATGAAATATGTTTTATGATTTCACCAACATACATTCTATAAAAATCTCTTAAAGATTTTCTTGATAAATAATAAAGTATGTTTTAAGATTTCAGTAGCAATTGAAAGAACTTTTAAAATATGACGCACATTCTATAAATATATGTATATGTATGTATGTATGTATATACAATAACGAAATGAAGAAAACGAAATAACATTTCTGCCGGCTGCAGTAAGTATATAATTACAAAAATGAATAATGAATTTTTATTATAATTTCTCCGTTCACTTAAGCGTAACTTAAAAACTTCGTTGAAGTATTGGCAATTTAAAAACAAGTTGATACTTTGAAAGTTTTCTTAATCGCTTGGTTAGGTATATGCATATTGAATAAATATCGAAGGAAAACGCTGATAAGCCCTTGTCCAATCACAGTTTAACTTTTCTTGTAAACTTGAACGCAACATATTTTATTTGGTCAAAGAATTGTTATCTACGACGTAATACTATTTCATTGAAGGTAAGTAGTGACGTGGGCAGCAATTCCGATAATAATCTCATGGTTAATGCAACAGCTGTGCAGATAAAATAGAATTTTACTTCGGGTATATACCACACTCCAGCTGTCTCCATGATAGATAATCTGGAAGACATTCCATGCACGTTTAGTGTACGCGACGAGACGACGATATAGTGTTTTGTAGCCATAATTCGAAGCACGTGTTCCGGAAACATACATACTATATGTTCACTACGTATCGTTGGCATACCGATTGGCATACCGATTTGAATTTTATAGAAAACCGATCGTAAGATTGTTATGACGTTAACAATATCGTGAAATAGGGCAGGATTTATCAATATTTCATGTATGAATGCTTGAATCAATATCAGCATACATTTTTTATAAAGTTTGCTTATCAAATTGTGTTTTCATCGCGTTTATATATGTATGTATGTTGGTTTAATATATTTGTTGCATTTATTGTCAACATTTGGTTTTTTTTAATTTATTTTTAATTACCCTATCGCTCTTGCATTCCTCTATACCTAAGGCCGCATTCGAATCGATTGTGCTTTTACCTAGCTTTTAGAATGCTAGGACTTAGAGTGAGATAATGTATATGTTATATTTGCCATGCAACGGTACCACAAAAAAACTAAGTTTATTTCGTAAGTAAAAGTGCTCTTGGAAATCTAGAACCATACTGCAAAATTAAGCTGATTGTGAAATTATTCATGAGAATTCTATTAAATTATTGATATGGAATCATTTAATATAGTGAAGTTAAAACGTCACGCGGAATATTTAGGACACTAAAAACGAATTGATTAAAATTGTACAGTAATATTAAATATTAAAATAAAGAAACTCACCGTCGAAAGTCGCGACTCCAGCAAGCATAAATAACCGGATTCATACTGGAGTTGATCCAACCTAGCCACGTGACCACCGCTGAAACAATCTCTTCATGCCAGATGCACTGCAGACAAAATCCAGACAACAAATTCACCACGAAGAACGGCAACCAACAAACAATAAACACCCCCATCACGATCCCGAGCGTTTTCGCGGCCTTCTTCTCTTTGGCGAACTTCGCCAATTTGCGGCTCAACGAAAAGTTTTTATTATGCCCTCCCAGCCGAGTAGACGCCATCCGCGATAGCCCGTTATTATGCAACGCCGTCAATGGCTCATCTTCTGCATACACTCCAGACGCTGGCCCATGCATAGTTCCTCCACGGTGAATCCGCAATGTGAGCTCCAATTCACCGGAACCCAAAAGAACTTGTTTCGTTCCTAGTTTGAGGGAGCGCGTTTGGACGACAGCAGCTCGGTAGATTCTGTAGTATGTAAACACCATTACGAAAAGCGGTAGATAGAAACTGATTGTTGAGGAGAAGATTCTGATTGTTGAGGAGAAGATTAAATAACCCAGGTGGTCGGTGAACGGGCATTTATAGGGTGGAACTGCTTCAGTGCGCACTGCCCTCCACCAGACGATTGCTGGGAAGGAAATGGCACTGGAGCACACCCAAACAGCAGCCACCATTAGGGCTGCTCTTCTGCGAGACATCTTCAACGGATAGGTGAACGGATCAGTGATTGCCCAATATCTATCTAGTGAAATGACGCATAAATTTAGTATTGAAGCAGTGCTGAATAGTACATCCAGAGATCTCCAAATGTCGCACCAATCCGTGCCGAAGAACCAAGTGTGCTCCAAAACTTCGTACAGTGCGCTAAACGGCATGACTACTAACCCCACCAAGCAATCAGCAACCGCTAATGATGTAACAAAGTAATTCGTTGCCGTATGCAAGTATCGCTCGCGTATTACAGCCAGAATGACCAGAGTGTTTCCAAACACGGTGGCCAACGAAAATAAGAGTAAAAGCGAAATGAGCAACGCTCGATCCTGCACCATGATGCTCCACTTGTCCCACGCATTTTGCAGGTCTTTCGTTTCGTTGCTGGTGGAATTGTCGTCACCACCGGCGAGCTCGTACAACAGCGTCCATTCGGCTTGTGGTTCGGAGGCATTCATTTTACAACCATGCCCCACACCCTCTGAGTTGCGCTCACATGACCTCCGGCTTCTGTGAAAGAGAAGAGAATTATTTTTTAGTTTCACTCGTAAATTTTGCGCGTCGTTTAAATGGTAAATGGAACAAGAGTCAGCGTTCCTATCTGTAGTAGAGACATTTGTCACTAGAGTAAAAACGATTTACGTGGTGTCTAACTCGCACGTACATACATACATACGTATGTACAATATGCATGCATAGACGCTAGGTATAAAAAGATAATTCAATTCAAAATTAGCGAGTTGGAAGCAAGTTTAGATGTGAATTATTACATATAAGGTAACAACATGCCTATATAATCTAGTACCACAAACTAAAGGGCTGTTTGTTGAATCTACTGCCACTACTAATGAATTATTAACTAACGCAACCCCATCGCAATTAAACCAGAAGCATAAGTGTAACACCACACACGTTAATAGATAGTCGATTTGATTACTACACAATTACTAATAAATTAGCAACGACTAATCAATATAATAGATTAATCAAAGCAGTGCATCATTGCACAAAAACGTGTTTTATTGCTAATCCACCATTTGACAATTTGAGAAATAATTAACCCGTAGTACGTATCAAGGATTTTCAAACAAATGTTTGAATGTTAACCGAAATAATATTGCAGCAATTGAAATGATTCATGCATGTAAATACTGTTCGCGATACGCAGATTTTCAATGTTACCTACCTATACATTTCACAATAACAAAATATTTACTTCAAATTCCACTGTTTTTAAAACAATGTTATTATCCGATGAAATATTGCTAAATATGATTGAACTTTGCCAGTTTTGAATATAATACATATAACTAATATTATTGTAATGGCAATTTGTTTCGCGCGTTGCGAAAAGTTGTGGACGCCTTAGTAATTTGTGTAAGATAGATTATTTAATAAAAAGCTCTGGCACAAACAGGAGACAAAATGATTATACATCAGATTGGTTGTGATTAAATATTTGAGAGTTTACAAAGCTGTTCCAGTGGCAGTATAATAAAATGTGGATGGCGTCATGTCATGGTCGATTTAAAACTACGTATAGGTTGGTTGGTGTGCATCAATTTAAGGCCAGCTAAAGCGTTGATCCAAGTCTGGGATATTTTACACTCAGCTAGCTCCAGCAATCACCGCTATGGCCTGGAGGGCCGCCTTACCCCACACATTACGTCACCGCGGAGTGCTTTCATTTCATCCTCATTTGGATGTCACGTGTTAAAATCATTTCGTTTCGCTGTCGTGTTTTTATTTTATTTTTTTCTAATTTCACTTCTTATAAAAATTCATTTTTCATTTGGTTTGCAAACGGAAGTATGTATAACTTTATATGTAGGTACACCATTAATTATAATTTTTGCGCGATTACATCTTGGAAAAAAAAATGAACGGACGCGGAAAACATTTCTTTATATACAAAGTTTAACACTTAATTTGATACATCATTTTCAGTTTGCCTTCTTACTTATTTATGAGATGGAAGCTAGTTTAAAAGTCCATTAATTTTCTCCAAATTCATTAAAATGTTCGGTTTTATTTTTATTTGTGTTATTTCGCATGTGTTTAATATTTCATTATACCTTTTAGTTCCTATTTCCGTTACTCTATTATAAGAATAGGGGTTGGTTGGCGGCACGCAACCCTTTTAACTGTTTTAAAAGAAAATTTAATACTTCCCTCGAAATCATATTTAATCTTATAAACCGCTTAAACATTTTTTCTTCTAAATGTAAATTATCATTTTTATTATGAACAAGTTGAAATAATATTTACACTAATTCTTCTTATAAAAATTTATAAATTAAATTTTCTTAATTTTATGTGGCATGTGTGTAATATAATTCATTATATTATTTTGAATACGCATATTCGAAATGTGTTACCACGTATACATACATATGGCATTCTTGAGCTTTCCCGGTAATGTGTCATTATTCACAATGACGTTCCGCTTTTGTTTATAAAGCGAACAATTGTCTGTTTTGGGATTTTTGAACAATGCTTTTCTCAATTCCACTGTTTCAGACAACTCTGAGTGGTTTATCTTCTATATATATTTACATATGACACACACACACACACACACATATATACATATGATAAAGCTTTCCTATATAGAAGCATCTTCAAGAAATATTTCGCCTTAGAAGCAATCCACAACCTACCATTGCACCATTTTGGATTTAAATCCAACAATTTCACTCCCTACGTACAGTATTTTTATTATTTTGTGGTACAATATTTTTCTATCGCGTATATAGTTGAGCCGAAATAGGGCGTATATGTTAAGTTTAAAATATGCGGTCATTAATTATTTCTGACGTTTGACCATTTAGGTTTGCGAAAAACGCAGAAGGGGTTGTTCCGATCCTTGTGATGAGTTATTAGTTGAAACTTTTGAATTTATAATATATACATACATACATACATTCGTATTTAGTAAATGCGGAAGTTTGATGTTATATCTATCTCTGTGTGACCTCGATAATCAGATAAACCCCACCGAGCACTGATTGCATTAGCATAATTCCTAATCAATTGCTAATCTCCTATCACTTTTCATCATATTTCGTAAACGCATTGCATTCGAATTTGAATTATTATAAGCAATATTCAAGGAATGCCAGTTGGTATGTTTATATTTCTGCGACGAGCTTTTCACATACTTCTCTACATTCTTAGCATTTCATGGACATCATTGTTTTGGTTTTCTTTTCATATTGACATGTCGTTGTATTATTATTAGATTAGATAGAAAAACATTGTATTATAATTACATACATATTACCAGATTTTTAATTCGTAACACATAAAAATTGCGGTTTTAAAAATTAATGATAGTAACTTTAAGGATGAAAAACCGATCGTTGTGCTTAATAACAACAATCCTCTTGTGGTCGGTTTTCTGGACATATACACACGCATTACACACACGGACAACAGTTAACCCGAATCAAATCTCCAATGTCCAGTTTTGTGGTATAGAAACAAGTATCGTGTATAGTAGACGGACAGTGGTCAACTGATTAATGACTTCACTGTATTTTAAATGAAAAACGACAGTAGCAATTAGTACACACATACATGCACATAAACACACACACACACACACATATATTATATTTTAAGATTGGAAATATAAATAAAATATAAAATTTCCATATGCAAATAATATAGAAAGTCCTATATAAATAATGTTCGATTTAATTTTGGTATTGGCGTACAACAAATTTCCTTGGAAACCCAATAAGCGGTTTACCACGAGCGATTTAAGTATATTAATTTAAATGTAAATTTGTTGGCGCTTCAAGTGACTTAAAATTGTTATGGAAGCTGTGATATACTCTTTACTATATTAAAATTCCTTTCAGTATACTCTCAAGATTATTTTATAAAATAATATATATATATATATATATATATATATATATATATATATATATATATATATTAAAAAATTAAAAAAATTGTTGAAGCTTTGGGGCGATGAAATAAATAAATAAAAATTCACAAAATATGATTTTATAATAAAAAAAGAAATGTAGTTTATTAAAAAAAAATTACAAATACATTTAAAAGTGCTATAACTTACTTTTTGTGAATTGAAAGCACTGAATTATGTATACACCAAATAATTATATCTCACAATAATAATACCTCATTTTACCATATATATATATGCAAAACTAGAAATATTTTACCTCAAAAATAGTCTATTAAAGTTTGGAATTAATTAGGGAACAATTGCGTGTAGATGTGCACGGAATGTAAATATTAGGGTAAGATTTACTCCCAAACGGTAACAAAGGATACCCGCGACTGAGGGCGCACTAACCGCCAAAAGTTACGAGTTTACCCTCTGTAACACGCGCACATTCGCACGCAGGCGCCCATACAGATCTCTTTCAGCGCTTCAAACATTCACATACATACATACATACATACATAAACTACTTAAAAAAAAAATCTACTAAACATCTTAAATTTGTCCATCATAACATACCAGATATTGCGAATATATGAAACAACAAATCGTCTACTTACTCAACACATCCTGATGTCTTCTCCTTCATACTTACATCATTTCCGTCAAGCTAATACTTTTAAACACACAATTATGTTTCACCAGTTTATAGTTACTCAATTTTAAGTTACCGAAACATAATTTAAATAAAAATGTTCATATTTGAACAAATTCTTATACGAAATATTCAAGGTGCCCCACACTCCCCTATGCAATAATATCGCACCGGTGTGAACTTGGCGACGAAAAGCTAGCGACGATTTTATATTTTAGCAGAGCGGCACATTTTCGTCGGCGACGATATTTTTCCAGAACAATATGACACAATATTTCAATGTAAATAATGTCGGGTTAAAACATTAATTATTCAGGGGATATAATAAATTAATTGGGGTAAATAAAATTATTATTCAGGGGATTACAGGGTGCGTAAATATATATAATTCACAATTGTTGTATGAATGATTTAGAGATGCATCTCGTTAAGTATCTCTAGACGTTTGTGACACTACCATAAAAATAGGGGTGGTAGATGCAACCGATGTGAAGTTGCCGATGACTAATTAGGCACGAACTATAATTTTAATATAGCGGCACATTATCGTATTTGCTTAGTATGCTATTTAACTATGCTAACGTCACACGCATAAAAATGTTGAACTTGACCCAAGTTGAAATTTATAAGGCAAATAATTAATATATGGCCGTACACTAAATTCAAATGAAATACATCTTGAATTAAAAGCTACCCTTTGAACTCAATTGTTTAAAACAAAAAAAAGTGAATAAATATTTAAATATAAATAAATTGGTATCAATAGTTTAGTAATTGATTGAGTTACGAAAGTAATCTAACATAAAATATATGTATATAAATAAAATGATTTTCCTAAAATATTTGTGATTCATATTTTAATATCCCTACTGTATGCAAAGCATCATGGAAATTTATTTCATGTCATTACGTACGCATAGTCTTGTTTAATCCAGTCAGAAACCAGCCAGTTTGGTGTAGGACGCCGACTGTAGCAGTTCATTTTTACGTATAGAGTGCATGTCATTCTATCGAAATTGTTATTAAAATAGCGTAAAATTGTTTAAATAATGTAAAATCACTTGAAACAATCGATAGTAATTTTTGTGTAGTCTAATTACATCGTGATATCGAACTGAGATTCCATTGCAACAATGGTAAAGACATATAACGGTTGATTTACTATTCATATTTAATAAATCTATATCAAACAATGTTCATAATTTATATATTATAATATTTATATATTATGGTATCGCTTTTGAATCGCCAGCTCAATACTAAATAGTTATTATTACGGAAACAGATAATTTTTCTATAGTAACTTGCAAGTAGTAAATAATTTCATCCTAAATTAGCAATTGATTTGATTGAAATTTTATAGAAATATATATTAATAGCCTATTTAAGAATTTGGTAAAAATAAAATGCTCATATGTTAATTATTGTTACGGAAATATCTAAATATATATATTTATGCTTTTCCAGTACAACAGTCGTTGGTTTCCTGAGTTGCTGCTTTGTTCCCGTATTACTGTTCGTGTTGCTGGTTTGCTGTTTTCCTGAGTTGCTGTTCGAGTTGCTGGTTTGCTGTTTTCCTGAGTTGCTGTGTTCCGGCGTTCCTGTTCTATTGCTGTTCCAATTGATTGTATTCGCAGTGAGTCAGTTTTAATTTTCCCGTATGTATCATCTTTGTATGTCTGCTGTACGACGAAAATGTACTATTTGTGATCTTGGTTTTAAGATTGTTGGTCGCCTATTTACTGTTTTGAAAGTTTTATTCTCATTTTCTTGCACGTTCAATTCATATCGAGATAAAAAAAGGATTTGATTCTGGAAATGCAAAAAATACGAAAATAATTCCGGAGACTCGGTAATGCAGCGAACAATGTCTTAAAGGCGATATCTATGACTGTACATTAACATGGCGTTAGGTGTTCTTGTTTGCTGTTGTTGTTGTTGATAAAGTTCAGAAATATGTTCGAATATCACTGACATGCCCTGGGAGAGAAATAAAGATCTTTTCTGTCCTAAGGGAAAGCACAGTTCGGCGAACATAGCTGCGCATGTTAAGGTGGCTAAGGCTTTGCATAAATCATATTTATTATAAAAAAAAAATCATATCATTTACTTTCAATTATCCGCCTAAAGCCTTGCTTGAGCAGCAACTGTTTTCTTAGCTGAGCTTATAAACTGTTTTTACGCATTTGCGCGATGCTGAAATTAGTTTAGCAGCGGGTTAAACACATACAAAGAAAAAAAAATAACTATAGCTTTTCTTTCATCACTTATATTTACTTACACAATTAAATTTCTAGTCAATTATAAAAAGAGTTATTTTGGAAAATGATACATACACCCAAAATATATGTATGTACACATTTACCCCAATATGTTTGTTTGCACTAAAGAAATATTTAAATTAAATTGCCTCAAATATTGAAAAAGTACATACTCCCAACTTGTTCAAAATCTCCTTGATCTGTTTTCTTTTATTGGTGCTTCTGCTTACTGCTGGAGGATTAATTTTCTTAGATTCATACAAACACACACACATATGTTTGGAATGCGCGCTGTGGTTGCAAACGTATGTCCATTTTTTGAACAAGTTCAATATATATAAATATATGTGTACACACATACACACACACTCGTTCATAAAGTAAAAATCGCGTCTACAATAACACAATATGGGGGGCAAGAAGATCATGATGGGTGCTCTACCTACCACCGTTGGATACCCGAAGACTTTGTTTATGCAACCTGCAAAAGAACCACGTATGTAGGGTGCTCTTTGACGGTTGCATAAACGAAGGAGACTTCGATGTGTTCCTGTTACGCCGCTGGAGCTGGACTTCAACTACAAGATCTGCTAGAGAACTTCTCCCTTCTGAAGGATGATACGATACACTTACATACACGCATACATACACATATTTAAAATCGCGAGCCCGCGTGCTTATCCGTTATTTTTTTAATTACGTTTTTTTGATATGGGATTTAGTCGGTTGTGTGGGAGCGCGATTAAATATATATAAATTGAATAAATCTTGAATATAATTAGCCAACTAACGCTTTACGATAGTCATAAACTCGTTACGTCGGTTATTCGAAGATCACCGCGGTGTTGTTGATTCGTCTATTACGCCAACGTTGTTCTGGTAATACCTGGCGGTATGGGGGAGATGGTGCTGGCAGTTCAAGTCTCTGTTCAATGTCTCGGTCATGTTAGATCAGATAAATCATGGCCTTGCTTGGAGAAGCTGCTTGTCTGTCAGAACGGTATCGCACGGTTGGCTAATTGGGCCTACGTTGGCCGTAGAATCTCGTAGAGCCCACCCAAAATGGGTGCTGCTCGCATTTACTAACTGTACTTTCACACATTTTCAGGTCATTTAAAGTCTTCGTTCGGTTCGTTCCAGTACTGATCACTGGGCGGCCACCCTTTTAAAGTTATGTCGCGATGCATGGGTCATAAGGACCACCCCCTCTTTTGGGGTTTAACACGTTTTCTCTTTCCAGGAAGAAAACAACTAGAACACGAATAAGAGGCCATAATAAGGTAGCACTAATCAGTGTTTAGTCCATAAGGGGCTAAACACTTAGCTGGCCACTTAATAGGCAGGGTTCCTTCCGTTGGAAAACTTAGGCGCGTTTCTATTTTTTTCAGGGATTATATTGTATTTTATTTATATGTTTTTTTTTCAGTTAGCTGGTCACTTTGAATAGGTAGGGTTCCTTCCGTTGGAAAACTTAGGCGCGTTTCTATTTCTTTCAGGGATTGTATTGCTATTGAATGTATCTTCCCTCTCGTTGGGAAACTTTTGCGCGGTCATTCTTCTTTCTGTTTTAGGTACCTAATAATAGGAATACACGGAAGACGTATGGCTCTTCTCGATAAGAATTTTAGTTTTCTTTCAGTGGAAAACCTAGGCGCAGTAATTCTGCTTTCTGTTTTAGGTAACAGATGCATAGTTATTAAAAATTTATTGTAAACCTCATAATAGATGTACCAGAGTTGTATTTCCGATAATGCTACATTGATATACCCTTGGATGAGTCAGGAATTCACGGTGGACATATCGTTCATCTTCGCAAATAGGTAAATGAAAAATGTCAGCAGATACTTGATCATTAATTTAGATTAAATTCGGACTTAAACTTAAAATAAAATGATTGTCGAATCAAAATAGTTGTAAGCTTGTAAATTATTTGTAAAGTGCGGCAGTATAGTTATCATAATATTTTATCTTGTTTAATAGCATTTTAGATTTAAATCTTCGCCGATATATGGTTTTGTATGCCGCCGGTATGTGTGTGCCCCCGGGGGAGTGTGAAAGAGAGATGCCATCTCCAGTGTGAAATAGATTTACTTAAACAAACAAATAAACATGATAAACCCCAAACCGTTTGGGAAGAGTACGAATGAATCTGCGACATAAAGAATCGTTCAATTCAGTTAGGTTTTTATTTCAGATTTGTGGGCATACCGAACTATAAATTGGCACAGAATTAAATTATTTATGTTAGGTTTTAATTTCATTGATTATTATTGATTTTGTTAAATGTATTATACTTATTCATGGGATCTGTTCTGTCGCACAATTTTTAAACAAATAATAGATATTAGTTTTGTTATCAGTTGGTCAGATTTAATTAGGGTTTTTATTTTTCAGCACTCGGAGTGTTATTGTCATAAATTATTATTGTAAAATAACGGAATTGCCATATTCAACTAGAGGTTTTTTTTCAGAACTCGGATTAATATTTTGATAATAAATATTATAATATGACAGAATGGCCATATCCAACTAGGGTTTTTTTTTTCAACACTTTGAGTATTAATTTGATTAATAATTATTGGTCTGTTGATGGCCACGTCCACCCGGCGGTTAGAGGTCACAATTATTCCACCGTAGCCCATTGTGGAAGAAGATATGATGATTTGTTCTTATCATTCGTAAACGTAATGCTAAATTCGTACATCCTATTCTGAAGTACAGTACGTAGATCCTTATGAAGTATTCAGAGCTAATTGCAGTACATTGGTACATCAATGAATCAACTAGGAAATCACAGAGGACATATGGTTCTTTTCGATAAGAATCCACCCGTACCTTGCGAGAAGGGGTTTACAGTGCTCTCGCCGTACTCCTTCCACAAACACCAAGTAATTTAATTTCATATAAATATTTATAACTCAGACTTATAAGATGTGTTTTACCTTCCAGAGACTTGGTGCTTCCGATTATCATTTCGCAGTGCCAATATTGATTATGAACTTCAGCAGTTAATAAATGCTTCTTCTCGATAAGAATTCAATGTCGCTTTGCGGGTACGACTGACTCCCGATCCAAAAGTAATTTTTTATCAAATTTTTCTTTCAGGGATTGTATTGCTTTTGAATGTATCTTCCCTCTCGTTGGGAAACGTATGCGCGGTCATTCTTCTTTCTATTTTAGGTACCTAATAATAGGAATACACGGAAGACGTATGGTTCTTCTCGATAAGAATTCACCTGTACCTTGCGGGTTGTGGTTTACATTGCTGTCACCGTACTCCTTCCGTAAACAACATGTAATTTGTTTTCTAATATTTAGGGATCTCCGCAAATGAGTCATGTCTGTTGACGTCCATGTCCACCCAGCGGTTAGGGGTTACAATTCTGCCGCCGTAGTCCATCGTGGAAGCAAAGGTTATGTTTTTATATGCCAAGATAGCAGTTAATTTTCTTTTGTTGTAGAAGCTGTGCTATGCTGTGCTGAAGGAAGCAAGTCTAATAAATAAAGTGAAGTGACTAATAAAAAAGTGAAGTGACTAAAGTGTCTTTGACGGTAATTATATATGAAATGGATGTTGCACTAATGTTTTATGTTCCAGATTCCATGAAACAGGTTGTTTGGAGTATTCTTCAACCGCGCAAATGTTTGCAAATTTATGGTACAGGATCCAAAATTTCAAAATGCTTCCCCTAGTTTATTTTGCAATTGCAATTTTGCCGAAGTGCTACATAGACTAACCTGTCTTAACGAGGGCCAGCAGATTAGCTTCATTTATCGGTAATTCGTCCGAGTTTTCTTTCTTTTGAAGGGGGGTAGGGCGTCGGTTTGTCGTCTATGATGTTGCGTTTTGCTGGAAAAGACCCTATGCATGCCCAGTAAGCATAAGCGTCGTTGTGAAGTGGCTAGGCGCGGAGGGTTTTGCTATAGAGGACATCGCCATAATTGAACACACATTTCGCGGGAGATCAGTAATCTGGACAATCTGTTTCTAGCGCTACCAACTCTGAAGGCAGAAGGATCAAGGAATTGTCTAATACGAGAAGTGCCTAATAAAGTGAATAAGTGTTTTATATTTATTGTGACTAAAGTGTCTTTGACGGTAATTATATATGAAATTGATGTTGCACTAATGTTTTATGTTCTAGATTCCATGAAACAGCTTGTTTGGAGTATTCTTAAATCGCGCAAATGTTTGCAAATTTATGGTGCAGGATCCAAAATTTCAAAATACTTCCCCTAGTTTATTTTGCAATTGCAATTTTGCCGAAGTGCTACATAGACTATCCTGTCTTAACGAGGGCCAGCAGATTAGCTTCATTTATCGGTAATTCGTCCGAGTTTTCTTTCTTTTGAAGGGGGGCAGGGCGTCGGTTTGTCGTCTATGATGTTGCGTTTTGATGGAAAAGACCCTATGCACGCCCAGTAAGCATAAGCGTCGTTGTGAAGTGGCTAGGTGCGGAGGGTTTTGCTATAGAGGATCTCCATAATTGAACAAGCATTTCGCGGGAGAACGATAGTCTGGACAAGCTGTATCTACCGCTGCCAACGCCGAAGGGTGAAAAGTATCAAGGAAGTGTTTAATATTTATTTTGACAAAGGGTCGGTAATTTTAAATGAAATTAATGTTACACTAATGCTTTATGTTCCAGATTCCATGTAACAGCTTGTTTAGAGTATTCTTCAACCGCAAATTTTTTTGTCAGTGTTTATATTTTATTCATGTTTTACTCAGCATATATTTCTTTTTCAGCATATACTTTTTTTTTCAGCATATATATTTTTTTCCAGCACATTGTGCATGATGATTTAATTTCTTTGTTTCATCTGACGACACTTGTCAGACGTCACGTGACAAGTATAAGTGATATAAATATTCTAACTTCATAATAAAAGTCACGTATTATAGTAATATAAAATCAAAACTTGTATTTTGTGAAAATAAAACTTCGTATTCTGTGAAAAATAAATGTTATATATATATATATGTAAATAAGGGTTCGAAGTTGTGCGCACAACTCCACTTTAGCTGGTCACTTTGATAGGTAGGGTCCCTCTCGTTGGGAAACTTAGGCGGCCCCACCGTGGAGTTACCTTGACGTGGTGGTGGGGCTTAAGCAGCTCTCACTATTATAACCTTTTATTTTTCATTTTAAATATATTGCAGATTTTAATCATTGTAAAATATAATAAGAATAGTGAGCGCTGCAACTAACAACTCCTTCGGCATCGATATACCCTTAGCATACATTTTAATTATTAATTCATTCAAATTGTAATATGGTGTTCAATTAAATTACTATTTAAAGAACACACATTTTATATTAGTTTTTATTCAAGTAATCTTACACCATTATAAATTAAATAAATTCATTTCAAATTTAGATACTAAACTAAATGCATTTCTGAATCATAGATTGTGAAATTTTTTTTTCACCCTTTAATCCCCTAAATAATTTGTTTTTTAACCATGACAGGTTCAAAAATTAATTATTTACATGAAATATTGTATTATATTGCTATAAAAATATTACGTCGCTGACAATAATGTGCCGCTCTTCTAAAATAAAAATTCGTCGCTAGCTTTTTATCGCCAACTTCACACCGGTTAATATCGCGAGGTTGTGTGCTCTGAGAATTTAATGTTGTGGGAATTAAAATGGCCATGGTCTGTTCCTTGGTCATGGTTTGTGGTATCTGTCAAAGAAGTGGATGTGTTCTTTAGTAGTATAGAAAAATAGTACATATTTGCTGTAATTTACACATAAATCCATAAACAATAACCGATTGTCACTTTAGTAGTGTTTAAAAAATAATAACGCACGCAATATAGCATTTAGTGTACGAAAATGTGTGATAAATAAAACCAGTATTAGTTTTCTTTTTGTGATTAATAATTGCGTAGAAATTCCACTCTGAGTATTTTATAAAAATAATGTCCTACATATATTAGCGAGCGCACTCGTAAATTGTATTTGTTAGTGTAATAATATGTCAAATATGCCAGTTAGTAGAAAATATAGGCGCGACACAAGTGAAGTGAGTTGTTGCTTAAAGTATCTTATATTCGGTTTCAATGTCTTATTTTGGGTGTGTATTTCGTATATAATTCACCGTTGATTGTTTGATCAACCATAATAATGATATTTTATTAACTAGCTGCTCGGCCTGGGCATTCTTACGGTAGGCGTTTGGGCTTGGAGTGAGAAGGATACTTTTAATAATTTAGGCAAACTTGCAAACGTAGCACTGGACCCAGCGTTCATTTTAATTTGTGTGGGTTAGTAAATGAGACCTTGGTTTGTTTTTGAGTTTATTGATGTGTTGATATTTTAAGGAACTGTAACGTTTATTATTGGGTTTACTGGATGCGTGGGTGCTCTTAGAGAAAATACATGTTTATTAGCGGCTGTAAGTGTACTTTATACTGTTATATATATATTATAATTAATTTCAAATGTTATTTTTTTTGCAGTATGCGATTTTTTTGTCTATGCTATTACTATTAGAAATGACTGCTGGAGTCTTAGGTTTTATTTTCAAAGATTGGGTAATTTATTCAAATATAAAACACAATTTTGTTTATTATTATCAATTTTTTTTTAGATTAAATCTCAAGCGACTGGGGGTTTCCAGGCGTTTATTATCCATTATCGCGAGGATCCAGATCAACAAAATTTAATTGATTGGATCCAGGAAGATTGGGTATATTATTGATATTACATGCTTTTGTGTTAAACCATTATTTATTGTCATCTGCAGTGTATTGCTTTGGACTTTCTTATACGTAGTAGGCTATTAAAATACAAATTTTAATTATTTTAGAAAATATTATTCATTAGTTTATATTTAAAATTATTATGATTAAATGATTTTTAGTTTTTATCCACACACGCAGGGAAGGTCATATAGTATATTTAAGTTATAATCTTGTGGTCGTTTTTTTTTACTCATGATTACAATACTTATTTATTTCTTCGTATAAGAAAGTAAAAACTGTATAAATAAGATTTTGTAGCTGTGTTTTGAACTTAACAAATGCTATTTGTCTGTTTTTCAGTTGCAATGTTGTGGTATTGAAGGACCAAAAGACTGGGACCGAAATAATTATTTTAATTGCTCCTCTAGAGATGTTGGAAGCCGCGAGGCTTGCGGTGTTCCATTTAGTTGTTGTAAACGAAAGTCTATGGTATGTGATATTTGTGTATAACATACCACTTTGACCTTGAAGTAGTTTTTATTAACTCTACGTTTAAGATCAAATATTGTATTTTTATATAGGAACTTATCAAAAACAAACAATGTGGATACGATGTCCGCAAACCTGGATTTGTAAGTAAATTTTTGTTTTACTATCCATAATTCCTATTGAAAAAAAAAATGATTTCTATACTTAATAAAAAATTTCTATCGAATTGCAATGATTCATAATTCTGGAAATGGTCACTACGCAATTTGCCTGAAGCTTCTAACAATCAATAAATAATCTATTATTCTGGTTGCCGTACAGCGGATATGTAGCAAGACGATTGAAAAGAATCATACATATCGTTCGCATTTTCTAATTTCTAAAAATCACATTTACATTGCGCATGCAGCAAGGAGAACGTCATATTTACGAACGCGGTTGTTTGCGCGCTGGTGAGGAATGGGTTGAATCTAACCTAGTGCCAGTAGCTGGCGTCACTGTAGGGGTAATGGTTCTCCAGGTATAAGCCCCAAATTAATTATTTACGCACGCTTTTAACTCCTGCACATTTAAAAAAAAACAAAATGCTCATATTGCATGTGTGTGTGGTAATTGGTGTTTTTGTATCTTGTGGTGCTGGATTCTGGTGAACAGGTAGGAATTGTTTGAATTTTTTATTAGTCACTGTTTTGTTTGATGGAGTTTGTTGTGGCTAATTAATGTTTCGGAAACTTCGATAATTTGTTAAGCTTGCTTTCAAGCACGTGATAAATTGTCGGAAAGTTTCCCAACAACGTGTACGAGTGTTACTATTTTTTTTTTTTTTTATACATTTTAATTTGATAGAATTTTGATGTTGGTAAAATAATCAATGAGAAAGGCTGCGTACAAGCTGGCGAAGAATGGGTGGAACGAAATATGTTAAGTGTTGCAAGTTGTACTTGTTTTATTATATTTTTCCAGGTGAGTTTTTTTTATATATTATTTTTTGTTTGTTACAATTAATTTATGAATCCTGCGTTAGTCATGATCCTATACACAGTTTAACTATGGGTTTAATTGGGCTTTTTTTGAGTCATGATTAACGCAGGAATAAATGATGATAAATTGCATTGAATTTCCTTTTTAGATACTCGGAATCTGTTTTGCCCAGAATTTAAGGGCGGATATATTCGCCCAAAAAGCCAAATGGCATTGACATTTGCGGTCCCCCGTTCCAGTCTAGTATCATCTGATACTTCAGGGCGGTTTGGGACTTATAACAATCGTACTTAACATACTGATATGATCAGCAGCTTAATAAAAAAAGAAACAAAACACACACATACATACATACAGTATTCCCTCGTACTTTATTATAATTACTAACCAAATTGGTAATCATAATAAAATATATTTTAATATACACTGTAAATACGTTTACTAGTTATATTGCCTTTTTGAATCAGGCATATCTTATGACCAATGTACATTTATTGGTAGAGCAAGTGGCGTACTCAAGGGAATCTGGAATCAGTTTTTTTGCCTCCCACAGGCTACGCCACTAATAATTTTTTTACTTAATATTTACCGGGTGTTTTTACTTAGTGACGTTATTTAGGACTGGTCAACCATGCCAAATTTGACCCTATTTATCCTAAAATAATACATTCTGAACTGCCCAAAAAATTTTTTAAAATGCTTCTATTTAAAATCGCGTTAATACATTGTTGCATATCAACAATAATTTTGATACTCTTACAGATAATATCCCTATTAATCACTGTGATTTTATTGTAAAACAAAGTATATAACCTTGTTATAAAATACTTCAACTTTTGTTTTTTATATATATACATATATATATAGGTATACAGCAGTTTTTATATTTATTTACGCTTCACTAATATAACATTCCATTTATTTTTAGGTAGTTTTGCCGAATATTATTTAGAAAATAATATAACTATTCTTAGAAATGCTCATTTTAATTTTAAATATGAACAATTGTATATATTTTGTATTCTACAAAAGAAACTGTATTATATGTAAGTTAATACGAATGATGTATATATATATATGAAAATGTTTAATTTTTTTGTATTTATAAATCAGTTTCTTTTGTAAAAAAACTCGACTAATAAAGTCTAAAAAATCTCAATAATTTACTTATTCAAGAAACCCAATTTTGAATTAGTATTTAAAAAGTATAGGCGTAATTCAATTTATCAAAAAAAGAGACAAAAATAATGTTTTAAAATAATTTATTGATAACCTTAAAATCTACACATATAAGTCATATCGTACGTATATGGAACATTGAATTTTATGTACTTATCTAGTAGGAATCGATGAAATAATAAATAATGAGATGTTCGCTTAAGAATAAAACGTTAACACTGATTGCTGGTTACCTCTAATTAGTAAGTATGGTGGTAAATCCCGCGTTAGTAATTCTAACCAAGCCATATACAAAGGAGCGCTAACAGTTCCCTTTCTAGGCATTGGCAAAGACCTTCAAAACAAATAATCACGTTACAGTACCTATAACAATCACTCTATTCTCAAACTTACATCACTATCAAAGTAGCATCTTTAGAATGTTCTAACAACAATTCCCTTAGACGCAATTGTCTATTAGTCTTTTCTTGCAATTGTACTAACTCTGCATCGGATATTGAACATTCTAAAATATCAATATATAGATTATAATTGTGAATTAGTTGTCACAATTTTAATTTTACCTGTATCATCCATTCCTTCCTTCTCCTTAAAGTCCTCAATTAAATTATCAAATAACTGGACCGTTGCATCGGCTGGTGTATCAGAAATTTGTACCATTTTAATGGTTGAATAATCTAGACGGAACTTCGATAATAAATTCGCCATACTGAAAAAATAATGTTAGAGAATAATGCATAGAATAAGTTTACAATAAATTGTTACGTACTTCCGTTCCTCGAGTTCTAATTCAGTGATATTGTTTGCAAGCGCAAATATACGCAATTTACAATGTGCCCAATCTGCCCGCGTCGAAATAATATATGGTAACAACATGGTCAGTCCACCATCGTCGTACAACCACCAAACATCAATAGTACTGCCTTTTCCGTGTTTCTTCTGGAACATGCTCATGGTATCCAGGATATTTCTATGCAAGTGTTGTCCGGTTGCGGAAGTAAATAATATCTTTTCAGCGGCGGCTTTCTTCTTTGCTTTGAAATTACGAGTGCTTCCATTCAGTTTGGGTGGATTTAAAAACGCTAATAACGACAGTTGAGTTAATTCTTAAAAGTGTAAACTGAAATGTTTCAACATACATAGTGCAGGCATTGAAGTCGACATTATAGTTTCTGACACTCCTATATGCGAAATACTCATATTGGAATCGGCATGCATCATCCGCGACACTGAAGGGGAGAGCAATAAACCATTATGTGTTGTTTGGTGTGTCCCCACTAGTGTTAAGTCACCGCTAGAATAGCACCCACCATTTTCCTCATCATCCATAATTCTACTGTAATCCAGACCGTCTGGTAGACGGAGAATTGCTACTGCCAATCGGTTATCGAATGCGTTGCTGTTAATAATTTTGTATAAACAATTTGTTGTCAAATTTATAATCAGATAAACTTACTGCAGCACATTAAAGTAAGCAAGTAAGTCTTCTGTGTTACAAGAGCGCCAATCGTTTTTGAATCCCATCATGAGTAGATTGGGGGCCAATTTTCCTATACCGGACGCTTGTAAAAGCGCTTTTCCCCCCATTTCAAAACCTAAACCATCGACTATACTGATAAACCCTTTAATTTTCCTGGCTCGTAACCACGAGTAGCCTTGTTTTTTTCTTGATGCTTTGGTACGATGCGAAATTCGTTTCTATTTTATCAAATTATATAACTATATGATTAACTTGTTTCAATCTGATATAAATTATGCGTCTTGGAAATTGTATGAATTTTCAGTATTTTTAAGGGGGTCTTCCGGTATAATTGACCCAAACTTTGGATTTTTTTTTCCAGGGAACTGGTAAGAGTTAGAAACCTGGGGTTTTTTTTAAATCTTTATTCATCCTTGCTCTACAATTGGGATTTTTGTCGAGTCGAAAAAATCAAAATAGCGTCCAATATGGCGGCTGCCCGGCGGAAATGTTCCAAAACTGCGAGCAGCCTAGGGGTCGCTATTCGTCACCGAGAAACAAAATCAGCTCAGTTTCTTGAAGAGTATAGTTCAGAGAATGGAATGAACTAAGAAATTTTGTAAAACTCAAAATTTGACAAAATGGCGGCCATTTGAATTTTTTGACTTTGACAGGCTGTAAAAAATCTTTAAAATTGCAAATTGCACCGGGAGGTTAGTTCATTCCATGAAGAAAAGTGTTTTCAATAACGTAAGCAAAGAACAAAGTCAATTGGTTGAACCGTTCAAACGCTAGAATGCTCGCAGTTTTGAAAAATGTAGTTTCGAGAAAAACACGTTTAAAGTTTGCGCGCGCGACAAAAGTTATACCTGCGCGACCCATACCGCTCGGGACGGCGATGCATTCAAAGGCCTGTTGCGACGTAAATATTTGCTGGATCGAAATATCCTTTTACCCACATATTCTAGACATGTTTAGCTTTGATTTCATGCAAAAAAAAATCGATTTTTTGAAAAAATTATACCGGAAGACCCCCTTAACTTAATAACTAATTAAAAATGTCTTTAATACCTCTGATATTTCTCCTATGATTAACAGTGAGTTATTTTTCGTAATTAAATTAGCAAAATCCAATAAAGGTGGGCGAGCAAATACTCGTCCTGCGAGTACTATAATTTGGGGTCGGTAATTTTTGACATGCTCCCCCGTATTTGTTAAACGTTGAACCGAAGTTAATGCTGTTTTGTACGTTTGAGCTTGCGTTGACGAGCCCCAGTTCACATCTAAATGTTTCATTTTTATAAATAATTATATTCCATTTCTATATGTTTTACAAATTGAATACCTGGTTTTCTGTAAACTACTAATAGATATAGTCCAAATGTGATCACAAATGTAATTAGTGATGTCACCCAACTGATTAGAAACATTATTACGACACACATGAAAAATCCAATCAAACTCAACCACGTATTATAAAACTGCAATTATTCCATTTGTTAATATTTGCCTAGCTTAAGAATAATGATGTGGATATTTTTGAACTTACTCTAAAAGTAGGCCTCCATCCTAATGGTTTTATTAACGCTGCATGGAAAGTGCAGAAATTGATAAGGGCATATGAGGCCAGGTAAAAATTGGAAATTAACGGAGCCACCAAATTCAGATCAGCTATAATAAAAATTGTAATTTTGTTCAAAAGTCGACAATTTGTAAAATAATATTTAAGCATTGATAATTTGATGGGACATACCAATCAGTACGAATAGACTAGCAACAAAAAATGTAAGAACGTATCCACGGTAAGGTTCGCCTGATTTTCCGTAACCTTTCGAGAAAAAAATCAATTTGGGATAAATGCGATCGATTCCTAAAGCCTGTATTAATCGCGGTACTGATAACAGATTCGTTAATGCAGTGCTTATAGTTGCAGCAAAACAGCCGGCGTATATTAACGGACCCCAACTTGACATTGTCTGCATCATCTGTAAAATAAATCTGTCATTTAGAAAAATCATTTGAGAACAGCTTGAGATCCGTTTTTTACCGAATAGCTATTGTGCAGCCCGTATGAGCAATCTCCGATACAAATTGCAATTGAATTATTGACTACATCCCTAATGTCTCCTGTGGCGTCTCTCACAGCGGCCCCTCCTGCCAGGAGCACAAAAGCTGCATATGACACCATGGATAAAAATAAAGCGAGTAACGTTCCTTTTGGTATTGAGCTTGCTGGATCCTAAACCGCAATTAAATTAAATTAAATTACGACCACTTTTAAATGTTGTTTTCAACGTCGTCGTCGTCGTTTTGTTTACGCAATTATGTTTGTTTTTCTATATTTCACCTTTAGATCTCCTGAAATATTCGCACCTGCTTGAATTCCCGTGACTGATGGAAAAAATATCGCAAACACCGCGAAGAAATCATAGTCGATATTTTCGTGTCGCCGATAATCTGAGTACCAGTTTGTTTTGAATACTTTCGCTATATAGTAAACATAAATATACTTGGTGGTTATTCTAACATCAAATATTATTTTTAAAACATTCTTAGGACAATTTTTTTTTTTTTTGAATTTAAGAAATTATTTCATAAAAAGCAGACGTAAATACGTGATTTTATTTATCTTATTTTAATATTAAAGGTATTCTAGATAAATTGAATGAGTATAGTATTTATAAATACCACACATACACACACACACACATTCATAAATTTATGTTTATTCAATATCTACTTTAAAATGTGTATATAAACAAAATATTACTAAAAATAATACTAGAAATGAATTTTGATAACTATTTCAGATATAATAAAATACATATATACGTACACCACGCAAGAGACACATATAAATATTATTTTAATTAAGACTAAGAATATTTTTAATATACCATCAAATCCAGTAAATCCTTTCGACGTTTGTTCATCGCCGGTAGGTCCCATTGCGGTTCCAACTATAAAATCTATAATAGCTCCCAATATAACCGCAATAAGAAAATTCTGTGCCTTTGACTCCCATTCCATGCCCACACAACAAATAAACACCATGATTAAAATAGCGATGATCCCAACCAATCTCACATCATTCGGTCCGCCATCAATAATTTTCAAATCATATTCCCCCAGTAAATCATTCAACGAGTTGCAGAAACCGATTGTGTTCATGCCCGCTGAAACAGCGTTTGCGAACGCGAACACCAAGCCCACGGAAGCCCCGAACTCGGGGCCTAACGATCGAGAGATTATATAATAAATACCCCCTGGAAGAGAGAGATCAAGTTTAGTATTTTTGGGCCTGGTTGGTTTGATTTATTGTGAAGCGACTAGATAAATTTTAATAAGGTGTTTGCTAAGGGTGGATCACAGAGTCATATTTAGGTCACTTACCCCCTTTAACTTCTCCGTTTGTGCAAAGTGCCGACAAGGATAAAGTTGTGATGACACATACGACCGCTGATATTCCGATGATCAGTAAACTTTCCCCTAAACAGCAATTGTAACTATAACGTTTTATTTATTCGGTATTTTCTACATATATACAGTGGCGTTGCGTATATTTAAGGGGATGGGGGTTGAACGGCATAATTCAGTTCAAGCTTTTATCGAATTACAAGATTTCGTGTTACTTGCTCTTGAACAAATAATTGATTGGAACGATAGAGAAGCTTCATGCATCGCTAATCAATTACGATGCAGCCTGTAGCAGATTGCATTTTCAGTCATCTCATGGTTATACGTAAAGTGTTTCAATATGCCTCCAAATAATCGAAAATTCGCCAGATACCTAATTGGCACTATTGCTTATGCTGAGGAAATTATTGCAGACATTCAGGAAATGAGACATAATAGTCATGAGACATTCAAATCTAGGAAGTAATACAGTTTGCTAATAAGCAAGACTACGAAATTAAAATGCCTAAACTCACATCTAAGTTAGTGATTCGCAAATTGCTAATAGACAAACCAATCGTTGTAATATTCATGCGGAAACGACGGATGATTATTTTCGATTATTTATTGGAATTTAAAGATATCTTTATTGATATGAATCAAAAATGTTTTTATTAAAAAGTCGTAACTCGAAGCGAATTTCAATTAAGCATGATTTATATCCGTCTCTGTTAGGCACTTCCGGTGCTTACGATATCTGAATACGGAATTATAAATTTGAACTTACCTATCCCAGACTGAGCAACGACCCACGATAAACGTAAAAATAGCATAACTCCCCATATATTGAGCAAGCAAGGTATCAACACCCCTTGAATCCATCCCAATTTTATACCCCCTTCGTAGCTAGGAAATCCCGGCTTTGTGTCTTGATCAATTCCAACAATTGTATCCTAACCAGGATTACAAATTATATATTTTTTATTTTGTGCTTCTTTCATAATAATAACTACGCTTGTTTTTTTCAATCTTACATTTATGGCAATTGTTTTCAAAACAGAAGAGAATATAGAGTAATTTCATACAGAAAATAATGGTTTGAAATAATCTTTTAAGCTGGACGGTCCTATTTGACTAAATTTCAATCATTTGGGACTCAAATATTACGAAAATACGTTTAACACATTATTTGATGAACGACCAATTAATATTTTTAATGTTCTGTGTATATACATATTTTTTATACTCGGTTATCAAACAATAAGGTTGATTTATGAAGGAACGTATTTTTTATGATAGTATTTGCAAGTGAAGTGCCTACTTATAAATTAACAATATCAGTTTTTAAACTATGTTTAAATTGCGTTTTGAAATTTATTCTTTTCAAATGTTTATTTATTTTTTAATAAAAAGATCAACAAACTGCGTTTTAATATAAAAAGTGTAATATAATTATTTAAATAGCAACGAATTATATGTAAAAAAAAAAATTCTTACTTTGATAAAAAACTCTTCGCCGCCGTGCAGTTCACCAAGTGACGGTCTTTTTATTGCTCGTTTCGAGTTCCGATAATTCTCCAAGCGAGGCAATGCCTCTCTGGTAAATTGCGCCAAAGATCTTCGCCGTTTCCCGGCAGGATCATGAAGACATGTTGTCGAAGCAACACTATACGCGTCTGTATCCAACGTCGGTATTTGAAGCCGAACATTCGCTTGCATTCCTTCATGAATCGTGTTGCTATTCGTCTCGATGAAATCCACTTTGTTTACTTTGAATCGCCCGTCCATTATGGCACCCAAATAGAATCACTATTTTTATAAATGGAATAATACACCACTCGCAAGTCACTAAGTAATTTTTTTTTTTGATACGTTGATCTGCTTGAGAGCGAAGTAAACAATTACTTTTCAAGTAATCATTTTCATTCACTCATTCGTAATATTTACTAACATTCCGTGTTTACGATGCGATGCGATGCACTTGGACATCGCGCAGCGATTGCCAATTTCGCTGGAGGTGCCTGTCTGTTATCAACTCCTTCGCGCAAATCGCGCAACACGTGCTTCAATATTGGTATCGCCTTCTTAAATAACAAAACGCTCATAAGCGAATACTTGTAAAATATTTGGTTTTTCCTTTAACGAAACATTTTTTTTTTGTTTTCCACATAAGTTCATGACTATTCCCATCAAATAAAGTGGTACCCATTCAGGATAATATAATTGGTTGTTATCATTTATTATATTATTAATATTATTCACACATGGAATTAAATAATAGATGTTATAATTGTTAATATATGTGGAAGAAGCTTAGATTGCTCTGTGATTTCATTGAATTGTGTCTCATATTATAGGTATTCCATATTAGGAGCTTTGTTGATTTGGTAATGACGCTTTCGTAAATTAATAAATTTTGTATATTTGTACAGGGAACAAATGCAAATTCTCAAAATGATATGAGTCATTTTAAATTAAAATTAGAACCTTGCAAAATATTATTGTGCGAAAGACTAGTAATTTTAGTAATTGTGAGAAATAATAGAATAGCTACTGTCATTTTAGTAAAAACAAATATCTATTCTATCTCATGCTTCAATTTGTTGAGATTTCGGTTAGTGTTAAATTATCGATAGCCACTTTAGGTTTGATTATCGGGACTACCATTAACATTAAACACACACAAAAAACATATAAAGGTTTTTTTTAATCTAATCAAAGTTTGTTGCCACTTAATTTCTCTGGCAATTCGTACGAAAAACAAGGTCAAGTGTTAAAAATCTGATATATTAGGTACATTTTGACCCCTTTTCAATTAGGTCACTGCCACCGGTTCAAATTACCTTTAATTTCAGTTACGACAATTCTTAATTTTCATTTATAAAATCTATAATTTATTTGAGATTCAGTTACAGATTGTATGTTTTTTACTTTTGTGGTAACACAATTGTTATCGCGCTTTTTGCATCGAAATTCTCTGAAAATTGGCTCAACTAAATAAAAAAAACTATTTTAGATGTTATCTATCAATCGCCCTAAATACAATTATAAATCGATTTTGATTTGTTTAGAAGATACAATCATTTAAACAAATACGTCTTTTATAATTTGTATAAAAAGTGAGAATCTGATGTGCCATCACTTGAGTTTCTTATACGCTCTTGAATCTTGATGAAATTGTTGGGTCAACGTTAGTAAATACAATAATATTGTGTGTTGCCTTATTTTTATAAATATTAATGCGAATCGATGTCCTTCTGTAAAATATTATCCTTGTTGTCAAATATGAATAAATCATTTAAATAATCTTTATCGTATCGCTAAACATATGTTATTTATTTCATATGTTTTTTTACTATTAATGCTTAAGTAACCTTTTATATGAATACGAAGTTTTACAGGTGGTTTTTTCTAATTGTGAAACTGATAAAGGAATTTTTTTTTTTTAAATGACCGTGAAATTTTTGAAATATTACACATACGATTGTTTCAAAACTCAGTTCGTTTTGAGAATATGATTGTTCTAGTTTTTCTCATATATATTATATGATATTCATTGTCAACTAGAATATTTTAAATATTACATGAATATACCCTTGATATTACTAATAAAAATATGTATGTTTTTGACATACAACGTGGCATTTGTGTCATGGCAATATCGTTCTACTGATCAACATTTCGTTCGGTTAAGGGTTGAAAAAATCATTTCCAACTTTAAAAGTAACGATATTATCGATGCGACATTATAAAGACGCTCCCTTTCGCTTCAGCATATTAGCAAAATTAAAAGGTTCTTGGAACTATTTGATCAGAGTACGTACGCTGTTTATTTAAGTGATGAATAATTAATTAAGTGGTTCAAGTTTTTTTTTTTTATTATTTAAACATTTTGTCTTAATAAAAAAAAATTTAAGACTTATCCTTATAGATTTTAATAATGGTGGTCGATATGGTGTTTACCATTTACGGAAACAGATCACGTAATAAATTTTGTTTTTCGATACTTCTGTTTCAGTTATTGCGTAGTATTTCAGACAAGCAATAAATATATCGATGTTTGTCTCGTTTCACACATATGCTGAATATATTCATTTAAAATGTCATGTTTGATTTTATTATTACATCGTATATAAAAACTAAAAAACCAAAGAATACTCTTGAAATCAACAAGTATTTGAAGTAGATGTTACTATTTTTAACTATCGTAAAATATAATTTATGTTTTCTGCCAGAAACAAGGTTGTATGATATTACTCGAAAATCATATTGATTTTTATTATTGTTTATGTATTACTCTAAATTTACCCCCCAATTGTCTGTTGTTATGCTCCATTGACGGCACCAGTTGTATTGATTTCTTCGCAAAATATTTACTGAATTGCTACAGAAAGAAGGACAAAGCTATTTGATTAATACTTGATAACATGAGTTAAACAGATTTTTCAAACTAGTTTCAAATAATTTCATAGATTGTAGAAATATGTCAATACAATTGTATACCAGTTAATTCTTAAATAATGTTCAAGCTCCGATAAAAAGCAGACTAGTGAGTTAATTGTCCCGTACTATTATTGAGATTCATCTAAACAAATCATTAACCAATAAACGTTGTTGATAAGTAACAATTACCCACCTTTCGACAATATCGTGATTGATTTTCGCGCCGGTACTAACCGAGATATGTTTATCTCCTTCTAGATAATGTGATTGTTCAAGAACGTCATCTGTATTATTTGACAACGTATCCGATCTGCTATGAGCCGGATTAACCGGTTCAATCCAAAACAAATGTTTATTATTTCTATTAAAAATGGTATTCGTTTTCCAGTGTTGTCATTTCCAGACTTTAATATCTATTTATTTTATCGTGAAGAAGTTTAAATTTATATAATGTTTCGATTAGTCAATTATTTTAGTTGAATTACGGACCAATATTTGTAATCAATTCTATTTAAGTGGAAAACATATTTTCTAGACATTCTTAATTTAATTATCAGATAAAATCAGATGGATTTTGATTTGGTTTGTTCATTTTTCCGAAATGTTCTAATCTACGTCATATTTTATGTAACAGTTTATATTATCAATCAATAAATTATTTATCAAGTAGTTACTAATATTTTTGTTGACTATTTAGGCTAATTAGAATATATTTGTTAATTTTTCAAAAGTCCTGTGTGCTAGTATCGGTTTCAGGTCTTTTCAAATTTGTAACGCATTAATAATATTTATATTAAAATATAACCGATGAATTTGAATAAATTTTGAAACAAATACTAATCTATTAACATTCTTGAATATTATTATGAAATAATTAAGTCGAGTCTAATAAACAATTTTAAAATATATCTCTGCTTAATTGACCATCACTTATAAAGTAATCCAGTCGTTCTCTCATCAATAGCAATAAATAATAGACACATACACATATTTTATTTGTGTTGTATTATTATCGATAAGTAGATAATAAATTGTGATATTTAATTTGTCAACAATATACTTAAATTACTTGAAAAATGTATACGAGATATACGAGAAATAATAAAAATAGAGACCTCGTCACACATTTTCATTGATCAATCTATCTTCTTTGCGCTTATGCAATTTGTATGAGACAGGCCAAGCATGGGTAATATACCAAATGTGCGTTTCTTAGCAAGTCTGTAGATTTCTAAGCGTTTGAAAGTATTTCAAATAATTTAATTCGATTAAATATTGGAGGATTAAAATAAAAATATCTTGAATTTTTTTACACTAAAATATTCTTTATAGAAGTATTTATTTACAAATACCATACAGATTATCATTACAGAATTATAAATTTATATATCTATATATTTTTTCAAATTTTCTCTAAATGAAATGAGGGATTTAAAAAATGTGAAAGAACTTATTGAGTATTAAACTATATTCGTGAAAAATATACATATTAGTGATTCCAATAAACACTGGAAATTTATTTATTTAGGAACAAAAAACAAAATAACAATTATAATAATCCTAATTCTAAAATACTCAGTAACACAGTAGCAGCTTTCGCATTTACAAATTTAGTACACTAATATAGAGAGCGATTTATAATAGTGATCTATCACTAAATAATTGCACTTATTATATCTATGCTAATACTTAATTATTTACAAATGAAAATCACAATTTTCAAAATATTATCGATTTTGTTTTTCAATAATTTTTTATTACAATTTCTGTTTTGGTAACATTGGTTTTGTGGTCCCCATGTATGTACATCCAATATCTAGTCTTTGGAAAAACCACAGCCCAAACTTGTAGACATTTTAAAAAATAATTATTCTTATTCACTATAGATTGTTTTGTACATAGTGATTTTTAGTGATGTGTCTTGTTAAATTTAAAATATTGTGTTTTTAAATTGAGTCTAAGGCCCCTCCAGTCAGTTTAGTTGCATATAGTGCTATAAGCTGTAACAAACACAAATTATGAATATAGTTTAAATGAAATTTCAAAAATCTTATAATACCTTATATATGAACGAGTACTGTTCTCGCGTTTGTACAGCCGAGGCGCGATCCCGTCGCACACGATATACGATTTTCGGAATATCTACACCTCGTGATAGTTCAAAATCACGTATCGCGATATCACATGCGATCACTGTTCCTGTTCGACCCGTACCGGGGCTACAGTGAACCACAAGTGGTCCACCATCTGCCCCACTAACGCCAGACATATTTATGTTTGTTGTTTCACTGGTCTGTAATTGTAACATAATATATTAAGTCATCTGGGAAGCATTACAAGGCAATTATAAACAGTACTTTATCGTTGGAGTTGTTATTTGAGGCAGCTTTTAAGTGGCTTCGTGCTTCTATTAGGAAGGCAATCAACGAATTCGCCTCGCTCGGTACACCACGTTCAGGCCAGCCTAAATACCAGAGATGCGTTACTTCTCTCCAACTGTTGGACACCATGTTCTACAAATATAATTAGTTATTTCATAACACAATACTGGCAATGCAAATTAATTAAATAGTATCAAACATTATTATCATACAAGTATGGTATAAATTTACTTTAAGTTGTAAATTGGAGATGATATATTTCTCTTTGACTTCTCGTTTCTTCAATGTAATCTGAAAGTCGCCGAAAAGCCTATGGCAATCCAAGACTTCAGATGGCGGAAGATAATCCACACATTTTTCCTATAGGAAAACATTATTAATATTTAACATAATTCAAACAATTTTATATTTCTTACAACGCCATTTTCATATAGATTTGTTAGCATTAATACAACTCGGCACTGTTGTTCCCAGATCATTCGCCAAAAATCATCGACTGTATTCTGCATTGGTGCCTGGCACGCTATATAGTATCCTCTAGTGTTTTTGGGTCCCTAAATACAAAATCCATTAACTTCTAAACCGATTGGTATATAAAGTATAACTTACAGTAACATAATTAGCATTTATGTAGTCGCTATGTGGGTCATTGTCTGACGCACTCAAGAAAACACGAGTTTCTGGAAGTGGGATAACATTCGCGTAGCGATTTTTTGTCTCACATCCAACTGGTACTTCGTTAGCTCTAGCAGTAACTTGAGGAATTTCTTCAAATTCATTTGTGATTTCTTCCGGGCTTTCGGCGAACTTTGTTAAAATTTGAAAGTTCATTTGATGACTAATACACACCTGAATAAATAATAAACATTTATGTTATTTAAATTATCTTAATAAAATTACAATTGAAAAAAAATATTACGTACTGGATCATCAAAGGCTGGATTACCATACGATCTTTTCGAAGCCCGTAAAGCTCCTTTGCGTCTTACGCTATTGTAGACCGAGACGTTATCTAGGCTATACGCATCTAGGCTAACTGGTCTACAACGTTGTCCATAAGTAACATGTTTTTGACGTTTTCTCATGATTAACTGTTAATAAAATGATAACAT
This sequence comes from Nebria brevicollis, assembly GCA_944738965.1. Taxonomy (NCBI): domain Eukaryota; kingdom Metazoa; phylum Arthropoda; class Insecta; order Coleoptera; family Carabidae; genus Nebria; species Nebria brevicollis. The sequence continues at coordinate 12,913,158 of OX122906.1, forward strand.
TTAATTGAATTTAAAAATATATGTATATTTATTTTTATTACCAACAATCCAGCTAAGACAATCAAACAAATACCCCCAACTGTTGAAATGGCAATAGCTGCAATCATTCCTGTATTATTCCCACTGTCATCATCATCGTCTGCAAGTTGTTCTGTCGACGACGTCATATCACTGGCGTTATCACCTTCTGTTGTTGTTTTCACTGGTTCTGTTACGGTAGTGGTTCCATTGTTTACTGGATTTGCTTTTGGTTCAAGTTTCTTATTAGAGATTTCGGTATTGCCAATGGTGTCATCAGTTCCTTCATCAATGGGTTCCATAGTTGAGACTTTTATAAATTTAAAAACAGTTTCGGCCTCTGTAGTATTTTGAATTTCTGATATAAGTGTTTTCAAAGTTGTATAGATTTCATTTTCACTTTCTGTTTTTGAAGATATTTTTTTAAAAGCTTCCTCAGTAGTACTAGAATCAATAATATCTTTAGAAGCATCAACATTAACATTTGTTTCTGTAGAAGTATTCAATATATTAGTGACTTCATATATAAGATCTGATGTAGTTTCCAAGGGAATTGGTGAGCTATATTGTACTGTTGTCCCGCTTACAGAATCTGTATTTGTTGATAAATCAGTACTTGTTGAATCAGTGGTTGAGTCTGTAGTTAATTCTGTATGTGCAGCACTAGACGTATCTTCGTAAATATCTGTACTGTCTGACATCATTTTTTCTTCAGGTTCTGTTGTAGAATAATTTGTTTCTGAACTAGAATCTGAGTGCAAATCTGTGCTCCATGTTGAATGGAACTCAGTGCTAGATTCTGGATTCAGTGTTTCAGTATATAGCTCAGTTAGTTCAGTAGTTTCATTTATTATATTCTCTGTACTTGAAGTATCTTCAAAATCATGCGTAGTTGTTTTATTATTTTCGGAATAAATTGTTGTATCTGTTGTGCTTATATAATTTGGTGTACTTGGTGATGAAGTGCTAGACGGAAGGTTATAACTTGAAGAAATATCATCTTTTGTAATTGCATTTGTGTTGCTTTGTTCTGAACTTGAAGGTACGTTAATACTATTGAAGTCTGAGGTATTCATTGATTCTGTGGTACTTAAAAAGATTGTGTTTTTGCTAGTCAGACTTAAAGGAGTTGAATCTGTAATGCTTGCTTCTAAAGTACTTGTATATTCAGTAGTACTTAACTCTGAAGGAGAGTTACTACTTACGTCCGAAATATTAAATAAATCCAAAGGACTTGTGGAGATTGTATTTATTGTTGAAATATTACTTGCGAATTCTGTAGTACTACCTTCAGGTTTATTAGACAACAGTTCAACTTTAACAAGTTGATTTTCCTGTATATTCTGTTCTGTTTGAGCTTTATACTCTGAAGTAGTGGTTTCTTTCAACTTATACCCAGCAGTGCTTGGTACTTGTTTAAAGCTAGCTAATGTCCAGGCAGTCGCAGTTGGAGGAATACTAAAATTCTTCCCATCAAAATCCAAATGAAAGTCACTACTTTGAGTACTAGCTTCAAAATATTTAGTTGATCCACGTTTTGTTATATTGTTGCCTTCAGATTTAGTAGACATTCTTTCAGTTTCTCGTATTAGATCCAGATCATACGGGGCCGTACTTGTAAACAGTTTAAAATGTTTTGATTTTAATTCTGGAGCTGTTTCAATAGTGTTATTCCGTAAAGATTGTTGTCTGGATTTTTTTGTAGGCGCAATAGTTGTAGTTTTACTACTTGACTCAGTTGAACTTATTATTTTTTTCTCTGAAATACTTGAAGATACTTCAGGCTCTTTCGAATCAGAAATAGTATTTGCTACTGTAGTATCCTTTTCAGGAGTATCTTCATAAGTACGCGTTTTCAAATACGTCGACATATAATCAATACTAGAACCTGCAGTTTCATCCTTCAAGCCTTTTAAACTATCAGAATTAACTTGAATCTTCTTAAATTCTTTTGCTTCTAAGGAAACTTTAGTTTCATTATCTGCATTTTTCGTATTCTCTATTAAAGTTGGTACATCATATTTCTCAGAGCTATCTTCAAACTTCTGCGTTTGGGTAGCTTCAAATTCTTCTAAATTCTGCTTGATGCCTTCGGCTATATTTAAGAATTTAGAATCGAAGAAATTATGCGATGGAGTGGTTAGTTCTATGTTGTACTTAGTTGGGGTCGAGGGATAATATTTCTTTTGTAAAGTGGGTTTGGTAACTTCACTTGTAAAATCCTGAGTGTCATGCACTATGTATTTTTCGATCTCTGGACTTGTAGGTAGCATATAAACATTGTTCTTATTATGGAAATCTGGAGAAGTGTATTTGTCTATGTCAAAATTTAAGGATCGCGCAGATCCTTGTGATATTTTTGATAGATCTGCTTCTTCTATTGACACTACTTTCGGGATGACCTTCAACAAATCTTTCTCATCTGAAGGTCCTTTATTTTCTACTTTAGACATATCCACATTTAATGATTTTAAAGTTTCTTGCGAAACTATTCCATCTTCTTTCGATATACTTTCATTTTTAGATGAATACGTTTCATTCTTGTTTAGGTCAGGTAATTTAGGCCCTTCAATTGTCGATTCATTTTGATTAACTTTATGTTCGGTGTTTTGAAGTGTTGAATCCTTGCTAGTAGCGTTTGACGTTTTAAGATCTTTTAAGTTATCTTGTTGAAATGCTGTGCTTGTTGGTATGCTGACCGTTGAGTCTGTGGTGTTTGGTATGAACGGAAATTCCACATCTCGAACTGGCCGGAAGTGACGCAAGAAGGATGCACACTCCACTGACCAAGACGAAGACAAGAGTACAATACCTGCAACAAAAGATACAATGAACTAAGAAAATAATGCATTTTGGTGATATTAATATATTGAAAGAATTATTTATTTGTTATTACATCATTTTCGGTTAGTTTTCACGTGAAATAGAGCTACTCATATGTTCTAGATTTTGCAGCGATTATCATTTAAAGTAAGTTATATTTTACGCTTTATATATATAATATTTAATTGTACAAATTATCGTGCTCTGCTGGTTGTAAATACCAACATGAAACGAAAATAATTGCTCATTTCGACATGATCATTTTATGCATACTCTATTATTATATGCTGGATTTGTAGTAGTTGCTACCTCTTTTTATGGGATATGCATTTTATTAATGTAGCATTAGAAAATGTCAGAAAATCTTAAAACTCCTATTCCGTTTTTCTATCACATAATTCTTATAATTTAAACAATAGCAAATTAACTTGAAAATACTTAAAAATAACTTAGTCATCAAGTTCATTGTTAGAGAAAATTATTAATATGAACTTTTCTTTGTAATTTAAATTGTTTTTTTAAATATTAAAAAAACTAATTTCAAACCGGTTCCGCTCGTTCAAGAATCAAGACGAATGTGGCAAATAAATCAATAAATTTAGTATACGTTTCATCGGTCGTATATTCGTAAAAATTCGCGTTACAGTTACGGTTTTGAACTCATTATCGAAGTTTATAAATAGCAAATCCACGTATCGGTTAACACGCCCGTTGAACATATTAGAAATATGATATGTAACGCCCTGCACAATATTTATTTGTTTCTTCTAAACAAGTTTGTTGAGTTTCAAATGAAGCCGTTTTTGAGGAAATTATGAAGAAATGTTGTTGCAAAACGCGACCTTAAGTATTTCTAGGTATTTTATAAAAGTGCACTGTAAGTAATATTGTATTTCCAAGTGCCTATGATACATGTTTAAAGTGTCATCAACTCATGAGGACATTGTCGTTTGATTTGTTAACGGTATGCAATTGCTTACAATGCGCGTACTTTTCATTTTTTTTTAGAACGTCTGTGTTTGTTATTTTTAAGTTACGGTAATTTTTCAAGCTTCGTGGTTAGCTTAAGCAGTTTTTAAATGTTTGATGTAAAGTTCTGTTTTATTAATAAGATAACGGGTAGCACACATTTCGGAATTAGACTAAATAAATATTTATACGTTCGTCGTCATGACTTACCTAATAGTATGATTTGTCTTGTCGCTCCCATTTTCACATGTTTATTGACTTAGATCTGAAACAAAAAAAATTTATTCGTTTTGTATTTATGGAAAGCTTTTAGAAATATAGAAATTTTCTACAATTTTTCCCGATTTCTACAAATAACTAGTACATGATCTGAATTTATCTTCGAATAACTTATTAATTATTAACGACAAAAACTATTTCACATTCATTTAAACGTACGTATATGTGAAGTGTTCGACTTTGAAAAGTAGAAAATCTCCTTCGAATTATATGCCAAGGTTTGTCTATATTTTGCATAAAATCCCTGATTCGTCTTCATTTAGTTGTTGGTTAATAATGTTCTAATATATATATATATATTTGAAAAATAAGTCAATGTCAATTGTTTAATTTTCTCGATTTGAGACAAGGTTACGAATTATAATTATCTTTTGTTGACGAGAAAACAAAAAAAGCATATATTATACAAATTTCTAGTAATGTTTAACCTTCACCAAACGGAACTTAGCTTATCTAGAGATGTATAGATAATAGTTATCTGATTATTAGATTAAAAATTACACATTTATTTGAGATTCATTATTGGAAAAACCTTTAGATCGATAAAAAAACGACGAGTTTGCATAATTCATTCTAGGAATTAAAATACTCTTACATTCGTCCATTACATTTAACATTTTGTGTATGTGATCTTTGCACAAGTTATCTGGCTCATATTACCAGCTAACCTTGGCAAATTGGAATTTCTATTTATTTTACAATAAAAATCATCAATTATTACTTATAACAAACATTGTTTCGGTAGCTGTATATGTATGTATGTACTAGTGATACCGAATTTAGTTACCATGAGAAGCCTTCAATTATTTTAATTAAACATTTGAATGAGTGAGTCATTATTTCTTAAGAATTAGCAGCTTTTTATAAATTTATAAACCTAATACGAACACCATTGTCAATTTATTAGAACAAGCTTTGCTCTGCATACAAAACGAATTGTTAACCAATCCCATTCTAGTATTTGATTGTTATAAATAACCTGTCGACAATTCATATATTGTTATTGTGGTTCGTTTGAGATTTGCGCAAGAGCATATACAGTTATTATGTCTTTAACCAGAGAATTGGTTTTTGATGGCCGTTTATCGTTTATGCTGCATGAACTTTGTCGTATGTTTGTGTGTCTTCCTGACCCACATATTCTTCGTTTGCTTGTTGCGTTGATTGAACTCGATGTTGCTACCTACACCTCAACAGTTTTATGCTGTTTTTTATTTTTTATTCATTCATTTATTATTATCTGCGCACCTAACCGAGCCCCTAAATACCCTCCTGATGGTCAAATCGCATGTTTGTACTCGCTTATATATATATATATGTAAATCGCAAGTGAAAAATTCCTATCGACCTAGGCTGGATTCGAACTAGGCAAACATAGTTCACTGACTCTAAGGTTGGAGTGTTAGCCACTAGACCACGAATAACCCTACTAGGTATATCAGAAATCTCACAAAGAGTGTTGACATCTTTTTTATTGCATTGCAAAACCATTATAATAATTCGTGCGTTACTATACAATTGGACTTTCACAATATATTACTCGGTTACTTTGAAACGTTCACGTAAGGATATTCACTGTTGAATTCGTCACATATTTAAAAGTATTTTATTAGAAATAATAAATATTGTGATGACCAAAACTGTTTCTAAAAGATGTTAAATCGAAATAGTCGTATGATGTTAAAACAGCATTGGTTACACAATATCGTAACCTTTCGAGCATAAAGTGAAGGGGATTGAAACTATTCTGCAGAGCTATTCACGTAAATATCTCTTATCCGAACTATTGTTAGGACATTATATGATAAAAATCCTAGATATACTTGCGACAGAAACATTTACGAGCAACAAAATAAAACCTTGTCGAAAATGTTTCGAAAAGTAAAATCAAAATAGTAAAACAATAGGATGCAGTCTATGATTGAAATAGTTAAAACAATAAACAAAGGATTGCATAGTTACAAGCATAAATCAAGATTATAAATAAGCCTATATAGACTCTCTCAAACAGTATTTAACCGCTCTAGTTAGCAAATATTACTTTCTTTCTTTCTACGTTGCTTTGTGTTCGAAAACTACGTTAAGACAATTGTTTGCTGTAAAAAGTGCAAGTTATATTGTGTATCTCACATATTATTAAAGGACATTAACGAATTTTAGTTTTGCGAATTACAATGAAATCAATTTCGTTTTCATTGCTGTAATATGGAATACTACTGTACCTTTAGGTATCTTAATAACCTAATGAACATTGCTTTGTGTGTTCCAACACAATTGATCGCACGGAAAAGTGCAAGTTATATTACGTATGAAGGGAACTAAGGAATTTCAGTCTTGGGAACTTTGAATAACAATCATTTTCGTTTACATTGCTTCAATATGGAATACTCTGTACTTTTGAATATATTTAATAATATACACCTTAACGTGACTTTAAATTAAATATATTCATTTATTTCTAATGTTTATTATAAGTAAAAGGTCAGAATAGATTGTTGCAGACGCGCCCTAAGTATGGAATTTACAATAAATTCATCATCGACAAACCACGTGTAGTTGTTGTAGGGTTAACAAACTTGGAATTTAAACGATTTTATCTATGAAATGAGAGTTACTCTGTCGTATCTGCTAATGTGGATATAATGAACGTTTTTCCTTCACATTTTTTACTGTTAAAATTGTAAATTTGACATTATTATAGCATTTCCGAAAGAGAAAGCTGTATAATAATGTTTGTTTTATGAACATACAACTATTTTCCCTGAAATAAAATATAAAATTTCTTATTTGCTATAAGATTAAATATTGTTACACTATTTAATAACGTGCCCAATGCCATTTAGTTTCCGGTTTATTCAATAGATTTTATAAAATATCCTGTTCGACAATTTTTAAATATGTTTTTTATTATTATTTTTTTTTTGTTTTGCAGTAAAATCCGGTTTGAGACATGTGCTTAGCACTTGTGTGTGTTCATAATGTTTGGTATAAAATCTATGGAAAGTTAATAATAGTTTAATCTTATTTGATATGAAAGACAAAACATACAAGTAATGCTTTACTATTTAATACAAAAATCAATAAATATGTTGCGGCAAATACACCTGAGCCATAATCGATGCACAATGAAATTATTGTGTAGATAATTTAAAATAGTGATGAAAATTGATTGTTTAACATTTATTATATAATAAAAACAATTATTTAGTTTTGTAATTCAAATGAAAGTGTATTTCATACACCGAACTTTCGGCTATAAAATTCAGTAAATAATCAAAATTACACATTGCTGCTTTATATAATTGTAGTTTTCTACTTAGCCTACTACGTTTTCAAATTGTAATATTGGATATAATTACAAAAGATATGCGTAGTGAACGGAATCCACTTTAGTTAGAAATTTTCTAGTTGTTGCAATAAATATTTTACATAATTCCAAATTGATTCCCTGCAACACAATTTTTAAACATGACGCAATTGTTTGTATTTTACAATAAATTAGATTACACTTTAGCGTCTTATCCTCACGTTCCTAAACAAACAAAGACTTCTTGTAAAACGTGGTGTGATTATGCATGAGTACTCATCAGTATTGAGCAATGTGAGAGGCACGCCTCACCAATCCTTTGTTACCAACAATAAGAATTACCTATTTATCACTCAAGATTCTTTCGTTTTATTATATAATACGCATTCTTCCAGTTATCATTAAATCAACACTTCTACTACATAAATGTTGCTCAAAAAAAGTATTTATTTCAACAATAAAATGTAAATGACAGTATGACTAATTTTAAAAAAATAAACCAATTTTTCTGATTGTGTCATTTTGTGTCTCATATTTGTTAAATGAAATAGATAATTGATTCTAATCTACTGATAAATTTTGCAGCGTATATAAAACGGCAAATTCCATGTGTAGAATTCATAATTATTGCATTTAATTTCCACCTACGCGTTTTTACATTATATGGCGGGTCAGTCTATTTAGCTACACCAAGGTTAAATAATGTATGTAGCATAGAATAGAGGTAGCTGAAGAAATGGAGTTATTGCTTGTTGACCCCTATCTGTCAATCTTTATACGTTTTTTTTCTAAATAGATATACATATTGGAAAAATTGGAATAAATAATTTTTTTATAGCATACATGGGAAAGTAACTACGTGAGTTTTCTGTTTATAAATAATAAACAAGCCCTTCATTACAGTTGCCATAGGCAACCAAATGACGCACATTTTCTCATACAGACACACACTACTTTATCCGAAGTACATACAAGAAATGTTATTTATTTCGACATCGAAATTTTAAGCGTCTCTTTTTCATTATGGCATTTGTCTATTATTACTTAAAAACCTTATGAGTCGAAATTTATGGGATATTATTAAATTTAGACCAACTGTTTAGTTTTCTGCAACAATTTACCAACCGGAAGTAGCTGTTGAATTGCTTTCAGGGTTGTCTATTTTAAGTAAATCTAAAATGTGCAATTTTTTTATTATTAACTTCCCGTTTAGATTTTATAGATTATTTCGCTCGCTCATATTTTTATTTTTGATCCTTAAAGGACTGTTTTTTTATAGTTTGACGAACTTTTCTGCAACCAGGTCAATACAATATATGACGAAAAATCTAGATTCTAACAAAAACGTCAAGTCATCGGAAATGATTGTTTTAATAATAACGTAGTCGTTTACCTAAATTCACTATTTTGCGCAACACATAATGTATACCATATCACAATCAGTATTGGAGGAAAATTGGTAAATTCTTTAAATAGCAAACCCGGATACAAAGAGTTCGAAAGTATGACAATATAGAATAGTACCTATTGATTTATTCTATAGAAAACCACTCTAATAATCCGATTTCAAGTGTACTCTAGCATAACATCATGGACCAAGGGTACCTTGAGTGACTAATGATATCTTGAGATACTCTGGAGTACCTTGAGATACTATAGATATTTTAACAAATCCTCAATATATCATAACGAGATTACGACTTTAGAAGAGAGTATACAAGTAATTCTTATATTCTATTATTATATATATATATATACATACATAATTCAAGGTTCCAAAAAACACAATACACAATCACAACACACACATGTAGTAATTATTTAGAAATATTTACATACCTATATCGATTTGTATATATATGTCTTTTCAAATATTAGTAGCATGATTCATTCACTTAGTCATTATAAATATTATCAAGTAGATAACGGAGCACAGGTGAAAGCGCGGTTTTTAAGTAGAGTTGCGTGAAGTTTTGATCCGCGACCAGACCAGAACACCGTGCAATCACCGCACTGACTGCCGCGACAATCCATTCCGCGTTTTGTATACGTCCAATGTTGTTATAGCAACCTGTTATGTTTGTAACGTCATGCTTTGCCTACTATACTCTCTATACGATGACTGTAAAACTGTCTAGTTTTCTTTCAAATTCCTCACCGACACACAACAGGTAGATGCTTTTTTCTACCTGTCTTCAACTACCCTATACCTGGCCCAAACAATAAGATTACCTATTGCCGAAACTCTAAACCCAAACCCACTTGTTTCTACGATTCGTTTATTGTTGGCTAAGTTTAAGAACTACTGGTGTTCTTCGCTTCGCTTACCAGAAGGAACGACAATTAACAACAATACAAGAAGTTACTGCACTGATTCCCTGAAGATCTAAGCATCTCTCAGAAACAGGAAGAATCGTATATAGTTCACATTAAAACTAATATGAACATTTTTTTTATTTATAACTACATCCACTAAAATATTAACAAATTTGAGTCCAGTAAACATGAAAATTATTAATACAGGACCAAGGGGGACATCCAATTATGAAAGAAAATATATTTTTTAAACAGTGCTTCTCAAGCAACAACACAAAGTTATATATTTCAAATGATGAGATGTTATATATATTTTTTAGGCTCACATCACCAGGTCAAGCAATGGCGAGACACAAACCCCTATCGTCCCAAATCGGAACACTACAACAAAACATTCCAACTGGGATGGCAACTCCTCACCTCCAAATGTTTACCTGAGGCCTGGTATCAACTCCCAATCAGAAAACATCATCAGCTTCTGGAGAAATCTATTCCTTGGAGTCCTCTAGGTGCTAGGAGACAATAAGGACCACAAGGAAGATAATAAAAACGTATGTATTACTCAAATAATTTATTACTTTTAACTTAATTTACAATTTAAACAAACAAATATTTTAACTAATTGATTTTATATATTTGTTTATAGAAAATGCAGCCGATTGAAGACCAAGATCTGCACCCCATACCCCCCTTTATAAATATCATTTATTGTACATTATTTTTTAAGTGAATTTATATATTTGAATTAATAGATCTGTGCTGTATTTAATTAATTTATTATATATTTAATTGTTGTAAGTTGATATTGTTATAAATAATATATTTGAATTAAATGTATAAATAATTGTACTTGTAAAAATGATTGTTTGTATTTATAACACTTGATTTTAAATAAAAATATTATAAAATATACTTACAGTCTTTACTTTACCTTTTAAAATGGGTACTTTTTGTTTTTCAGGTTATCCGTTAAAAAAAGTCATGAAAAAAAAAATTTTTAAACTTATATAAGTTTCAATTAAAAATTAATTAAAATTTTGAGGTTAGAATTAACCTAAAATTTTTAATTAAAAATTTTGAGGTTAGAATTAACCTAAAAATTTTAATTAGTGATTTTGAAATTTTTTTGACCATCTGGTCAAAAAAATCTCGGAAAATGCTAATTAAAATTTTGAGGTTAATTCTAACCTAAAAATTTTTTTGAGGTTAGAATTAACCTCAAAATTTTAATTAGTGATTTTGAAATTTTTTTGACCATTTGGTGAACATTTTGTCAAAAAAATCTCGAAAATTGCTAATTAAAATTTTGAGGTTAATTCTAACCTCAAAATTTTTTTGAGGTTAGAATTAACCTCAAAATTTTAATTAGTGATTTTGAAATTTTTTGACCATTTGGTGAACATTTTGTCAAAAAAATCTCAAAAATTGCTAATTAAAATTTTTAGGTTAATTCTAACCTCAAAATTTTTTTGAGGTTAGAATTAACCTCAAAATTTTAATTAGTGATTTTGAATTTTTTTGACCATTTGGTGAACATTTTGTCAAAAAATCTCGAAAATTGCTAATTAAAATTTTTAGGTTAATTCTAACCTCAAAATTTTTTTGAGGTTAGAATTAACCTCAAATTTTTAATTAGTGATTTTGAATTTTTTTGACCATTTGGTGAACATTTCAAGGAGTTTTAAGGTAAATTAAAAGAATGTGAGTATTTTTTATGTTGTCTTTATTTAAAACCAAGTAATATACGTACAAAAATCAGTACAATTATTTAATTCAAATATATCAACCCCTATTTCTAACAATATCAAAATACAACATTTAAATATATGATAAATCAATGATATACAATATAAAAGTAATACGTATAACTGTAATAAATTAATTATAATAGAAATATATCATTTGTTTAACAATAAAAGTGTTTCATGCACCAATAACAACTTATAACAATTAATTACATTATAAATAAATAATATACTTAACAAAAGAAGACAATAATATAAATATATAAATTTAAAGTAAAGTAATATACGTACAAAAATCATTACAATTATTTAAATACTTAATACAAATATATCAACCCCTATTTCTAACAACATTTAAATATATATGATAAATCAATGATATACAATATAAAAGTAATACTTATAACTGTAATAAATTAATTATAATAGAAATATATCATTTGTTTAATAATAAAAGTGTTTCATTTACTAATAACAACTTATAACAATTAAATATATATATATATATATATATATATATATATATATATATATATATATATATATATATATATATATATATATATATATATATATATATATATATATATATATATATATATATATATATATATATATATATATATATAAAATTAATGCCACTATTATTTAAATGTTGGGACTGAAATGTGCTATTTAGCACCATCTAGCGGGAAATTTTAGAAGTAAAGATTAAAGCATTATATTCTTTAGGCATTTATCCTGGAAGACGCACGTCAAATCCAGGATTGGTGAGAAATAACGAAAACCATGAATGAATATTTGTACTATTTAGTTTATTAATAAATACATGTATTCGTTGGTCGAAGTTCACTAAGTAATAGAGAAATAACAATTTTAAGACAAGTTTGAAGCTGTTAAACACGTTAGCCAATTCATATCATATTTAACTGATAATAGACTCGTACACCCCGTATTATATACAGATGAAATATTTAAATTACTAGAATCGCTAATCTTTTGTTTGAGCACCGAATCTGTGTTCCAAACACGAACACAACCATCTAAACTAATTGCGGCTAAATTGCGGCCGTCTTTGCTCCATGATAGTCCGGTGACAGTGTTCGCACAACCGTTGAGTTCCGAAAGCTGCTTAGCAGCAGTTAGATCCCAAATGCGAACACACTTATCATCACCTTTAAAAAATAAAAAAAAATTAAAATACTCTCAAAGGATTATAAAATAATAATTTGTTAATCTTACCAGCAGTAGCTAAACATTGACCATCAGGACTAAACGCCACGGAATAAACAACCCCTGTATGACCTAAAAGAAGGCGGACGGTTTTGTTTTCGGTTACCGACCACATCCGGACTGTTTTATCTGCGGATCCAGTCGCGAAATATGAACCATTCGGATGAAAATGAACACTCTATATAAAACAAATAAAATAGTAGAAATAGGTGTCGCGTTGCGTATGTAAAGAAATGTATATAATACATTTACGTCCTTTGTGTGTCCAGCTAATATTCGTATAGGGTAAATTCGTTCCATCGACCATAATCTTACAGACTTATCGAACGATCCTGTAGCTACATATGCTCCATATATACTTACATCCAGGCACCAAATTGGATAATTGTGACCCCTAAGTGTCATAATGTTTAAGTTATAACAGAAATAAGAATTCTACGCCTAGATTTACCTATAAATTGCAGCACAAGAGTAATCAGAAAACTTCCAAGCTCTCATGGTACAATCTTGCGATACGCTTAATAAAAGTTCAGCTTGAGGCACAAGTTTAACATCTTGAACACTATCTCCATGTCCTCGAAGAACTACTGCTCCCGTTGGAGTCCTAGAATGAATATATATATATATATTTTAAATATCCAAAATATTATGTATTATTTTTGTGCCCAATGCAGTACTTACAATGGATATTTATTTGTACTAGGTGGTGGATTATTGCAGGTCAAATTAATTTTTGCAGCATTATTAGCTACTTCTGAACACGGTAACAATGTTCCTCCTAACGACCACACGTAGATTTCTGATGTGCTAAAGCCGACGATGGCTTTTTCCTGTTGGCCATTGATGAGTCCGCAAGTCGCGCTGGTTTTTAATCAAAAGTTATGTGTTAGGAATGTAGTGAATTGAATTAAATGTGCAAACAAATAAGTATATTTATTATTACATAATACAGTTGCATTAATATTTAAAGCTTTATGAATTAAAACAACGATACACACATACACACACACACAATCACACAAAAGTCTCGCTTTAAGCAAACTCCAACAATCGTTGTTTATGTCTGTTAATAGCTTCTTGATGAAACTGAATCTGTTCTTCGTGAAACGTTAACTTCTCTTGTATATCTTCTTTTAATCGCTTCCGACTATCCTCATCATCATCATCACGTTTTTGATAATTTTTTGTACTTGTATCTTTACTAAGTCTAAGCAGTGTTTGTTTCAATTGTTGTTGCGCAATTTGTTTCTGAATTTCAGCGGTTTCCCTATAAATTTTAGCGGTTTTCATCTGCTCTTCCATCAATTGCAACCGCTTATTTTGTTCCAATTTTTTCGATTCCAAGAACATCGCGAGCGTCTGTATATCATCCTGCTCTTTACTGTTCGATGGGTCCTCACGTTGCCCGGCATTCGCCAGCGCGTTGAGTACATAATCACGTTTCGCGAAATAATCTAACTGAGCTTGTTCCGTCCCGGCCGGTGATGGACACTCGCTTAGCAGTCCATTTAATTGGTATGGAAACAAAATATTGATACCGTTTGTATCGGGTTTGACTTCCGTTTCGCATAGTAACGAAGGCGCCGTATCGCATTCCGAAGACGGACTACTAGGGGTGAACGCTTCGCCTAGACTCCAATTAATCTCCTTGGTGCCGGCGTCTTCTTCGGATTCTGTTCCGTTCATGTGTAAAAAGTATTTCCGTGCAGATTCCATGACGCGCCACACTTCAGCTGACATCTGGTTCGGTCGTTTTTGATTCGCGATTTCTGGACCGTATTTCTTGAGACGCATCGCGAAATCTTGTAGATCGGCTCGCGCTTGACACTTCATACGTTGCCATTGCTCTTTGAGGCGACTGACGTCGCGTTCGATGGCCAGCGCCGCGACGAATTCCGCGCGGATTTCTTTCCATGCGTTCGCTTTCTTTGCGATTGATATCTGATCGCCACGTTTACTTTCCAGCACGTCTAATCTGTCCTCGCATAGTTTTAGGAGCAGGATTTTTTCTTCTGGTGACCAGTTTTGTGTTCGCTCTCTTTTCTTGAATCGATGTGACATTACTTTTGATGGACGCTTATTTGTGAGTTTTACGGCCCGATTATTTAATTATTTGTTTAATTTAAATAAACGCTAACTTTGTTGTTGCGGTTTATGTTTAACATATTGATGATATAATGATAATTGTTGTAAATATTTGCGGATAATTCGACTGACATATAATGCTATTGGTTTATGAGTCTTTTTTAGCTGACAGAAAGACAATCGATTTTTAATACTTGACATATACATGACAGATAAAAGGCAAGTCATAAGCGGGGATAAAAAAATATGGATACTAACAATAAATATTATAATTGAAAACCATTATCAATCATTTCATTTATACCTACACGTTTAACACCAACTTATATGAGAAATTCAGTATACATTATAATATTTGATTACATATTTATGCAACACTCAACACATTAAATGTCAGCAACTTATTTAACATATAAGTATAATTTATATTTAGTGTTAAAAGTCATATTTATTAACAAATAGTAATTATTAAAGAAAGAACAGAAACAACGATTTAACCTAACGTCGATTATTATTGCAATAAATGAATAATTAATTAAAAAATTATAAATAAAAATCTCAGCACGCCACTGAAAACGAAACAAAAAACCGGAAATGCCATTTACAATTTAAGGTTATAGTTTTACACGTCAAAAACATCTGTGTATAAATATTTTCAACACAATATGGATATTACAATTTTATTTAAAGCTTGCGTTAAAACAGTGCAAACACGCAATAAGGCTTTCGGTGACGTTACCAAAAAGCCGGATTTATTCAAAAAAACACCCAAAGACCCAAATCTAATCAAAGCTAAAGACATCATTAAACAAATAACAAATTTACAAAATTTCCTAAACGAAAACCGCAAAGCTTACGTTAACGTTACCAGCCACTTTACTAGTAGTGTCGATATCACCGAATTTGATCGCGAACAAATCGACACTAACTCAAAAGAAATATTAACATCGTGTGGTAAATTAGTACTAGATTTAAAAACTGAAACTTCACAACGTACTCAATCGAAACAACTTGCCGAGCATTACGCTAACGTTATAGTGACGTCTGAGAATTATTTGAAAGCGGTAGGGAAAACGTACGCTGAACAGAAAGCGGTTAGGATAAAACGCGCGTTGGATAATAGAAAAATCGCTAAATTAGAAATAGACTTTTCGGCGGCCGATGCAACAACGGTCAGTTCAACAGTGATTCCTGATAAATCGTTGCCGATCAGCGTGGAGGATCAGTTGTCGCGGGAAGAGATGCAAATGTTCGAATCCGAGAACGAAAGTTTGTTCAGTGAGATGAATAGTGTTTCGGAGGAGATACAACAGATTGAATCGAAGGTGGTGCATATATCCGAGTTGCAAGAAGCGTTCACGGAGAAAGTGTTGCAGCAAGAGAAAGATATTGAGCGCATTGCGACTAGTGTTGTTGGAGCAACAGAGAATATGCGCGATGCAAACGATCAAATTCGACAGGCGATCCAACGGAACGCTGGCCTTCGAGTGTGGATTCTATTCTTTTTGTTAGTTATGTCGTTTTCGTTGTTATTTTTAGATTGGTATAATGATTAAAAACCACTTACTTATCCTGACTGTTAAACACATTGATTTGCAACACTGACGGCGATTGTTCATTCACCGATAATATAGCGTCTTGAAGTTCTTGTACTTCTTCATCCATTTCTTCCACTAACATATCCCCGTTACACACATCCCGATCGTGCTCCTCAGATTCCAATCCATCGTTAACCGAACACTTGATTTCAATATCAAACCACGTTTGTAGAGCTTGTAATATCAAAACGTGACCATTTTTAGATAAATATGCTTTTAAAATGTTGATAGCTTCCGATGATATTTTTATCTTATGTTTTGTTGATCTATTAAATATAAACAAATTAAACATAATTACATATCAGTGAGATATATACACACAAACCTGAATTGTTTGATAATAGGTTTACTTTTGACTTCTTGACTTATAAATTCTTTAATAATTCGACTGCAAAAATCACTTTCTAAAACTTAAAATTTTAAAACATGTCGAACTTTAACACCGAAAACATACCTGTAATATTTTTCTGTTCTTGATAAAATTTCAACAAAATATTCGCGGTTTGTTGATGCGACCCTTGCAATAAATCCAAATATAAATGGCAAAATAGTGGGGAAATGAATTGGGATAAATCAGTCTTTAGAGTGTCGGATAAACCGTGCACCCACGCCAGGAATTTGCAGAAATACGGTTCGACTTGAATCGGATGCGGATCATTGTAAAACGTGTTTCGAAACGTGCTATTACTGTATAAAATTGAATTCGGACGCGCTGTCTCCTTATCAATTAATTGCGACACCACCATTTGTTCGCAACTAATATTTTTCGCTTGAACTTCAGCATCCTAAACAATAAACAAACAGTAGATTTAATTAACTTAAATTAATTATAACCTACAGAATAATGTCGGCGCGATAGATATGACCCGAGAACCAATGTAGTTGTATCTTGTTTAGATCGCGGAAACATTCCATTACTTCGGCTACGTTTTGCTATTTCTGCCATTATTTACTAAGTTCTTCTTTCTTTATCCGAGTGAAATCAACCATTAACCTTTCTTTTCATTTGCAAATTTAAGACGTCAACAAACTATTTTTCACACACATGATATAACCTTCAAATCTGTGTGTTTGTAAATCGGTATAAATGGCTCATCAACTCGGCGAAAAGATACTTGAGTATCTAGATAAACATGGCACTGTCGACACTTTAGATCTTTCCAAAATCCTCAATGAGGATCACCAAAAAGTTGTCGGAGCTTTAAAAAGTGTGCAAGCCACTGGGGAGCTAATCAACGCAGAACCTACAAGTGTGAAGCACTGGGAGCTTACAGAAGAAGGCAGTGCTGTAGTTCAAAATGGTATATTTAACGTTTTCACCATGCAATATATGTTTAAATATTTATTAAACAAAATAGATGTTAGAGACAATGTAACGTAAAAATGTGATTAATACTCTGCATTAATTTATTATAAATATATAATTATTAATTAGGTAGCCATGAAGCATGCATCTATAAAGCAATACCTCCGGAAGGAATACCTCAAGCACTGCTAATGACTATAGTTCCAAATGCGAAGGTAGGATTCAGCAAAGCGATGTCTGCAGGTTGGGTCGTCATCGACAAAACAACTGGAGCACCAGTAGTTAAACGAAAAGTCGAACAAATAACAGACACGGTGCGATTACACCTAAAAAACATCTGCTCCGGTTACGACGATGAAATCTCAGACAAAATTAAAACTGATTACAAAAAGCGTAAACTAATTCAAGAAACAGTCATTAAGAGCTTCATTTTGACGAAAGGTCCTGAGTTCACAACAACGATAACCAAACTAGAAACTGATTTAACAACTGAAATGATCACGTCTGGCCAATGGAGGAATTTAAAATTCAAAGATTACAACTTGGACGCTTTAGGAGCGCCGCCAGATTGCGGCTTTTTGCACCCTTTACTACAAGTGCGTAGCGAGTTCCGGCAAATCTTCATAGAAATGGGCTTCAGCGAGATGCCCACTAATAACTTCGTTGAAAGTTCTTTCTGGAATTTCGATGCTCTCTTCCAGCCGCAACAGCACCCGGCTAGAGACGCCCACGACACGTTTTTTATTTCAGACCCAAAAACTACAACGAACTTCCCGATGGAGTATCTCGAAAAGGTGAAACAGGTGCATAGCAAGGGTGGTTACGGATCACAAGGTTATGGTTACGATTGGAAGATTGAAGAAGCTGAGAAGAATTTATTGCGTACGCATACAACAGCGAACAGTGCAAGAATACTGTATAAATTAGCTCAGGAGGAATTCCGTCCCATGAAATGTTTCAGTATCGATCGTGTGTTCAGGAATGAGACCTTGGACGCAACTCATCTCGCAGAGTTCCATCAAGTCGAAGGCGTCATTGCTGATTACGATTTAAAACTGGCGGATTTAATCGGGGTGTTGAATGAATTCTTTAGCAAATTAGGAATCACTGAACTTGAGTTTAAACCAGCGTATAATCCGTATACGGAACCCAGTATGGAGATCTTTTGTTTCCATAAAGGATTAGGGAAATGGATTGAAATTGGTAATTCTGGAGTTTTCCGACCAGAGTTGTTACTTCCGATGGGTCTACCCGAGAATGTGAATGTTCTCGGTTGGGGATTGTCGTTAGAACGGCCCACTATGATTAAATATGGGTATAATAATATTCGGGATTTAGTTGGGCCTAAAGTTGATTTGCAAATGGCTAGAACCACTGCTCTATGTCGATTAGATAAATAGATGAATTTGTTTGTTTATATCTACAGATGCAATTATTGTCAATAAAGAATACGATATTATAAAAACATGTTTCACTGTATACATATTACCAATTACGTTCTCCAATTTTTTTAGAAGGAAATTATTATCTTAGGAATGAAATTCACTAAAATATCTATACGAATCATTTATTATAAAACACATAAAGGTAACTTTCGTTTAAGTTCCTCTTCATCGCTCATCTTGAGGCAGTATAAAACCAATTCACCCCGGTCCCACTTGTTTTCTACCTTCCATAATCTTTGGATGCTTCCTAAGGTATTGCTCCAAATTGAATCGGGATCCGAACATGCTTATCTTAGTTCCTAAACACATTTCTTTCTGTGTCTTATTTAGACTTTCATCGCAAGAAACCGGATGGTATATGTGTACTAGACCGGGATCCGGTACTCGCATAAATTTCGTCTTGCTTCGGATGACCGCGTGGTAGAAATCCACATCTTCAAAACCCCAGCCTGTTATATTCGTGTTGAACCCACCCAAACGTATAAAATCAGATTTGTAAACACTGGTAATACCAAATCCGAACTGCCGCCAGATGCCACTATGGTCATCGATGTGGAATGGGTTCGTTTTGGTGTTAAAGCCAACCAACTCTGGATTGTATTGGCTGTAAACAATTGGGAAATATAGTTGTTTGTGTTGAATTGTATTTAGGCGAACTCGAAGCAACGCTTCAGTATTAAACACTATGTCTACGTCGATGAAAAATAACAATTCTTCTTCCGTACAAGATGCAGCGCCTTTTTGTAACGCGGACGCACGTGAAAACGTTCCAGGCTGTTCAATTACACTAATATCACTGTTGTATTTGTTCTTTAACACTTCAACTAAGTCTAATGTCTTCTTATAATCGTCAAATTCATTCTTTGCTTTGTATAACACAATGACGAGTCGTGTAGGGTCGACATTTTGAACACACACTATTTCATATACTTTTAAAAACCGAACTAGTGTTGCAAAACGTCCTGCTAACGGTAATATGAACGTTATTTGTTTGTTTTTTGCAGAGTTTTTATGTTCAATGTGTGTGTTAAATATCGGGATTTTGCTGAGGGAGAATTGAGAGATGTGCTCTTTTATCTTATGAAATAATTTCTTTGCTGGTTTCTGAATGTCAGAGTAGTCTTCTTCTTCTTTGATGTATAAACCTTTAAATAATTTATGTTTATATATATATTTATATAACTTTATAGACGAAAGCTTGTTACCAGTAAATGTTTGTTGGAGATATGCATGTCGTCTAACGGGTACGGTCATCTTATGTCCACGGTATTTACGGTATGTTAGAAGCATGTCTATTACTGTATCAGCGCCATGTAAGGGATCTAATCGCCAGTAGCCATATATGAGTTCTCTGTAGTCGATTACTCTACCACGTTGCTTAGAGTACATGTTTATGATTGACATCACCTTCAAAATAACAAACATCTATTATAATCATTTTATAAGCCTTATTAACTCAGCTAGGGGCAATATTGGCCCTAGAATTAGTTGTAAGATATAGGATATAACACAAGGGACAAATAAAGCAATTTTTACTTTATTATGCAAATTATTGTAATCATGGTGAAATCAATCTAAAGATATTATCAGAAATATACTTTTTGGCCTTCCCCGAATCGAGTGTGACTATAAAAAAATAATAATATTTACTCTAGTAATGTATGTAATATCTCCTAAACGACTGCGCTTACAGTAAAAATAGTAACAATAAAAATGAAAGACATTCATATTTTGCACAACTTTTGTTTGAATTTTTTTTCATAAAAGGTACTGGTTTCAAGAAAATCGCTATTGAATTTTGTTTTCTCATCTAATTTATGTACGTAACGAAAATACACCTACTACGTATAAGAATATGTAATGGACTGCAGATATTTTAGTATAAACGCTGATTGATAAATAGTCATTCAACAGTAAAGGATATAAAATTCTTAGAACCGTGCACAAAAAAAAAAAGTCTAAACGTCTTCCAGACAAACAAAGGAAACAAAAGAATAAATTAATCACCTCACGTATAATATCATCCAAACCTTCTTTGAGCGACGAACTGACTTTATGGCGGGGGTTGAAGTCATCATGTGAATATAAAATTTTACCAATAATCAACTCCCAGTCCAGGACATCGTCCAAGTCTCTAGGAAGGTATCTATTAAGCCCTGGTGGAGTGCCTTAACCAGAAATCAAAAAAAATAAAATTTATTCAAGAACTAAAATGTGTAAATGATTGTAAAATATATGTACCTAAAACAGTAGCATCCCCTAGGTACTTGGGGTGACCAACATCTTCGGGATACAAATGCACGTCTTCGGCCAGCATCGCCGTGGGTAACTGGGACGCGTTGACGCCAAGGTGTAGAATGGCAGCGGCAATGTCCCGGTGCAAATGCACCTTGTCCTGTTCGAGTGATTGGATCGAAAGACCCTGAAATTGAGGCGAGAGATTCAAATGAATCGTTAACTCAGCTTGATTGGTTTTTTCCGTCGCTAGTTATTTTATTACTGCCTCAGCAGCCATTCGCGTCTTATTCGATTACAACACAGAAACAGATGGATCGTTAAAACATAAAAACTAGTATTAAATGTGTTTTCTTGGTATGAGAATAGTAAATTCTAGTTATTTAATTGAAAATGTTTAAAGCATTGATACTTGTGTACAACGGATGATAAATAATAAATAATATAATTTGATGCCAATCTAGATTAGATTACAGTTACAATAACAATGCATTACTGCATTAATGTTATTGTTTAATGTGGCTCTTGTGTTTGTTTCACCCTGGATAACAGTCAATTTATTTATTGATGAATCTAGGTTACCACTGACTACAGAAACGTGAGCAGATTAAATAACTATATCAACAGCTCTATAACAACTCAATATAGTATGTATGCATTTGAGACAGTCAAATTAGCGTTGATCAGTTACTGTACTCAGCAATGGTGAAGAACGTAAAAATACCTTAACATAGCTGTGCAGCCGATACAAATGCGATGGTTGTTTTATGGGATGCATAGTAATTGCTCGATGAACCTCTTTTTGCTTCAGCTCTCCGGTAAACGCAGCACTACCGCTTTGATTGTGGTAGAGAATCGTCTGCATCTGCACAACGCCAACAATCATTTTCAATAAATAATCATTGTTTAAATGTGTCCAAGAACAGGTTGAATTTTTAGTATAGGATGCGTCATGGACATTCTTGTTAGTTGTTTGTAATAATAAACCGTTATTGATAAAAATTTCAAGTTCACATTTCCGTCTATGCTATTCTATATGTATATACATACGTAACTAATAAAACTGTTGTTAATTCAAAAAAAATAATAAAATTTTTTTGTTTTATTTACCAAAAACATAAATATATTGACGCAAAACATAGTGTACATAAAATGCGAATCACAACATTAATGATTTTACAACAGCAAATTGTCGTTTACTCATAAAATTTATTGTTTATATACAACGCGATAAAATTCATGTTTCGGAAATTAATCGCATTGGCCACATGTTGTATGTACTTCATAGAAATACCATTAAACGTATGATACACACACACACACACATTACTTCATGCTTATTCCTAACAAATAAGGTAGCAGACAACCCTTTACATCCATTCAATCAAACTCCTTTTGTTTATTCGAATTGCAAAAGTTTTTATACATACATCAAATGAGGTGGCAGAATTCGAATACATTTTTTTTGCTTCATTTAAATTCATTACAGTTCTACCTGCTCATGTTTCCTTTTTTTTTCTTGCGCGCATTTAATGTTAATTATATATATGTATATATAATTTTTTATTAAATAGAAAAGTGTATTTGAATTTGAACTAAAGGAGTTATAGATCAACTCTAATGAAGACTTACTTCGTATGACCAAGTGCATTGAATGCCAGCGAATTTTCGCACACAGCGTCCTAACTCGACGTCCTCGTGTGTCGTGTACAAATTCTCCAAACAGCTCTTAATATGAGGCGCGATCCTCCGAAGAGTCTCCCGACTCAAGATGACGCCAGGACCGCCCATGCAGAAGTTCTCATCGTGGTCCAGCGACAACAACCCAAACTCTTCACTATTACCTCTTCCAGCTTGGCCAATAAACCACGGTTTACGACTGTCCACCGACCGCAACAAACTCTCCAATTTATCCATGCGTATATAAACATCGTCATCCGCCCTTAAAAACCACTCGAACCGCTCGCCATAATTTTCATACATGTATTTCAGCATCATAAAAGACTTTTTCTGTGGAGGGTAACTGTCGTCAACACCAGGAAGCGCTACCAGCGGTAGTGTTTCGCTGTAAGAGTACTCAGAACTGAAGAACGCGATTCTTCCCGGGAGATCAGAACCCCAGGTTTCGAAGACGGCTTTCGCGCGTGTGTTTAAATATTTTTCGGCAGTCATCACGCCAACGAACAACAAATTCTTATCAGAGCTTTCGATCGTCTCGTTTCCAAGCCCGATTATGTCCATGGGGTCCATTTTCGGGCGCCGCATATGCCGGTAATGACGAGGGCAATTGCTCATTGTCGGAAAGTCAAAATATTGCTTGACTAGATGCGAACACAAGACGCCGAAGAATAAACCGAAGATGGACTGAAGGCCTTTACGCCGACGAATCATGTTTGTTTTTATTTCTCACAAATATCCTAATTGTTTGTAGCGTATTTGTTGGCGGGAACATTATTTATAATCAACTGTTGGTCATCACTGTTTTATCACTAACACTAATACATATACATATATATATCCGTTCAATCGGATCTAATAATATTGACTCATAATCGTAAGAAAAATCTATTTGGGTTCATAGCTTGCGGAAGCCACGTTAACATAAACACTAGAGGATGTTAAACGATTTTCGCAATACAGATACACGCTGTGCGAACTTAAAAGCAAACATAATATACATAGCTCTAAGAATAGACTACACAACACAACACACAAACACAATATCTACCTAGCTTATAGTGATGCTGTTATTTGATCCAAGAATTATTTAATGGCACAGATCCGTATCTAAATGAATTAGAGTCATTAGAAACACAAAAGTGTTCAATTCAGTGCGAAACTCGACTTGGTGTAATAGCATCACTACATTGAACACGCGAATTTTAAAAGCGTTTATATTTAATTGAAACTTTTAATTTTGTTATTTATGTCAATTATATTGTCCATGATATATTAAATTCGTTTTAATTGTATATCCTCTTACGTAAACCGCGAAAACTTCCCGAAATTATAGACAAAACAAGATAAGAATTTCTATTTAACATAATACGTGCATCTAACGTATTAATTCGCTCAAATAATGCTAATAATAATAATAATAAAATAGACAATAAACAATATATACCTCTGATACCTTAGAGGTATTTATGTATGTATATATAATAGTCAACAAGAAATGTATTCCCACACACTGTGATTACAGTAACAAAATTCGGCACAAGTCCTTGAACTTAACATTTTATAGTTGAGTATCTCTTCAGATGTTACGGATAACTGAGCACATGTGGTGGACAACACGAAGCAGAATGGACCACAAGACAAGACGGTCTGTCTGTGTCATGCAAGCAAGACTACACTAAAGAACCAAGGCGTATTTCTTTTAGTTCTGGGTTTGCGTTTGGTTAGTGGAACGTCAACAACTAAACATTTATGTTTCCCAAACTCAAAGCGGGTTTTCGAGGGCATCGGTCAATCGGTGTTTCAGAGGCGGAGAATTAACAGATTTTTACTACCGATTAGGGTGGAACTACTTGACTGCACTTACGAAAATAGCATATTTTTGTCGTTTCTCACACATCGCAATGACGACGCATCGTGTGATTTAAGATCGTACGGAAGAAAATACTTAAGTGTTACTTCCTTTGATTAAGTCTCCGATTAAGAATTATGCGACATATGCTTTAATCGAATTATTTTCTATACATACATAACACATATGAAATATAAACCGAGTACTGTTCTTGACATATATAGAATATATCTATCTATATGTAATTTGAGCTTAGAAAAAATAAATATATTTTTATAAAAATTTATTCGTGTAACTCGAGACTATTTAAAATAAGAGCAAAAATATACATTCATTTACAAAACAATATTTGATTTGATTAATGTGCATATAAAGTGGTCCAAAAATGGATTAAATCCATAGACAATTCCGTTTCCGGAGGACTCGTTTTTGTGCTACATCCGGTCTAGCGGGGCCATATGCAGATGGAATGACGTCATTGCAATCTATACCAGTGTCACGCGACAATTGCCAAGAAAAAGACAAAAACATTGTACATTCTAAGAATATATTTAATCACATGTTTATCTCCACTAGCGTTGACTACTTTTATTGTTTATAAACAAATCTTTTAATGGGGGTTACAGTTTAAACTAATTAAAAACGCATGATCCATATTTTATTTCAATTCTGTTTTACTCAAATATTGTTCAGACTTTTTTATGGTTCCCACACTCATATACACATGTGGACTTATATTTGTTAAATAATAACACATTTTAATCAAATACATTACATGCTTGATGTATTTAAGCATGAAGATTGAATCAAAGACCTCGATGACATCACTGGTAAGTTTAGAAGACTTTAAGACAACAAGATTTTTACCGGTATACAGTTTCATTAAACAAATTAATGATCATTAATTTAGCATCGATAAAAAATGCATGCAGCTTTGCGATATTAAATAAAATTAAGTCAAAATTAATGTGGTGTAATATGTATTTTAGAATGTGCTTTAAAATGGATAAAAATACGTGCAGCATTGCGATACCGCTATATTTACTTGTTTACATAAAGTATTATGAACCTAATATTACTTTCAACTGAGTTACGGTATTTCATCTATTACTAGAATAACGAGATTTAAACATGAGACATATTTATGATACATATATTCATGTTAAATAAAATATTAGTAGAAAATATATAAAAATATTAAGTTATATTACGCTGAAATAATAATAATATATGATATTCATTTACAATAAAACTGTTGCGAAGCAACCAGCTTTACTGTAGTGTATAGCATTTATATAAATATGCGTAAACTATTATATATTTTATGATTTATAAATGTGTTCCACAAATTTACCAATAAAAATTAGTTGTGAAAAGGAAAACAATTCTGAAAGTGCAAAATATTTAATTGAAACACAGTAAAACTTAAATAACACTTAAATGGTTTGAAAGCAATGTCAAACGTGGCATTACTGCAATCATTAAAAGAAATACTGCTCACGTTTACCACTGTCATTCACACAGATCACACTCATTTACTGAACTCAAATGACCTAAAAATCAGAAAAATTACCATTATTATTCCACGACTCAACAAAATAGGTTTCACATCAAGGATGCGTTATAGTAATTGTTCAGAAAAACGAAGTTTTTGTTACTATTTAATGGCACTGCGAATTTATATGTGTCAATTGTAAATAATTGATTATAAATCGTCGATTTGTGAATCATTTGTTTTGTTTGACTTTCTAAGACCCTGAAATCAAATTTACGATAAAGGGGTTTCAAACCAAAAACCAAAGACATCCGTTGATCATTCAATATATCTCGTTGTTTTATACATTTTATTGTAATTGTTCATGAAGCATTTATACTAATCAGTGTGTTGCTTGGAGCGTATTACTAACGTTAACGTAATAACGCAACGTAACATATGCGAATTAAAACACTATTAACGCCTACGTTTACAATACACACATTGTTATAATTTAAGTTATATCTTGTTTTTAGATTTCTGCAAAAAGCTTTCACCATTCTTGGTATTACTTTAATTCCATTATAGATAAATTCATGATTATAATCGTGAGATTCACTAATACTATTCTTAACTAAACCAAAACTTAATTTAAACCAAATATCAACACCTAAAGCGAAAACCTAAATTCCCTTTCATAAATGCACGACATAATTTAAAACCGACTCTCAACTCGTGTAACCAATACTTAAATTCTCTTTCACGAATGCAGAACATAATTTAAACCGAATCTCTACACGTGTAGCCAAAACTTAAATTCTCTTTCACGAATGCAGAACTTAATTTAAACCGAATCTCAACACTTGTAGCGAAAACTTAAACTATCTATCAAAACTGTAGCATTTAATTTAAACCGAATATCGACACGTTTACCGAATACTTAAATTCTTTTTCACAAATGTAGAACTGATTTTAAACCGAATCTCAACACGTGTAGTGAAACATATTTTTTTTTTTTGAAGCTTTTGCTCAAATTTATTTCACATGTATAAGCCATATTAGATGCATGTGATGATTTTAAATGTTATCGTACATCCGGTACGACCTTTATGAATGATTTTCGTGAGAAAATATTTTTTTGGTAGAATAGCTATTAGTTAAAATGGAAAGTCAAGCGAATTTTCGTTTTTTACTTGTGTGGTTTATTGAGTAATTTGTGTCCTTAGTTGCGCTAATTGTTGCTGTTTAAATATGTAGCTAACTCATTAAAAGTTGAAAAAATTGAGGAGATTATTATAATTTAAGTTAAATTATAAGTATAAATATAAAATAAATAAATAATTAATATCCTCATTGACATTTTCAACGATGTCTTAATGTTTGGTTAATATATTTTTAAGTATTAGAATACAATTAAAAACGTTTTTTGGTGGCCCAAAGGTATATATATTTAAACAACGAAAGAAAGGACTGTTTTTTTTGGTTGCGTCAAAATTACTATTAATGAGTTTGGAAATGAAAGTAAGTATCGAAATATTGATAAATCATGGTTATTACGAGTTGATTTTATATCAAAGATCAGATCAATATCGATTACTGTACAAATAATCATTTTTTGCAAGGAACTTCTCTAGATAAAAATATTAATGTCAACGATGTTATTAATAATTGTTCATTAGTGTAACCATTTATTGAACGAATGTGAGCAATATGAGAAATTCTATTATTATTTTACGCTGTACAAAATATTGTATTAATATGTTGTTTAATAATAATTGCTTGTATAAATTTACATAAGTTTTTTTATGTGTGTGTTTGCAATTTTTTTCTCATGCAATTTTAATTTCTTATACGAAACAATAAGCAAATAGATGTTACACGATTAATATTGATACGTGATTATTTTTAAATTGTTTAATTATTAGAAGAAATAATATTAGTATGTAGAATAGAAATAATTACGTAAATTACTAAATAACGCGTGCAAATTTTCTGGATGAGAAGATAAACAATGATAAAATGGAGATTTATAGTCTGTTATGTTCAGTTCAGTGTAGGTAATTTATTTTTAAATCACAACTACGATTAGTTGTTTGTTTATATTTAATGTTGATTAGGTTAACATTATATATTATAGTAATTAATTTCTGTAGTATTACGTCACTTTGTGGGTATTTTGCTAGTTAATTAACGAAATCATTTTCTATGGCGAATTTTATGAATGTTTTTAAATCACTACACAAATGATGCAAGCGATAATGCATTAAAATACAAGCGGTTTTTTTTAAATCAGAAATCCATTTAATAAAATCGTGGTTCATGATTACTCAGTAAGTGACGATCAATTTGTTCAATTATTATCATATATCAACAATTTAAAATGTTAATACATCCCCATCAGACACCTTTCGCTTTACATACACACACACACACACACACATATATACAAGGCAACTCGGAATAGCTTGAATTGCAATATGCATAGAAAAAAAGTGCGAGCAGCACTATGATAAAAAGAATCGAGAATATAAATAGCATGTATGGTGGAAGAGTTCTGCGGATATCAAGGTCGCGGTGTAAGCTATTCCGAGTTGCCTAAAGCATGTATGTAGCGAGTTGTGCACGAATTATAATTACATCACACGTTTTCGTCAAAATAATCAACGATTAGCAAATTGCAGCTTATAATAATCAGTGTTATTAACTCGTAAGTGTTTTAAAATTCTGTAAACACTTAACTTGATAATATATGTTAAATCTCTCAAGAACACTTAGCACCATGTGATCGCGTCTTCCTAGGTTAGCAGGAGTGACCCCATGTCAGGAAGATCCTCATTTTCTACAAATACTTGTCCATGTCTTTAAATCATAATTTATTTCTCTATCACTTTTGTTCAATATATCCGTGTGTTGTCTATGAAATATTTGAATAAATAGTTGGAAACAGTAACAACGATGCAACGTATTCTTTTATGATCCATCTATGTCTATATATATGTATAAAGAGAAACGAATCCGTATCTCTGTAGATCACGATCCAACAATTGCAGTTCTGTTTTGCAGATCAGCCACATGTAATTTTGTATTGTTATCTCGACGAACGCAAGATGCATTTATGTAGATATAAAGTGCTCTCTTCATATAGACGTACTACGTACATACATAGTTAGAAATACGTTTGTGTATCGTACGTTAAAATTAAAATACTAACTATATCCTCATGTTGTCATCATGACTCAGTCACGCAGATTTGTAAATCAGAGGGTCTTTCTTCTCCTCTACCACCTATAGTCTGCTTTCACTAGATTGTAGGTCGCGGATGCGCATATCACATCATTTGTTTTTAGTTTAGGGCAAAAAAAACTGACAACTTGAGCAACATCTTCAATTTCATTCTTGCAACAAAATTTATTTTCCTCCGAAATATACAAACTACACTTAGCCTTTCAGCAGACAAATTCTTTTATAACTAATACTTGATTTATTTGGACGCAAGACAAATTAATTATTTCCTCTCATTAGAGCAATACAAACGATTTTTTTCAAACACGTTCTAAATTACTTTCTTCGCCGTAGCCTGCGGAATTTCTTAATATCGTATCATCGTTTAGAATTATTATTGTTGAATTATTCTTAGAATTTTAAATACAAATGTACATTTATAGGAGTTTTGTCAAGTTTAAACGATTCAACCAATTCTTCGCTGATGTTACGTTTAATAAAATATTTCTTGTATATATAATGAATGTCGAAATGTGTGAATTCATCCTAATTAAAAGAAAGCCTATATGTTATAAATTAATGGTTTTTTTTTAACAATAGACTATGCCTCTAATTAAGTGCGAGTCTCTGGGGAATTTAAAGCTTGCAAATTTGAATCAACCATTAGTTAAATGGTTAAAATTTGAAGAATTTCCCCATCTAATATTTATGACTGTTGCAACATTTTTTTAAATATTACTTATAAGCACATATATTTAAATAGTTACGCGTAATTTTCGATTTAGTATTCGTAAATAAAAATTAATTACTATTATGCCATTTTTAGTAGCAAGTTATTAGTATTTTATAGAATACTGTAAGTAAACGTTAAACAATATTAATTAGAAAATGTGTGAATTGTCAATCAGAAATGTCGTAATATTATCAAAAGTAAATTTGTGTTTGGGTACAATATCGTGCATGTATAATTAACTCAGCTGTCGTTAAGTTAACGAGTATTTAACTCATGATTAGCAATTTTGACACCGTATACGATATGTATCTGTAGCTTTTGAAATGTGTGTTTATTGATGATCATTATTTATTGTATGTTACATTCGATGCATCCGCTGAACAATGGAATTACAACGTGATTCTTAATATGACATTTTAAGATATTCAGGTTACTGGTTCATATATGAATGTTATGCTTTAAAGATATTTGAGTTTAATTCATTTCGCGTAAAGGATATTTGTTTTTGTGTCCAAACAATATTAAATAAAGTAGACATAAAAATGTTTGATAGGTGAAAATATGATAAATACTTTTAAAATTCGCGTGTATAATTTACTAGCTTGTTAACATTAACGTAATTACTTATTGTGTAGGTCAACAAAAATATTAATGTGATTTTAATATCAATAAACGCAGTAAATATATTTAAATACCACACCCTTATTGGCGATGAAACAAAATAATTTCAAAACGCAATAAACATTAAAAATATGTTATATAGGACTAGGTTGTTTCGTATTTCTAAGCGTGTAATCACTTTTGGTGTTTAACCTTTTCAAGTAAATTGTAATAATTCGGTACTTTCGTACGTAGCAAAACTAATCATACTTTACTAATTCCTTAAGTATAGACAACAAGGACGCTTATATTTCAGCATCAAAGTATGCGACATTCACGTCTTAAATATACAGAGTAATGATTCTACTCATAATTTGCGTACTCCAACATAATTGGACTACGATTAAAGATGTCTCACGGTATGTTTTAACTTAATAGGCAATGCTGTATTATACAAATACATTAGGATTACCTAAAAGTATTAATTATTATTGGTACATAATAATAAATCTTTTTTTTTTTTACTGTGCCTATTTAATAGAGAATTATTTAGATACTTGTTTACGTATAAGAAACTAAAACCATCGAAATATGTATATATTCAATAAAGTTCTATGTCGTCTTTAGTAAATTGAAATAATTTGATCGTGTGATTGGATGTATTGCCTCATGTACATACTTTCACTCAAATTTGCGAGATGAAGAATCTCAGTTACGTAGGGAATTCCGTGTCAAAAAATCTAGCTACCTTCGGCGTAGACATATTTGTGTTAACTAATTTAGGTAGTTTACAAATATGCAATCAAAAATATGTAGATACTCCATTTAAAAAAAATGAAAATGTAGTAGCAAAATTTTTTCATTGCATATTTGTAAACTACCTAAATTAGTTAACACAAATATGTCTACACAAATCGAGCACTAATACTTAATAGATTATTCTCAATATGTTTAAGTGAGACGGAAATGCTACTAATAAAAAGCAAAGTTATGATCCAGATAGGATATTACCCAAATAATTGCTCATCCGGCTTGTATAACAACAAAAATTAGCACAAGTAATAATTAAAAAATCACATGGTTATTCCAACATATCACAATTGTATCAAAATTACACAAATAAGCTTTAAGAAAAGAAAAAAGAAAAACATAAGAGTATATCACATTTTGTTTTTAAATCGGTTGGCGAAGGTCTATCTTCGATGAAGTTGCTTTACCTATGACCCCACTAGCGACACCGGAGGGGCATAGTTTGCTAGTCCCCCCACGTGGAGGTGCCCGGAGAATGCTCGTCTTTTTAGCGGCCTAATGTGAGCAAATTACGCGAATTTAGACCGAGTTCACGGAATACGGAAAGATGAAACCCGCTAGTTCTAAGAGGGTACACTCTTTGCAGAGTATATAAACTCGAGACGATTGGTGTTAAGTCAGTCTAGGGTGGACTAGCATACTGTTTAGTTAATACTACTTAAGTTTTGTCTTATTTACCACAGGTGAGTAATTCCGTAAAAAAACAAATGCATATTAAGTTTTGGGAAAACAATTTTTACGAATATTAACGATACAAATTCGTTGCGGAAGTTATTAGAATCTATCGAATGTTTATACATATTCGATTTATTCAAATAATATAAATCAGAAGTAATTTTCCACAAAAACTATCTGCAATTTATTGTTTATTGTTAAATAATGAGAGAAGATTTGTAATTATAAATTTAATTACTAATAAAATAATGCTTAATTGTCTAATACGAAATTGTGTTAACTATTGTAGGTTTTAAGTTACACCAGAGCAGGAGACGCTAACATAATGAGGAGATTGTCGATTTTATTGGGTGAGTTTTAGAATTGAAATATATTATTTTTTAAAGTATGAGATAAAAAAATTAAGTTTGATGATTGCTGGAAAATGAGTGTTTTAAAATGATTTTAAGTGTGTAGGACTGGTAACTAATTTAGATTTCTAGTTGACAAAGTAATACATCCATTCATTCATTATTATGTTTGCTTATGTTATACATAAGTTGTGTGATTATGTGCATACACATACGGTATACTACCTAGCTAGCTATATAAATATTACTCACATTATAACGTAATAGTTAATGTCTCGAGTTGAGAGACGAGAGTTTTTAGTTTCACATGCAACGCGAATTCAAATGCCGTCTTTAAAAATAATTAAAGTCGGTGGGAAATTGTTCCTAATTATCACACACGGCGGTCATAGAAATTGTTTGTTCAGCCAAGTACAATATATTTAATGTATATTATTATATTCAAATATTTATACCCCCCCACAAAATACTTAAATGTACCTAGATGCCTGTAGTCGAATTGTTCTGAAATGTGTTGCACAAAATGACTGTTTTTACACAATTCACTAGTCATTATCATCTAGTGAAGAAATGAGTGTGTGAATGTTATTTAAAAGACGGGTTCTTTTGCTTTTCTTCTACATATATATAAATATATATACATACATACATACATACATACATACTTTATAGTATGTGATAGATAATGAACATTCAACCGGATAGGTGCTGGACGATTACTAAATAATGCGCGTAACATTATTAGATGCATTGTTATGTATATTTATGTATTAGCCATTGCGTTATTATTCACATTTTAAAAACAATGGAATAAGTTTCATGAACATATATATTATTATGTTCCAGTTATCGTGGCGTGTGTCAATCGATCTGTATTAGTAAGTGTTTACAATTAAATAAATATACTTTTTTTTTTTTTATATCATACCTTATTTGTTTTAGGGTCAAAATGGCTACAACTATGACCGCCCCAAACAACCATTAGGAGTTCCAACAACACCACGTCCCGGTGCTCCCCCAGGTGGATCTGGTGGCTACCCCGGCGGTCCAGGAACTACAGGAGGTGGTCCTGGAACCGGTGGATACCCAGGCGGACCAAGTGGAGCACCCGGAACCGGAGGAGGTTACCCCAGTGGTCCTTCAGGACCAGGGGGTGCCCCTGGAACTGGTGGTCCATCTACAGGCTACCCAGCTGCAGGCAGACCACAAGGACCAGGATTTCCAAGTACTGGTGGACCATCAACAGGCAGACCCGGTGGTGGTTATCCATCAGGCGGCCCTGGTACTCAAGGTCCTAGTGGAGGTTACCCAGGAGGACCAGGACCCCAAGGACCTCAAGGAGGACGACCAGGGACTGGTGCACCAGGCGGTGGTGGGTACCCAGGTGGACCAGGACAGCAAGGTGGTACTGGAACTGGTGGATATCCAGGCGGACAAGGTCCTCAAGGAGGTTTTCCCGGAGGTCAAGGTCCCCAAGGAGGTTTCCCCGGAGGACAAGGTCCTCAAGGAGGTCCAGGAGGATTCCCCGGTGGACAAGGACCAGGAGGTTTCCCCGGAGGTCCAGGTACTGGCGGTAAATATCCCGGCGGCGCCGGAGGCCCGTCTGGAGATGAGGGAACGTATGATGAAGGTGATTATTCTGCAATTCCCGGTGAACCAGGCCGCGATTATCCAATTTATTCTGAAATACCTGAAACGGCATTCCGGTGCGAGCAGCAAGAACTACCTGGCTACTATGCTGATGTCGATACACAATGCCAAGTATTCCATATTTGTGCCAATAATAAAACATACGATTTCTTGTGCCCAAATGGTACAATTTTTCATCAAGAATATTTCGTTTGCGTTTGGTGGAATCAATTTGATTGTAGCACAGCTCCAGGCCTTTATGGTTTAAACGCTAACATCTATGACTACTCAATCATTGGCTCTCAACAAGGACATCAAGGAGACGGATTACCAGGTGGCCAAGGACCCATAGGAGGAACAGGCTACCCAGGTGGGCAAGGCCCACAAGGTCCTGGCACAGGCTACCCAGGTGGACAAGGCCCACAAAGTCCTGGAACAGGCTACCCAGGTGGACAAGGCCCACAAGGTCCTGGAGCAGGCTATCCAGGTGGTCAGGGACCACAAGGACCTGGAGCTGGATATCCAGGTGGCCAAGGACCTCAAGGTCCCGGAGCTGGTTTCCCAGGTGGACAAGGGCCTCAAGGCCAACGACCTGGTGGTGCACCAAGTGGCCCTGGAACGCCTAGCACTGGTGGTTACCCCAGTGGAAGACCGAGTACACCATTCCCTGGCGCACCTGGAACCACAGGTGGAGGTCCTGGACCCCAACCTCCGACTCGAGAGTATTTGCCTCCCATTAATGGATAATCGACCGACCCCCGCCCCGCCCCGCCTCGCCCCCGCAGCAGAAGACAAGAAGACAAGAAGTTTGTTGGTGTCAGGCCTCGCGCACCCAAATGTGTACCCTTAAGCCAAGTGATAGATAGGGCTTAATACAAGTTTTAGTTTTTAAGTAATTCTATTTTTTTATATAAATATACGTTAACAGAGAGTATTAAATAATATATTGTATGTATGTATTATAGATAGATACGATAATTCGTTAAAATGTAAATTAATTTTATAAAACGCAAAGACGCCATCTTGTTGACTACAGGGCCGCTACAACAATATTAATAATAACGCTCATTATAATAATAATAATAATACTTAATTGTATCAGTATTAAAAAAAAATTATATATATATATACATATATGTAAATAAAAATATATATAAATAATTATGAAACAATAATAAATATATAGCAAAGATTAAACGTAACACGTAAATAGAAATTTATTGCCTACAGCAAAACAATCATTATTAATTATTACAATTAAGTGCATATACATATAAAGAACAATAAACAAATTATAGGGCTAACCCCTTATCTTCAAAGGTCTCAAATATTTTGAGAATTCCATTCGCATATGCCGCCTTGCGCATATCCAAACAGAGCTCATACTTTTCGGCAATTTCCAAAATTTTCTACTCAAAAAAAAAAAAACACGGTTTATCTATTTGATTTAGGGGCATCTATTACTGATGCTTTGATTTGATTACCTTGCCATTCGTTTCAAATGATTGCAGCAAACTGTCGTGCACAATTTGGAATTCATTCGCGCCCCATTCCCCAGACATTGCATCCAAATTACTTAAATCGCAATTAATACTACACTTCGCCAACGAATCTTGTATATTTTCTTTAAACAAATCAAGGGGTTCAATTTTGATAAACAACACACACATTATTATAAATAAATAAAGAGGGAAACTCACGTAATAATTTCTTTTGCTGTTCATGCATATATCTAGAGGTCATCTTACCAAATGAAACGTGTGCAATGTCCTTGATGTATTCAAAATATGAAACAGTCACACCACCAGAGTTCATGTACAAGTCCGGCATAATTAGGATGCCTTTCTCGCGAAGAATTTTATCAGCGGCCGGTGTCGTTGGTCCATTTGATCCTTCAGCAATCAACTAGCAGCAACAATATTAACAAAGTACTACATTAAAGCACGCACGCATCCATTAATTACCTTGGCTTTAATTCTGTCGGCATTTTTTGAATTCAAGGCCATTTCCATTGCTGCCATTATCAAAATATCACACGGCTCTTCAATGATAGGACCGGGGAATTCGGTTGCGCCAGGATACCCTTTCACGCCCCCATTCTTCCTCACGTAAGCATCTAACTCCTATAAAAAGTAAAAATTGTGTCTTAGAGTCCTAGCTGGCCGCTAAATGATAGCATTTTCCAGTACGATTTGCTACCATTTAGCAATAAATTGTGTTACAAGTGGATTGATTCCATCTGTATTCTTAATGCAGCCATCGTGCTCAGCGACTCCAATCAGCACCCCGCCCTGCTCAAATAGAAAACTGGATGTTTGACGGCCGACCGCTCCAAATCCTTGTACAATGTACTTTTTGCCAGGCCATCCAACCGGCATGCCAAGAAATTTCATCCAGGGTTCACTCTGGACCATCAAGTCCATCCCAAAGTACATACCTTTACCAGTGCAATCGGAGTGACCATGGATACCTCCTTGATGCACCGGTTTTTCTGTAACTGTAGCTGACGCCATTATATCGTTGTGCCCTTTTACATAGACATATATTTAGATATACATATGGTTTCATATTTAATTAAATAGAATACCGATTGTTTTTTGGTAAGTGTCTGCAATCCACGACATGACGCGCGCGTTTGTGCCCACATCAGGTGCAGGGACATCAATTGCAGGACCTAGATGTGAATAGTGAATATATGAACTTGTTTTAGCGATACTAAGCTACGCACTTATGAAATTCTTCTTTACTAGCTCTAATGTGTATCTTCTAGTAACTTTTTGCATTTCTTGCATGGATACCTCGCGCGGGTTGATACAAACGCCGCCTTTAGTGCCGCCAAATGGAACATTATTGCAAGCACATTTGTAAGTCATTAAAGCTGCAAGTCCACGGATATTATCCGCGTTTACGGACGGGTGAAACCTCAAACCTAAATTTAATTTTAAAATATATAACAAACTCAGACAGACAGATTGATAGATAAATATATAAAGATGAAATAACCTCCTTTGCAAGGTAACCGATGCATGCTATGTTGTGTCTTGTATCCAGTAAACATCTTGTACTCTCCACTATCCATACGTATGGGAAACGTAACTTCAATGGAAGTAGCCGGCTTCGATAATACAGCCTTTATACTTCGAAGTCGTTTCAACGCTTTTTCTTCGTTGGCATACAATGGTCGAATCATTTTCAACAGATCGTCTTCGACAACTTGCATGGCACTATGATAATAATACTCTACCATTTCACCAAAGCCGGGTTTCACATCTTCCATTACACGCGCGAGATGATCGGGTATTTTGTGTGCTTGTCTCACGCACTGACTAATTATTGGATTCGTTAAATTTAACGTTTGCCTAAATATGCGAGCCATTTTTTTTTATTTGATTGCAAATAGACACAAATATAAACAAATGATGAAACAAGTGAAATAATCATGAGTGGCTTTATTATCAAATAAAATTAATTCAATTTTAAAATTTTAAAAATGTTTTGGATTGCTATTATATAAATTGCTGTTCTAACATCAAGATCCAGTTTATGTTCTTTCAATACCTCCATAATAGTCTATTAATACAAAAGAGTGAACATAAAGCAACCATATATTTTGAATCAATTATTTAATAAAAAAAAAAAAGTCATACTTCAGCTGTGGAATTAATCTTCTTATGAACTGTTAATGTTGAAGTATCAATATCTAAGTCATCTTTAAACGTGTAATAAAATTGCTGATCGGGCACATTTGAATCAAAATATGGTAGTTTGGGATTCTGTACATATACTTTCGTAGATTGTCTAACAGATAAACAAATTAGTCTTAAGAGAAGTTGAATTATTATTGTTTTAATACTTAGATAGAATATTAGAAACATTATTCATGTTTCTAGCGTATTCTAGATATGAAGCAATCGAGAAACCGGAATTAATAAGAATATCTGGCAACACCAGTTTGCCTTTTGCAAGTAGAATTTTGTGAGCGGTTGGCGTCATGGCGCCGTTGACCATTTCAACAATGATGTTCGCGTTTATTGTCGGGGCCGAATAGCATGTTATAGTTTTATAACAATCAGTTACAATCATTATATCACATTCCTCAGATAGGAATTTCTTTATATCGTACGTAGGAAAGAAATTCACTAATGATGTGTACTGGAATTTATGGTGAAGAGCACCCTATAATGTAATTTAGAATTAAAACAAGCTTAATTCGCCAAGAACTAGATATTACATACATCAACATCGATGCCGTGTTTGTCGTAATACCCAACGTCATCATCGAACAGGCCTACACAAAGAGCACCTTCTTTTGAAAGCTTGTCGACTAAACGAGCGACTATTTTATTTGTGCCCTAAAACAGGTGTTTAAATCAAAAATTCTTAACACAACCACTAAATAAACCTTGATAATATATTTCTTTCCTTTCCAGCCTGCCGTTAAATGTATTTTTTCCATTATTGCGTCGGACTTAATAAAATTATCCATTGTGAAAAAAATAGAATCAGACACAGTGCCCTTATAATTTTGTAAACCACCCTTATACATGGGTTTACCAGTTACACAGGCCATACAACTTTCTTCATTTGATCCTAAATGAAATTTTCGAAACATTCAAACACTAAACAGTTATAATAAATTGAGTTTTTTTTGGAAATGGAGCGTCTGTTTTAAAAATTAAATTACTACTACCTTTAGCACTGCTGTATTCTTCCAAAATGTCATTCAATAGGGTCGAGTTGCAATTTAGGTCTCTCTGAAACACATTTATTTCGGGCCCGAAAAGATTGTTTTCCGTAATTCCACCGATGAACGACGAAATTAAAGTACGCAATTCAACCGCAGAGAATTTATTCGCATCGATTTTTAAGCCACTGTGAGCTCCACCGAAGGGTACTTCCACGGCCGCATGCTTATAGCTAGCCAAAGATGCCAACGCGCGCAAATGTGACTTTTGAATGTCTGTACCGAAACTCAGTCCACCCAGATGGGTTTTCTGGTGGTTGCCATGCGTGACACAGTAGCCTTTAACCATTTCCAGCTGACCAGAGTCCCTGATCAGCGGAATGTTAAGTTCTAGAAGGCGGTGATTCGAGTCTAAGAGATTGATGGTGTTTAGGCTGTGAATGAGCGCTTTTTCTTCGCTGGCAGTGTTGCTGGTCTTGATGAATTTGTCAAACGCGACCTCGATGGCTCGGTAAAAGTACCAGTTGATGTTATCTTGGAAAGAGGCGTTCGCGAGATAAAATGAATTGCGATTGTATTCGGGCATTTCGTAGTTGTATGTGGCACCAAAACGGTATAAGTTTTTGATGCATTCTCGTCGAAAATGATTGAAATATTGAATACCAATAACCATTATTATTGAACAGTCAAAATGACATTTGGAAAAATCAGCAGCTACTAGCAATTGTTTAAATACAAGACAATTACTGGATTACTATCAGGAGCTATGATATGAATTGTACATAATTTTATTGCAGAATTAAAAATATCCATGTCAGTTTTAACTGTAATATCAGATTAAGTATTTACATTAATAATAGAACGCATACATGGCGCATTTATCTACGGAAAAAAATAGTTATGAAATATTTTCGCATTCTTTTTAAAATAAAATTAGTTTCGAATACTGTTTGTTGATTGATTAACTTAGAGCAAACATGATGAAAAACATAACATGATGACGTAACACTAGCTCTAGACAACAGATGTGCAATTTGGATTTAGAACGTAAGTCCAGCTTCAGAATATGTGGTGAAAATCTTCTCGATAGAGTTCACGTACGCGGCAGTTCGCAAGTCCATTCCCAAGTTGAATTTCATTGCAGTCTTCATGATAGCCTAAATAAACCATAGAACAATACAGTTTAGATTAGATTATTTTCACAATAGTTATTTACAACTGAATCTATTTTTACTTCACGGTCAAGTTCAGTTTTGGCACTGAGCTCAGCCGGACTTACCCTAGCCGAACGTTCCATGGTGTAGTCCAAACCAGAGTGGACAATATCTTTTTCAGAAGCACCAGAGATTCGCTTCTGGAAGCTCTCAGATGGAGTCACAGGAATGCGACCTCCTACACGACCGAAGCGGCGTTCCAACGATTCCTGAACGGATTCTACGTACAACAATTAGCAAATGATTAAGTCTTCTTAATAAGAAATAGAAAATAATAATTTACCCAGAAGATGATAGTTAGATTCTCGTTCATATTTAAATGTCAAACGTCCGTAAGATACATGGTTCAAGTTCTTGAGCCACTCAAAGAAGGAGACGGTGACACCACCAGCGTTGATGTACAAATCAGGGATGACTAAAATGTTACGTTCGATAAGGATTTTATCGGCAGCTGGAGTGGTTGGACCGTTGGCGGCTTCTGCGATAATTTTGCACTGGATTTTGTGTGCGTTGGTGCTGTTGATTACCTTCTCAACAGCGGCGGGGACGAAGATGTCGCATGGTTCGAACATGAGGTTTTCACCTTCATAGGCTTTTGCGCCGGGGAAACCCACAATGGTACGGTTGTCGTTTCTGTATTCTTCCAAAACCTATAAGAGACATTGAAATTGTTTCCCAAACAAACAGATATTTCTAATTGTTTTTTTTTTTAATATACCTTGGGGTCAATACCGTCTGGATTGAAGATTGAGCCATCATGTTCAATGATACCAATGCAGACAGCGCCAGCACGGTGCAAGTAGCGCATGGTGTGTAGTCCGACATTACCGAATCCTTGGACGATAAATGTCTTGCCACCCCACCCGGGTGTAGTGCCACACATTGCCATATAATTAGCTTCGTTAATGAAGTTTTCCAAACCGTGGAAGACGCCGCGACCGGTAGCGGAGATACGGCCGTGGATACCACCTTGATTGATGGGTTTTCCAGTGACGCAGGCATGCGCATTTATGTCCAAATGACCAATTGTCTTGGAGTATGTATCGGCGATCCAAGACATTTCTCGTTCACCAGTACCCATATCAGGAGCGGGAACATCCACACCAGGTCCTAAATAAGAATATGTTTAACAACTCCAAAACATGTGCTAGACATATCTACATATTAACAACCATCTTTTTTTTAAATGAATTTCTGTTTGAATTGTAAAAAATGAACACGCAATATCTAGTGCATTACATCATTGTTAACTGAGATCATATTTTCGCAGTACCGGACTTACCAATAAAACCTTTCTTCGCCAGTTCCAAGGTGAAACGTCTGGTGATTTTCTCCAATTCGTGGTCGGAGTACTCCTTCGGGTTGATTTTAATGCCAGCTTTGCCACCACCGAATGGTACATCAACGCAAGCACACTTGAATGTCATTAGGGCCGATAAAGCTTTGACTTCGTCACGCGATACGTCCATGGAGAAACGAATACCTAATCATCAACAATCAAATTGGATAACGGAGAGGATTATTATCGTTTTTAATTTAAATTTAAGCAGTGGTTGTAATTCATAATAAATACGATTCTGGGTTAACAAACATAATTACTCAAGTTTCTTATCATTGCATTAGCTGATAAAAAAAAAACGCCTAACATAAAATTTATTTGTTTAACCATATCACGTTAGGAATATTTGAATTGATTATATTTTTTGGAATTATTGTAATTACTGTTATTAAATTAATTATAGAAATATGCGATGGTTTCTTTATCCTTTATGTTGCTATGCCAAAGATAATGATATAGGAAGTTAAGCCAGTAAACATCAGTTAACAACAACTGTTGTTACTGAGTGTGGGCATGCCTATATTATTGAACCAATAAAAACAATTGTGCGATTGTTTCCTAATAGAATATCTGATACAAAATATTATATAACTAATCAAACAAATTAGAGGTCATGTATCGATAAGATATTGAAATTGGCACTCGTACATTTTCATTAAAATTGATAATTCCATGCTAAATTACAAATAACATTTCGAATGATCTCCATCTACATATTGGTCATAATTTATAGACAAATATAACATATTTTAATAAATAATTGATGATAATTTCTATTTATTTTTTTAATCTATTTTGTCCCTCAAGGACAGTCACGTTGATGATTGAGGTGTGATAATTCTATTCTAACGTCAAGCGTAAATAATTACGTTAAATTTTGGAAAAAACGTCGGTATAATCATTGTCTATATAGCGTGTAAACACGTAATTAATATAATACTAAAATTATAGTTAATATATAATTATGAAATTAAATATATATTACTTTAGTAAATGTCTAAATTCAACCAAATTAAAACCTATTGATAACTGCACCATAGGAAACCTTGTAAAAATGCAAATTTAACTGCATTTAGACGCAGATTTAATCATTTTCAAATCCTGACTCTTTCAATGCATTCATGCTAAGTTATAAATAGCGATAAGTTGTTTTCTTTTTGATAAGATTCTCACGTGGATAATGATTAAATTGGTAATTAAAAAATGATTTAATT
This sequence comes from Nebria brevicollis, assembly GCA_944738965.1. Classification (NCBI taxonomy): domain Eukaryota; kingdom Metazoa; phylum Arthropoda; class Insecta; order Coleoptera; family Carabidae; genus Nebria; species Nebria brevicollis. Next base: position 12,955,990 of record OX122906.1, read on the forward strand.
GTTGTGATAAAAATCATATGACCAATAAGTAAATAGGTCATAGTTCTCGTTGATGTTTCCTAGGCGATTCAATGATTGATAATAATTATCAATAAAATGCCGTTAAAAACCACAAGATATGTATGGCAAATGTAACTAGAAGAAAAGTGTGACATAACTTAAAATAGTCACGTCATGATGTAGCCAATACAAAACAACCAAGTGGGGCGTGCGTTTAAAAATAGCGAAAATTGTATAACCGTAGTCGAAATATTCGCGTTTTATATGTATATGTAATTAACTGATGAAAATAAATATACCTCCTTTGCATGGGGTTCGATGGGTGGAGTGCTGCGCCCGGTATCCCTTAATAATCTCATATTCGCCAGTGTCTCTGCGTAATGGAAAAGCAATCTCCAGGATGTGATCGCATTGTTCCATCAGAGTCAAAATACCACGTACTTTCTTCCTGCGGTCCTCCAGACTGATCCTAGTCCCCTTGATATCCTCAACAAGCTTGTCTTCAACGATTTGGCAAGCCCGATGGAAGAAATACTCGACCATATCAAAGAATCGTGGATTAGCCGCGTCAGGAACATCTTTTAGCCTGTCAGGGATTTGATGATCGGCATACCCGCGTATATTTAACGCAGTCGGCAAAACTTTAAGTAGCTCGACCCCATTGGAGCTGGATTTCACCGGGACTAGCGCCTTGGCGATTGATTTTAAATGGAACATGATTACTACTTAGGAATCTATTTACTTATTCACACAAAACACTAGTTTTGGAGCTGGACACCAGCCGATCGACGTGCAACACCACGCTCACTTCTTCACGATGAATGACGGTGAGTGAATCGGGTCACCTATATTTCCAATGATTTTTATATAACGGGGGGGACCACGTGCCGCCATCTGGTGACCCGATCCAAACCGTTTCAATTGCGCATGTTTCTCGCTAAAATTAAACCTCTCGTGCTTTCATTTATTATGAACCATTGCTTAAATGCAACTTTAAATAGTGTTCTCGCTATTGTTTGTCTTTCTAATAAGATGGCTTGTGTACAGAATTACTTATGCCCTACGTAATAAATTCGTCATTATCTTCTTCCCAAAAATGAATCTACAAAAGAAAACTCGTTCAAATTACCAGATTCTTTCGTTAAAATATCCGCAATAGCTTGCACTTTTTCACATATTTTGTTTAGAGTTATTGCAGAAACTGCAAAAGTGGCTAGAATAAACATGCACTTATGGCTTGAACATTCTTTTCAAAATGGTTTTTACCTTTAACCGTTTAGGCTGTAGAGCACTCACACACACAGACAGACGTCATTCTAAAAGTAGTCAGACTTGATTCATGAAAGGAAATTATTTCCGTCAAAATTTTATTATTAGTGTAAAAAGTAGCTTTTGCGAAAATTATATAACTCAGATTTGTTTGCATTATACACATTGCGAGATTAAAATTTGCAAATTATTTTAGGCCATTTATGTTTCTCCTGTTTGCTGCTTGTTAAAATAAATTAGAATAAACATCATATTTGTTCCTATTTATTTGTATATGTCCGACTATCATTTGAAATATGTGATTATTATAGGCAGCGTTCATTATAGTTAGGAAGAGATAGGATTGATTAGATATGTTATGTAATTTCTGTTTATAATAACATAACATAAATTGTATTTGAAAATTTAAAAATAAAAAGATAAAAATGTACAATACAGGCGTTAAACAAAAACAAGATATCTTCTTCTGCTCCAACCAAATAACTCTCATTAATTACATATAATGAATGAATTAATTAAAAAATGACTAGTAGAAGCTTAATAATAAAACCTACCAGTCCTAGAAAAATAATAACTAAACTCTATTAACTGTACATACAACATTTTATACTTAGTTTTAAAATGAAAAATCACATAGCAAATACTTATGTTTAATCTTTTTTTTTTTTTTTATAACAGCGCATTTTTTCTGTTTGAATCTACGCAAAGATCTCTTGTTTTTGACGTACACTATAAGTATTCATGTAAACATTCACACTCTCACTCACTTATAGATTCTTTACATAACTATTATTATTTTTATTTATAATTAACATGTGCTAAAATTTGCTAACGACAGTTTAAACTAACTGACGGTTTGTTTGATAAAAATCATCCGATCTAGTTAGGCGCATATACAATTTTTAAATTCAAAATAATCATAACGCGCATTCAATCTTCTCTAGCTCTCACTCAAAATTTAAATACTTGGCACACTCGGGCCTGAAAAATGAAAGTAATACTTCTCTCACAAGTTAATCGTGTCCAAGTCTTGCACGGGGGCGCGGCCCATGCTGTTGGACTCCGAAGCAGAGCTCGCGGTTGTCGCGGCCGCCGCCGCCGCCACAGCCGCAGCATTGTTCTTAGCCTGTGCACTTCCGCTGGCATTCATTCCCAGCTTAGGAAAGCCAAAGTTGAAATCGGTATTGGGTAACTTTCGCATGATCTTTCCCGAGGTGATGAGCCGGCCAAAACCTTCTTGATGGGCAAACGCATACCCGGACCGGATACTTCGGCGCGTCCTTCTTGCCGATGGGGTTCGCAGCACATCTTGACTTTGTCGGGATCGCATCGTGGCCATCCGTTGTTTCAATCGTACGCGATCGGATAGACTGGGGAACACGTCCACGAAGTAGAATCTCCAGGCCAGAACAGGCATAATGCAGATTGTTACTGTAATGACGGTTGTGAACCAGAAGTTCGCTTCTTGCATCGCCATCGAAAGCGAACCGACAAAAATGCCGCCGATTATATAATTGTAGAAGTAGTCCAAGATGAAATACCACAATAACGAGCCCCAGATTGTTATGTGGTTGAAGACTGTCCAGTAAGATGTGTCCAATGCAATCTAATCATTAATAATCATTCAATAAAATCTCTACTACTGTGTGTTTCCTGCACAAAAATATTACCTGGGCTGTGTTGACAATTATTAGTATTGTTGCTACCACACTCCCGAGTAACATGTAATCAGAAAGAACGTGTCCATTGGGCGACAGGCCATCTTTGTAAGTGCCGTATGGAATGAGAAACAACACCAACGAAGTAAAACATCCATGTAACGCACTGCGAAAAAACTCTTTCTTGTTGAAGAACAAATCTAGATGGCCCGGCCTGTAAAGTTGTGGATACAACAGCGAGTTCTTGTCGTTAACATCTTGATCAAAAATTCCCAGCGCCAGAACAGGCAGTGAGGTATAGAATAGATTGTACACCGATATAAACATTTCGTCGAAGACAGTCTGTAAAGAAACGTATTGCTTACATTTCTGGATGTAACATGTAACAAATATGTTTATTGAATGACGAAGAGAGTATACCTGGGCGCTGAAACCGCAAAAAAACGCAAACCAAAAATGGCATAACGTGAATGCAAAGTTTTTGTTGAAGAAGTATCGCAAAAAGTTACACATGCGATAGTACGACCATCTACCGTGTACCAACAACAAGCGCTCTAAAAATCGAAACTGAGCGATTGAGTAATCGGATGCGAGGACGGCTTGCATTCCTTCTTGACCTGAGATGCCCACGCCAATATGGGCCGCTGAAATTGAATGTTTAGTACAATTCGCGGCAAGATATTTCGAGTTCCAATTCATATACCTTTGATCATGGACACGTCATTGGCGCCATCACCGATAGCCAGTGTGACCGCGTGTTTATGTTTCTTGATCAACTCAACAACCAGTGCCTTCTGCAGCGGTGTTACGCGACAACAGATGACGGATCTACATTGGGACACAACTTCCAGGAACATGTGCTCAAGCTGGTGGTTTAAACAATGTACTAAAGAATGACCATTGATGACAATTGCAAAACCTGCGTTTAATTCTTCGGGCAAATCACTGTCGGGACTGTCTTGCGATGCACCACGGTATTCTAACTCGGTGCTAAAATGAAAGTGATTCTCAGCACATTTATTTCTGGTGGCAAAAAGTAAAATTATAGCAACATTTTTTAATATTAAAATGATTACTATATAGATACAAGTTTTCTAATGAATGAGTGAACTGAACAATGAGTGCTATAATAATTAGTAAGCAGCTACTATGGTAGTCACAGCCTATAGACACATAATATTGAACACAGTATTAAACACAGTTCTTTAGTAATTTTGCATTCAGCACAGACGTCAAAAAATGCACTTATTTGTTTAAAATGAGTCTACATTTACCATGCATAATACATAATCAAAAGCAGGCATTATCATTAGAGATGGGTAAGATACTCTTACATACTTGCTACTTATAGAAATAAATAAATAAACAATAAACATTTTTGTAATCAATAAGCGGTGTAGTATCTTAACTTAGCCATCATTTCAAAATATTGACATCAAATGCTGAATAACAAATTTAGCAGTTCATTATTATTATTATTATTATTATTACAACAAGACCATCCCAAAAAGACTACGTTTCTAACTAGCGTAGTCTACCAATATATACTTATCATTGCAAGTTTGTATATGTGGGAGATCAGAAAAAAGCCGAAGTTTTATATAAAAAATGATTAATTCGAGTTCTGAATTATAATGTGTCTACCTTGCTGCCCGACCGTGTCTCGTGTTTATCGCATCATCCCACCTGAAAGTGACGACGCTCACTGCCGGCGGCGAAGCAACTGGCATTGGGGACGGCCCTCTATCGCCGGCCCCATCTTGTTGCGCGATGCCCCCATTACTAGCGCCCATCTGTCGGCTTGCAGGACTTCGCGGCTGGTACGTGTTCACAATACGGATCGATTCGCGAAATTTTTGCAATTGCTGCGTGACTTCTTCCGCAGTAGTACCATCGACAATGAAAACGTCTACCATCTCGTCCGTTAATAGTTGACATGCGTAACCTACGTTGATGGCCGTTTCTGAACAAAGGAATATTCAGAATCTCGTTTGATTTGATGATGGATCGCTACGCTTTACCTTGTTTGTCTCCGGTCAGCACCCAAATTTTAATGTTCGCCAAAGCCAAATTGGCAATCGTTTGAGGAACACCATCTTGTAATTTGTCTTCGATGGCCGTGACACCAATCAGCACCAAATCTCGTTCGATCTCCTCATAGATGGCTTCTAGTCGTTCGTCGCGACCCTCTAGTGATAAGGCAGCTTCCTGGTGACGGTACTTCCAATCGTTGAAGAAGACTTCGTCGAGATCGCGATATGCTAAGCATAACGTTCTTAAGCCTTCGCATGCAAATTTCTACCAAAGATCAAATCAAATTAAAAGCTGCGCTTTTAAATTTAGAAAAAGAAAATAAATTACATTTAAATGTTCTTGTGTTTTCCGTTTGATTTCATCATCCCCATCTTTTAACCGTTCATAGATAACATTATCAGCTCCTTTCGAGTACAACCGCAATCGTCCGTCTCGCCTTAAGATAACCGACATTCGTTTTCGAACGTTGTTGAAATCCAGGATGCATAATAACTCGTACACTTCTCGTTTGCCCATCACCTCGATCGTGATACTATTCGGTGATCGTTCTTTGAACACGAATCCGAAATTCCTGGCGGCTGCAACCAGAGCAGATTCGTCAGGCGACTGGGCTTGGTATTCCAAGCGGCCGTTGCGTTCCTCCGGCATGACCGTATGGCACAGCGCCAGCAGCCGATAAAAATCGTGACTATGGGGGTCTTCTCTCATAACTGCGTCGAGTAATGCTTTATCATAAAATTTAAAATCAGGTTCGTAGTTTTCGTTAAAAGAGAAATCGATTGGTTCGACTGCCTATTAGGAAACAGATCAACAGATTAATAAGGTTTGGTGTGAAATTTGTTTTTGTTTGAATACATACGTCTGTGATTTCTATAAGTTCCCCTGTGTTCTTGTCGAATATGTCTCCATATGAATGGCCATGTATTGAACACTTGTTAAATGTCATTATATTTTGTGTCAGCGTACCCGTTTTATCAGAAAATATATATTCTATTTGACCTATGGAGATTTAAAATAAGTACATGTTTTTATTATTATCATGAAGTGAAGTGGTTCCTACCGAGTTCTTCGTTAAGTGTTGTTGTGCGGGCTTTGGCTGATGTACCCGACTTATCGTCATACATTTGTTCATCCCAGTTGATGAGGAAACTCTGCACGAACCGGATGACCTCAACGGACACGTACAATGATATGGGTACGACGGTGTTAAGGACAATCGCGTACGAAAAGAACACGAGCAGAGCGATAATGGTGGCGCCTCCTAGAGGCTCCGAAGGCACTAGCGTGTCCCAGGGAAGGAATGTTTGGAAGTACCGTCCTACCAGGGACTCCCAGATACCACAAGCCACCATACAGAAAAGGCACATGGATAATAAAAAAAATACAATCTATAACAAACAAGCAAACAAAAACATGTATATGTAGTAACATGGCTAATATAGGATTGTGGTTCGGTTTTGTTGGTTTTTGCAACTTACTCCTATAATAAGAAAATTAAGAAGTCGATCTATACTAGTGCGTTTAAACTTGGTCTTGCCACTGTTCTGCATAAGTTTGGTATCTTTGCCAGCAAAGATGACCACCCCATAGCACCACTGAGTGTTACGTAGCACACAGCCACGCAAGATTATTTTATCATTATCTAAGCTATACTGTTTGTTTTTCCACGACAATGCTCCTTCGAATTTGTTCAACAAATTGTTGGGCGTTTCGCAGATAATCTCGCCATCAAATGCTCCGATTTTATCGTCATCGTTACCCATCTCAGCTGTTTCTGTAAGACACTGCCGACATTTCAAATTTGTTTCTCTATTAACAAATAAACAAACAATTAACATTCATTCATCACTCTACCATTTCATAAATACTGACCCATCCAATTCAGCGGTCTCAATGTAACATAACCCATTCGGTTCGCTAGTGGACAACAACAAGATGTCAGCGGCGACAAATTGGTCGTTGTCCATTCGGATGACATCTCCAACTTGAACTGAAGCCCAGCGTTCTTGCACCAGTTTCCCATTGCGGACTGCCTGCGACCGCCGCTTGTTGACTTGCGAGTCAGACATATGACGTTGCTGTCACAAGATTTAAATCAGTTCTAGGTGTTCTATGTAGGTGTGGGTGTGTTTTTTTTAAGTTTTACACTTACAAAGTCATCGTACGCGTCTTTAACCGCAGTAAGGGCCAGCACCCCAATCAGGGGGATTGCTGTGGTTATCGGTGTTAAACTGCTGATGGCCGGGATTAGTTGGAGCACTAGAAGGCACAGGAAATAAAAGTTCGCCAATCGCTGGAACTGCTCGAATAAATTCAGCGGCAGAAATGTCAACACTGAATATTTTGATGTTTTTATATAGTTGTTCTGTTGAATAACACAAATCGGTTTCATTAAATTGTTCTAAATCTAATACGTATATACTTTTCAACAACAATCATATTTATTTAGATTAACAACAAATTAATATTGTTTATATGTATATAAGTAATCACTGGTGGTTAATTGTAAATTACGAGTGCGTAACTTGGTCATGGAAGAGACAAAAAATGATTTCAAATCAAGCAATGTTTTGTAAGCACATAGATGATATGTGATGAGCCACGCATCTATAATTTTAAACTCATATTTGACTTCCATGATTAATAATTTAGCTATGTATTTACTTACTGCATATTTGAACTGTGCATTATATACCCTATCATTCGCGTGGATTCTCCTTTGTGATTCTGTAACAACAAAATTATATGCAACAAAATAAATATATATATGTATGTATGTGCAAGTGTTAAGAATTTGGTTGTAGGGTTACGCTACCGGACTTACCACATGAGTAAAAATTTTTACAATACTCTTTGGAAGTTTGTGGTAAGTCGGATGGTTTATCAGGTACGGTGGTCTGAAACCTACGCTGATCTCGCCATACAACTAGTTTACTAAAGACGGTCAGTATCGACTCTCGCAGACTCTGCGGCCGTCGCTGACACTCACTACTAACTACACTAGTCTTAGACCTTTGGATGTCACTATCGGTGGTGGTGGTGGTGTTACCCATGTTCACAATCGAACTTTTGTGTTTACATTTTTTACGCGTGTGTTTTAAATGTTTTTTTGATGCACCCGAATCGGCGTGGTCGCCGTCATCGTGTACTTCGAACACTTCTAGTTCAAACTCCATACTGGAGCGAAGTACTTAAAGTACCTAACATTTAAGTACGATCGGAATTTGTTTCAATATACATACGTAAGGTAGTATTTTTAAACATCGAGTTCACATATTGTGAAAGAGAACTACCTTCAGGAATGATTCCAAAATGACATCACTGATTTGCCAGAAATGGTAATACATCATTATCATTTCGTCTTTAACGAAAGATAATATGAATTTTGGCATTATAAATAGCCAATCAATACAAACTGTCATCGGAGATTTAGCACATACAACACATCATTTACAGTTACGGAAACGAGTATTATTTGGCGCACTATTCTTTAGTCGCTCTAGACACAAGTCTGTCAAAGCCATCACCGTTTTTCCACCATTATTTATCGTTCTTAATGGTAAGATTTCTGTGGGTAGGCGTACGTCCATGATTATTAGCCGGTCACATCCCTACCAAACTTCTCGCCAGTGTCAGTAAACTAACCGAGATGGCAGCGCAAAATAAAGCACGAGTTTCAAAATTTAAAATTATTTCATCAATTATACCAACCTATACTTTACATACTTATTTATATAACGATTCACTATTTAATAAATATTGGACATTGCAAAACATTCATCGAATACTGCTGGGAATTGCACCCAGAATCTGGGTTCGACTCCCAGTGGCATTCGAAGCATTTTTCGCAATTTCAAATATTTATATTACTTTCAATCATCCTCAGGCGAGATAATAATAAAAATATATTTAACCTACTGCCAGCCACACAAACAATTCATAATTATATAAATAATAACATTGAAATTTGAATTTCTAGTTTATAAGATGCATTTCGATTGTTGTATTATATAATGTATGAAAAATACAGATTGTATGTAGACTATATGCAAACTGTAGCGGTCAAGGTGACAGTGAAGGCACGTAAAAAATAACTTTAAATATATTTATGTTTGTCTTGTATTATAGATTATTTGTAGTACATTGGGCATTGCTATTAAATATCCTACGACGCTTACATTTGAATGTAAGAATACGTCTAATCGATATAAAATTATTGGTAGGAAGTATGATTAATTTATAGAAGTCATAAAATATTTGATGTAATTGTTATCATATGTGAGATTCACATAGACCAACATATAAATAATGCATATTATCAACCTTGAGCGTGCGAAATTGTAAGTGTAACTTTACGAACATGTACTTATTTTCTAATCAATTCTTTATTTACATATTATATGAGAATATTCTGTACTTAATATTGTATGATATTTTGATCATACTTCAATTAAAAGTTCTTTAAAGAAATTCATGCTTTACAAGTTACCAGAAATGTGATGTTTTATAAATGTATCTAAGACGTTATATGAAATATAGCGATTGTGTGTGTATGTAGTGGGTGATAGTGACACATTTATACCCAAGTGTGTCCCATAAATGAACTTCACATATAAATAATAAAGCATCATTTTTGTATAAACACAGAATCGATTCACATGTCGCTGAACGTTTGCTAATTATATAAATACTTGTCTATTATCAGGAGAATAATAAAATAATTGTAGTCTTGGAGCAATTGTTTTTTTTTTTCTTCCGTTTAACTCACCTAAATTATGAGTTTTTCTAGCCGATCTTCCCATGGTGTAGATATGTAATAAGGACAAAAGGACTTAAGGAAAAAGTACCTTTGTTTCAAGTTACTTAAGCACATATATAAGGCCACAATGTATTAAAAAAAAAAAACAACTAAAAATTTTAAATAATCTATCTTAGTAAGTTCTCTTAAAATGTATTAATAAAAATATGTGGTTGTATTTTTTAAGTAATGTAAGGCCACGCGGTCGGTTCAGATACTTTGACTACTTTAGTAATATAAAAATGCATCGTAAGTAGGTACTTAAAAATATGATTGCTATTTGGCGTTGACTAATTTTCATCATTTGGGACGATTCAAATAAGAGACGAGTACCGAAACGTGTACTGCGAGGTAGTTTCGGATCAAGCGGTTCTCTAAGAGGTTACAGGGACGTGGTTAGGGGGTGGTTTTGGGGCGCCCAAGTTGGGCGCATGATTCGTAAAATGGTATGATGTATCGGACTGCAAGAGTAAGGGATTTATTAGGGTTGCCAGAGGTGGCGGTGGTTCGATTTTTATAGGCAGGGGTAGGAGTGTGTTCGGTCCGGGGACAGGGGGGCGATTTAGTAGAACCCCAGCCATGGACCGAGTGCACGTCACTGAGAGACTCTTGACCTCCACCACTCTGCAACGTAATAAACACATTACAACCATGTTACAGAGACATATATATATTTCATATCACTACATTTACAACTCAACATTTTTTCATGATGAAATATTTTAATTTATGGGTTTTGCTAAATTTTACATAATTAAATACAAATGAGATTCTTTATCGCGTTACTTTAGGTAAAATAATTGTAATATATGTATATAAATTATGTAAATAAAGTGTCGTCTAGAATTTATTTGACAAAAACAAACATCATCCGCCATTTGTTTGTTGAAATAACAGTATTACGTAGTACCCAAAATACTTCACGGTTACTATTATGATTTCGTTCAAAACTATCAAGTACTCGATAATACTCTTCCAGAGAACATTCTCAAGGACGGGTACCACGAATATATACTCCTATATTTTCAAGCAAATAAAATAATTAGTCTAAGCAAAAATTGTATTTTTATGTTATTCACTTGTACACACCTTGGCAATAAATTAAAAGATTAATCAGTTTGATATTATGCAAATAGCCTTGGCTTCAGAACAATGAACATTCACCCAAAATAAATTAAACAAATATTATTTTTGTAGTCTTCATCACAAGAAAATAAGTATATTCTAGATTCATGGGATTTTTCAAAATAATACATACATACTGATATATATGTACATACATACACATGATTTGACTATTAAAAATATACGCTAGACTGCCTAATGATTTGTCCATTTATCAACTAAACGATAAATATAATTAGAATTTAATAACGACGCCACGTTAGTGCTACATATTCGAGAAAAAAAAAACTGCATTTTACAAAAGTTAATACAACACATTATAATAAATAGTATCTTTCTTTCGTAATGTTCGTGTTATCGGTCACTTTCTAACAATGTTAAAACCTTTCCCGTAATTCCCACGAATGACACATGAAAAATATGAACTTTTATAACATACATACGGTAAAAAATCTATACGCTTGATTTTTCGCCCTCGAAACTCCAAAGTATATATGAATTGTGTATGTTTGAGTGAGTCAATTATGAATGAATTTAATATTGTACCAATCGCGTGATTTGGATTTAGTTTTCGGAATATTCAAGGTCCCGTGTGCACTCTCGTCAACGTTGACCTTCTGGTGGTTTTTGTGTTTGTTCGTAAATAATGAAAAAGCACAGATGTGCGACTGGTGAAAGAAAATAAAATAGATTTGCTTGTTGTCACTGGGTTTATCATTGAAAGAAAGCGACAATAAAAAAGGGCATTTATGCTTTCCGGGGAGTGTGCCTCTAACGGCAACTTAGGTGCGGCTTCCACAAAGACAAAACACATAAAGTAATCAGTTGAGTGCCCTAAACTTAAATAGAGATTAATTTTTTTTTTTTTAGATAGATGTCACTACAACTTTTTGGTTTGATATTGTAATGATCGACGCAAACGAAAATTAACACAGATTCGTGTGATGCTTTAAAGTAAAAAAAAAAACACAACGAATTTTTAGTGTTTTATTTTACTTTAATTTAATAGAAATGTTTCACTAAGTATCTACTATTCTATTTATTGTTGCGTACATATTAAATAAAATATATTTACAGAACACATAAACCGCCATTTATTCTGAAATTCCACTATACACAAATAGCTATTTATAACGATAACTACTACATTTGATAACTTCTAACGTCTCTGCTACGTTACAGCATTACATAGATGTTGCATTCGAATAAATGTTTAGTTACATTTCCTGCCTTGTAATCTTAAATGAAACGTTTTTTTTTTAAATAAAATGTACAAAATGATGTCATATGTATTACTCATATAATTTCTAAGAATTTCCCGCGACTTAACAAAACACTAAATTTGATATTAGACTAAACGTAAAGTACTACATTTAGTTACTTGTAACGTCTCTGACGCATTCTAAATAAGTTACATTCGACTAAGTGTTACTGGGTTGCAATTCTCGTCTGTTAATCTTAAATGAATTAAATACAGCCATAATTTGATATTCGACTTACGAGGTCTTGAACTATCCAGAAACTAGAGTACTAAACGTAAAATCACATATCTAAAAGAGCACAAGACGATTTAATTGTTTGATCACTAGTGTATGATTCTAATATGCACCAATTCGATAAAGTTATAGATAAGATTTCCAAGTGTAAGTAAACAGAATAAATGCGCACATGTCGGGCAAGGTGTATAAACGTACCTTTTGACAATCTAAAACAGACTGATGTATCATTGTTGGACGCGGCGTGCGGACATAAGTCATATCTATATCACGAGGTAACGCGCCAAGTCGAAGAAATCAATCAGATATTTTAAGGGGTGTAATGAATCAATTCGTTTTGTTACCAAATACAAATTGAACGTTGTCGATCAATTGCAATATTTCGCATAATAATTAATTAATTAGCGCACTTACTTAATTATAAGTAACATATTAATTTGGATCTAAAGACATCTCAGACATAAAGGAAACGTTAACATTTTATTGTTTACGTAGGTGTAATAATAAAATGAAAATAGAACACGAAATAGATTTAGAAAACGCATAAATGCACTAAAATAGAATTACATTTGTGGTACTCAAAATCATCTTCTGATAACTAGTTTAATCACCAGAAAATGATTTCCGCGAATTTGTGCTCACGATAATGAATTTAGCTTACGAAAAATGAGCGTCGTAAATATATTCCAGTATTATGTTGAAAAAGTGTATAATTAGGCAAAAGAAAAATTGTGCGTGTATATAAAATTTGAAAGAATTTAAATGACGCAAACGAAGGATTAGAGTTGAAAGCAAATGAAGTTTGCAAAAATGAAGATTGCAATGGTGCAAGATTTTCAAGATGTGAATGGGTATAAAGGGTTATCTGCCACCTTATTTAAGGGAATGGGCATGAATGTGTACAAAATAAATTTCTGGTACTAAATAACTATATATATGTATGTATGTATGTATGTATAATGTAGTGTCAATGTAATGAAGCATATACACACACTTATTTATAACAATCGTTGCTAATTTCTGTTCATGAATACGACCGTGAAGGACTGATTTAAAAGGCGTTAGAATTTATTGAACACAAACGATTTTAACGACTTCTAATCAGACTTCAATATTTAATGTGTTCCTCAGTTCTCTTTGTATTTATGTATGTACATATGGAATAGACAATATGTGTTCTTATATAATAACAAGGCATTATTTAGAATATCGAAGTAAAATTCTGATATATTTAACCATGTATTACCGCATAGTTTTAAACAGATGGTCAATTCTAGTTGGCAAGTTCAATTTTACTCACGTTCACTGTAAAAATCGATGGCGGATCGATCGATAGTGTTTGTTCATCAAGTTACATTTTAGTTCGGTGTCCAATTCCAAATAGGTATATAGCTCTTCTTATATCAACAAAATATTGCCGTTTATATTACATCCGTTATTTAGACCTAGCTTTGATTATCTCTTTTTTTTTTAATTGATTGATCAATTTGATATTATTTCGAATCAATATATTCACCTACTGTCCTAATTCTACACAAAAGGGCACATCTAGAAGTAAATTCCGACATTCTGAATGTCATGACATTTCGATGACTTACTACTTAAAATTATGTATTTTAACAATGACATTTTCATATTTTTAACCCGTTTTTTTTTTACCAACAATAGACCAACTTTTATGATGCATCATAACTGCATAAGTATTATAATGTTTCACACGCAACAATCATTTTCTCTAAACAACAATAGAACTGCAAATTTATTGATTTCCGGTCAGTTATTGTTTGTGTTCTTTTAGTTATAAGTTACTTTAGTATTTATGAATTATAAAATAAAAAAAACCCCTTTGATATATTTCTAAATAATAAAACTAGTATTACATATAAGTGACTAACAAAAAAAATCGATGACGTAAATAATCAATGGTGGTTTGTTTATTTATTGAATCAGACAATATTTACGAATATAATATTCAAGTTCATGTATCGATATGATAGAAAAGCATTTGAAATAAAAATAATTTCAGGGCGCTCCTGTTTGAGGCCAACCGGAACTGTAAAGCCAGCCGGTAATATTAACGGAAGTATCCGGTAACGTAGCGAAATTCAAGAATAGATCCCAGCAAGACCTTTTTATTCATTATCGACGCTGCGTTCGTTTTAATTTGTCAAAATCTGACACAAATTCTAATCTCGCAATCAGAAAACAAATGAATTGTCTTCACTGAACAAACAAATGATGACAGACACTTTTTTAATATCAACACGGATAAGTCTTACAAATCATGTGTTTCACATCATACGTTTAGACGAAATATCAATATTACCTACTAAACGTGTATGTTACATATTAAAGACGTAGAAACTAGGCAGTTTTATTATCAATTAAGCATTTTTTATAAGGTCATTAAAGGTGTGACTGTATAACAATATAAATGATAAACAATTGAAGCGATAAATACTATAAATGTTTTAATAATAACACGCCATGTTGCAATCAAATGTTATTTCGAAGCGAAATAAACCTCTAATAAAATAGAATAATTCCAAGAAACATAGACTTCATCATAGAAGTACTATTACAGGTGCACATGTACCTGTGTAGAAGTTGTACCTTGCGATGAAAAGGAAAAGCCATGCAAGTAGGTCGCAACTAGTGTCCGATTTTGTTCCGCTGTTTTCCTAATGTTTACGAAAAGAATTGACCTTAAATATGATTGAAAATATAATGTACAATCGGGTTATTGATAAGGACTTACCAGTGATAAGATATTTCGGCGGGAATTCAATAAAACACCACACTTGTACACAGCGTCATACATATGTCACATACTGGATCGCCATTTTGTTTGATATACTCACGTGTTGGACGGCACGTGCGCGCGCGTTATTACAAATTGGAAAGATTCATATTTTATAAGAACTTTATTTTAATTATTTAAATATATACCTATATATATATATATAGCCTTAAACTATCTTGCATATGAAAATAATAATTTACTTATTTTTACACATACCTCACATGAATTCAGAATTTTAACAGCTAAGGTTTTAATTAAAAAATTATTTTGTATTCCTAAATTTATCACAACAAAATATACAATGGTCAAAATGAATAATTTTTCATTAAGTATAAACATTATACCTCATCGAGTCAGAAGCTATACATACAAATCATTTATTTTTTCTGGTAATATACCACCGGTAACTTATTTATGTGTAGTACAAATGGACAAAGGCAAAAATATAGTACCGGCAATTACCAATATAATATTTATAAGACAATTAAATGGTAAGACGTTCGGATAATTCTACTCATAATTAAAATATGTCCCATCTTTGTGGAATATTTAACAAATAACTAAACTCATCAACGAATTACAACATATACCTGTAATGCGTACGTAAATAAGTGTTGATGATTCATGGATAAAAAAATAATGCGCGATGGCTGAAAATCTCATTAATTTGCAATGATTACTTTAGCAGATTGAGACGCAACTAGTATGGAAAAACGCGTATTTTCTCGGAATGTAGCGGAATTGTTAGGCAGCTCAACGACGATACGGATGGTACGCTTGCTGCGTCGATGACGTCGTATAACTGCTGCTCCGCTGGGGTCCTCCGCCAGTGTAGGAATCCGTCGATGTGGTATATTCACCTGCAGTAGATGATGTGGTCAAACTTGTCCGGATACGTTTTGCGGGTTTAACCAACACTGTGGTGGTTCGGAAAATGGGATTTGTTGAGGAACGGCCTACGAAGGATACACGTAGGGAACTCGGGGGGGTTTAAAAAAAACAATATTAAATTAAAAAGAAACCTAGTTCTTTCAATTACGAAAATACGTTTGTAAAGTAAATATTTTTAGTATGTAACAGCACACAGTAGTCTGCTTGTTATATGCCAGAGAAATATTTACTGTAAACAGTACACGTGTGCTAGACAAAAATGAGAACTTGGCCGAAATCAATCCATATATTTTTATTTATTTTATTATAAATATATATATATATATCTATATATATTTTTTTAGAAAGAAATGAAACGGTTTTTATATTTTTTAATAGCAACAACTGGTATACTAACGTGTAGGACATTTGGGGAAAAGAGCTTCATTGGTTATAAACACAGCTCAGTTCACTATTTTTTTTTTTTTAATCATTGTTCGACAAAATGTCGAAAGATAATACAGAGTTATTTTAGTCTAATAAGTTATACTACACTAGGTGTAATCTACATTTTTTCATATTTAATTAACTATCCCAAAAGACAAACGCTCCACTATATTGTATATATTTATATAGATTTTTTTTTCTTGTATATATAATTAATAGATATTGTTCACATGTAATAAAGTAATTATATATAAAGACGAGAATTATCTTAAAAATAATAACTTTTCAAATAATAATAAAAAATAGAAATGAATAACATCGTTGATGAGAAAGCGAAATTATCAATAATTAAAATACAATAATAATTAAATCTTTATTTTTATCGAACAATATCGAAGAGAACTAAGACTACTAAAAGCAATATTATATATATATATACGAATTGTTGTTGTTGTTTTTGTTTTTGTTTTGTATATTAACATACACGGAATTCGAAGAGATGAACGAAAAGTGTTTATAATAAATACATCAAAATTGTTGAATGTTTAAATTAAAACAAACAATGGGTGGATTTGTGGATTACGGGTGGGGTGGGGGGTTTTGATGGAAGCTTTGCAGCATATCGGAGAGCAAGAGATGGACTGCACGTAAATCAAGAAATGAAATCATTCAACACTCGCCCGTGATTTTGAAATCATCATCGGGTGCTGCAGTAGATACTGATGTTCCGCTGTGTCGTCGTGCGTGTGGAACAGACTTAATTTAATTTTAGTTTAGTTTACACAATTATTACTTTAGAAAACAATGTTTAGACTTAACACATCGCTTGCGTATTGGGTACAGTATCACACTAAATATATATAATATACAGTTTGCTTGTTTGTTTGTTTGTTTTCATTTTTTGTATTCAGATTGTTTAGTTATAATGTACGACTTACACAAATTTAACTAATTTACAAGTAAAATCGTTTTGAGCAAAAAAATTGTTAATATTATTATTATTATTGCTTTTGGGATAGTTGAATATGAGTCAATCAATACATTCGCACTCATTTTTTCAATTATCCCTGCACAATATAGTTGGTAATAATTAATTAATTAATCGTAATAATTATAATAAATAGACTACGCTGAGGACACTCTTACTGAACTATAGGTAGAGACGTGATAACAACCACAGATCAATTGCACTGCGAGTTTCAAAGGCCTAATCATATATAATCATTATGTTTGTTTATTATAAATAACCGTACGATTTATTGTACAATAGATTAAAATTTAAAAACTTATTGTGTATGCGTCTGTACATCAGTCAAATTGTTCTAAATTTCGTATCTGTTTAACTATTATAATAATCAGTATATTTATAACATTTTCAATTAACTACTTAATATCTTCTTAAATTCTGCAAAGTCTATATTTTTATTATAATTAATTAATAATAATAATAATTAATTTATGGATAAAATCTGTCTAGATTAATTTGTAGTTTTTTTCTTTCCTTTAGTAATTTATTCTGAATTTAATATCTACGTTATTATAACTATATTTATTAAAATTAATCATATTTGTATATTAATATATTTGTGTGTTAACTGACGTTAGAGGAGTGACCGCTTTCGAACGGCGAAGCAACGTTTTTTATTATTATTTTCGTATTTATTTTTAAAATTGATATGACTGTTTTACTAAGGTAATCATTTGGTTAAAAGGGGGCAATTTATGTTGGTTCAAGTGTCAGCTTCCAAATTGGAAAACTGTTTTAGAAAATTCATCGGATACGATAATATATATATCTATATGCGGATTGAAGATAAATGTGTGCGTTTGGATGAATTTATGAATAAGTGTAAATGTTCTGCCAGTCATAACAACACAATGGGCAGCGCATGGCGAACATTTTCCGATTTAACGGGGCACCGCCGTTGACGTCACTACTATCCATCACAGAAGTAACCAGTTATCATCTATTTTATATATGTTTCTATTATAGGTACATACATATATGTATATATACATATGTATATATATATATACATATATGTAGATATATATATATATATATATATATATATATATATATATATATATATATATATATATATATAAACTCTATTATTACCTAGATACAATATTTTATGAATGATGTAAATATATATGGAGAGATGCGCTCGTGCTTACCACACTACTACAGTATGTTTGTTTATTCTGTAAGCTTTTCAATAATAAAATCAAATCAAACCATCACTTGTATGGAACGCGGCAATTATGTTAAATGAAAACATTGCTTCTCACGGATTGTCGAATTTGTACAGCTTACAAAATAAACTATAGTTTTTTTTTATATTTTAATAATTAATTGTTTAATTTTATGAATTACTATTGATTAGATAGACACATCGAGAGCCCACAGACAGACAGACAGAACAACATTTCCTAACTATGGTACTTTATAAGATTAATTCATTAATTAATTAATTAATCTACGCTAAAATAATTCTTTCCTATTTTATATAATAATTAATAATCGAAATATATTCATTGCTTGGAGATTGTATGTCTGCAGACAGACAACCAGTTTAATAACAAAGTGCTCTGACTGACCGACATTAAATAAAAAAGGTAAAACAAATAAAATTATTATTATCATAAATACACGGTGGTGTGTGTATTGTGTGTGTTTGTTTGTTTGTTTGTTTGTGTATATGTGTGTGTGTGTGTGTGTTTGTGAATTTGTAAGTTTGGTGAAGAAAGAAAATAGTGTATATGCTAGAAGTATTATCAAATAAATGTTGTGCAGAGCAAGCTTGAGCTTTAAAATTCATCTTATATAAAATCATTATTCCATAATTAATTAAATGAATAAATAATAAAAGTGTATGTTGTGTATTTGTCCAACGGAAATGCTACGATCACAATTTTGCCTGCTGGAGGCGGTTAACACTAAAATAAAAGTTAATTTCCGTTGTTTGATTGATGATTCGACACAACCAAAATTTAAGATAAATTAAAAAGAGTAAGTAATTAATTAATTAATTTTAAAAAAATAATGATAAAAGTAAATAAGAAACATATACAATACTAAGTATTTATACTAGTGAAAAATCTTAGAACTATTTAACACTGTATTCCGAATATTAACAGTTTAAAAACATCTTAATTTTATTCATAATACTAGACAAATCATTATTATTTATACATTAATAAAAATTATTAATTACGGGGTAATTTTTAATTATAAAATAGTCTAAATTTAATTAAATAAGGATCATATTTGTCATCATATCGATAGATAATAATAATTATATAGTATAATATACATATATATTTATAAATATATATAAATATATATTAATAAATACTTTTAGTCTTATTAAAAACTGTGACAGGAACAATAATGTTTTTAATGTTAAATAGCTGTCTATTCGGTGCCTGCTCTCCTCTATGAATTATGTATTATTAAGTCC
The DNA here is from genome assembly GCA_944738965.1 of Nebria brevicollis. Lineage (NCBI taxonomy): Eukaryota > Metazoa > Arthropoda > Insecta > Coleoptera > Carabidae > Nebria > Nebria brevicollis. The sequence goes on from OX122906.1 coordinate 12,975,957, forward strand.
ACACACCGTATGATATAGATCATATATATATATATAGATATATTTATATATATATATATATATTTATATATATATATATATATATATATATATATATATATATATATATATATATATATATATATATATAATTTACAATTAATTTATAATAATTAATTAATTAATGATGTGTGTATGTTGTGTCAGTGTAAGTATGTATTTTATAATAATTCTATATAATAATAATAATAATCATAATGCAATGTCTATTTTTTGTACGTTAAAATGCGTAATAAAAAAATGTGTTCACATGCTGACTTGCCGTTAATATTAAAAAAGCTTCTTTTTTTGTTTTTACAATCATTCGATTTGATTCGATCCATCATTTCTAATTCATATTTTAATTCTCCCTTTCGTCGTAATTATTATCATTTACACTATGGTCGTCATTTAGCTAACAGTAACGTTTAAATATTATTTTTGACCTAGATTATAAATACATTTATTTACTGGTAGTACCCTTGAGATGCAATAATTAATTCATAATAATAACGAATAATCTTATTTAAAAAAGAAAAGAAAATTTATCATCTAGTAGTGTGACAAATAGAAGAGTGCACGCTGGTATCGTTCAATCAATAAAATATAATAATAATAGTAGTAACGATCTTAAGTAGTAGTAGTAGTAGTAGTAGTAACAAATATATTCATCCATCATTCTCGTATTATTATTATTATTATTCCGTAGTAATAATTAATTAATTCATTAATTCATATCAAGACACAATATATAAATATTTATTTAATACCTCGGCCTATATTATATACAATTCATATGATTAATAAAACTGTACAATTCATGGAATTCGTTCGAGGACGACTAGAGCGCGATTATAATTAATTGATAAAAATTATTTTAAAATATTATAAACAACCAAGTTGCTATCGTATCGTATCGTTTATCGTCGATGATGGTTTGTTCATGTTGTCACGAAACCAGCTGTAAGTTTCATATTTCTCGTCCGTTATTATTGATCTAATAAAATAGTAGTCTATCATCTTATTTTTAATTATTTTCGTTTTTTTTTTTTTTAAGTTACTATCATTAATACACACAAACTAAAAACACCACACAAACAACGATTGACGGAGATTTATACTTATACTTATTTTTATTTAAATTAAAATGATTTCGCAACGTTACCAGTACGCACTGTTCTATACGTGAAAAATTAATTAAAAAAAAAAAAGAATATATATATATATTTATATATAGAGGTAAAATTTACACTAAGTTTTAAGATTTAATAATGCATTTTTGTTTGTTTATATTATCCTTAACGACAACTTGAGCAGTGCTTAAAAATAGTCAACATTTCTGTCTGTCTGCAATGGATGTCAATGAAAAAATAACAAGATTGTTTTTTTTTTTTGTTATTATAAATATTAAGGTACGTAGAATGAACTGAACTTGATAGATAAGAGCGGTCTGTGATTTTTCGTTCTTTTTTGTTAATATAATAGTTTTATATATTATTAATTTATCTAGAATATATTTTAAACGCGACTTGGGCTAAAGGGAAGGCTTCGTTACTTGTGTATTATTTTAATTTAGTTTAGATAATTTGGTGTGGAGTAGAAATCTCGAGGACTTCCGCGTACTGCTATCATTTCAATGAACAGACAGCATGAAGAAGAGATGTTGATTGGTTGATTGATGGTGATAGAATTAACAACGTGTATGTGTGTGTGTGTCTCTGTGTGTGGGTGTGTAAATATTTACTGACCACTAGTCAGTTGTTTGAGTTTGAGTTCTGTTGTGTGTTATATTGGTATGTGGGGGGCGAATTGTATTTTTTTTTTTTTAAAGAGATAAGATCATATAAGATAGATAGACTGATGTATGTACGGTGTAGTACATTGTATCATGAATTGTAATTATAAATTGTGTGATTGATTGATTGATTGATTGAAATACACACCGACCGACTGACAACTAGTGGAAGTGGGTGGGTGGTTGGATGGTCTGTCTAATCATTGTAATTAAGTCTGGCGGGAGCGACCAGTCCGGCTCTCTTCATGTCTATCAAGCCAACACGTTTCCAACTGTTGTAACATATACTAAAGTTATTCAACTTATCTGTGAGACGGATCCCGCCACCGTTCTGAGCAACTGATTGTGCCTGAGCAGCACAATTCAGCTCTTTCAGCACATGGTGATGGTAAAATACCGTCTTGGTGGTACCATCAGCATGCATTGAAGTAGTTGTAGAAGACGAAGAAGAAGAAGAAGGAACGCAACTTGAGTTATTTTGATTATTATTATTATTATGATTACTATTAGTTAAAAAGCTCGGAACGGTAGACAGGTTGTTCACGCATATATTATTATCAAAAAGTTGTCAAGAACTTGGCCACTCTTTAAAATCATTGAAAGGTTTAGCACCTGCGTTGGGCGGTTGTGAGTAGCCTCCGGCCTGCGAGCTGCCGTCACTGCCGTACGAGCGAGGCGGGGCGCCGTAACTGCCGCTCTGGTCCGCCGAGTACGTGCCGTAGCTGGTGGCGTAGTTCGAGTAATCGGACGCCGACGCCGGCTTGGTGGCACTGCTCGACTGGCTCATGTTTGGCGGGCCACTTGTAGCGCCAGGTCCTCCTGGTCCTGAACCTCCACGCGAGTACATGTCACCTGCAGGCATCAGACATAACACAGAAATAACGTGAGGCGTCAACACGCCTTAGGCAACAAAGAGACAAACATCAACAAATCATTAAAAAAAAAAAAAACATTGTTGCTATCTTCTTTCTTTTCCATTCAATCATGAATGAAAGAAAGAGATAGCTTTTCATTGGAAGTTTATCCCAGTAAACATTTTCTTCACTTTACAACTATAATTATGATAATAATGCAATGCACCATATGTACTGTAATCCCTACATTTACACCTTTTTTTTTCAAAATATGCCGTGCTTCAGTGGAACTAATTAACCGTGTAAATGGAAGGATTACTACTTCATGTATGTGTGTATGTTTGCTGGGATTCCTGTATAAAACAAAACAAATTCTACAAAAAAAAAAAAAAAACAATAAGAGTGAAGACACAAGTCAACCGATGTGATCTAACAACAACTGAGATCAGATCGACAACTCACCGGACGGCCCCGTGGACTGGCTGTTCTGCGGCATATTCCAGCTGTTCCAGCTGGTGGCCCCACTGCCCGTGCCGGGACCTGGCCCTACGTACACATCTAAAGTAAACCACACGTGATTCGCTTACACACCCTACCCCTGAACACCCCCCCTGTCTGTCTGCAATATGACCATCGCCGACAACATCAACTTACCATACGAACCGTAGCCCTGCTGTTGCGGTGGACCAGCATAGTTGCTGCCCCACTGTGGTGGAGGTCCTTGAGGAGCGGGAGGCGCACCCCAACCCTGGTATGAGCCGGGGCCTGATGGCGTACCGTACCCAGCGTAACTTTGTTGTTGTGGCGACGTGCCCCAACCCTGGTACCCCTGCATCATGTTCGGGCCCATCGGGGCGCCCAAGTTCATCGGCGGCCCACCCATCTGACCATTGGGTCCCTGCATCATTGACATCGGCGCCTGAGGTGGACCCCACGCGTTAGCATCCGGACCAGAGATCTTACCACCGCCGGAACCATCACGCGGTTCAGCTTTCTTAATTTCAACCTAAACATTCAATAGGAAATGAAATAATTCGAAGGCATTCATTCGTAAATGTATATAAACGCACTTGTTTCCCGTTTAGGTTGACGAAGTGTTCCGCTACACATCTGTCCACTGATTCTTCATCCTCAAACGAAAGGAATCCGAAACCTATTTAGTGATAATTCACATATTAGTACTGGGGAAAGAAGTAAATGGTTTGCAAACAACACCTTTACCTCTTGATTTCTTCTTTTCCTGGTCGTACATAATGACAACTTCCATGACTTTACCGAAACGTGTGAAATAGGTGCGTAGATCAGTTTCTGTTACGTTTGAAGGTAGCCCGCCCAGAAAAACTTTCGGATAACCGCCACCACGTTTAGGTTTTTGTAAGGTGCGTGGATTACATGGTTTCGGGTCAATTGTTCTAATAATCGCAACAATAACAAATGTTAAGAAAAATGGAGGAAAAAAAAAAGACAATAAATGTAAGTAGTTTTGCGGCAACAAAACGAACCTTCCGTCAAGCGTGTGAGGTCCATTTTGTAAAACTATGGCTACATTTGCTGGATCAGCAAACGTGACGAATCCAAAACCTCTCGAGCGACCGGATTCGGAGTTTTTCATAACAACGCAATCAATAACTTCCCCATAACGTGTAAAATATCGCTGCAAGTTATCTTGGGATGTCTCCCATGACAGACCACCGACAAATAATTTTCTAAACAATTATCAGTAATGGATGCATTACATTCTGAGATTGTTGTTCAAACAACCAATAGAAATAGATAAACATTGTTTGTATGCTATTTTAACTCAAATACACTAATTATGCAATGGAATTTGATTTAAAATAAGTATACATATATTTATTTAAATACAAATATCATACGGAAATATTCGTCAAGTTGCTTTGCTTTATGAATTAGAATGGAGAAACGTTCAAGTGAAAATTGAAATTAGCATGATGCGGGTATAATTTGTATGAAATGAAACATTTTACACGGTAAACGACGGCGTTCCTTGACCGCTCACAACGTAGCAGCTTGGGGTCGGTGAACGCTCGAGTCGAGCCGGTCTCAATGCCACACAACCAAAAAATATATCTATAACTTCTAATAAATAAATGTAACGCAAGATATTTGACGTATTGTGCTTTACAGCACTATAGAATGAATGCCCTGTCGTTAGGAATATGAGAGTGTGTTTGAGAAATTGACGAACAAAAAAACTTGATAGAATGTATGTACATACGTATATGTATAAGCACGATATAGGAATGAGCACGTCGTGACCTAAAATTTGCAATACGTAATATTGGGCCACGAGGTGGACGTGGCGTGTTATTGAATAGAAATGATTTTACCCTTTTTCATCGTCATCCATTTCTTGTGGGTTTCGCAAAACTCGCATACTATGTTAACAACTAAATTAAAATACACTGCCGGTCACACACAACACCAAACCAAGCTACAACTACAAATGGCAGCTGTCCAACTTCCGCTGTGCAGTGCAGTGCAGGATGTGAGTGTGATCTCTAGCGCCGCCACCGTCTAAACTTTACATTATAATCAATGAAATTCCTTACCCATATTCATAGTCTTCCATTATTTCGAACTCGATTTTGACACTTTTAACTTACACTAATCTTAAACTAAAAAGTATATCCTATTCTAATTAACAACTAGAGAATGATGACAGAGGCTTTTTTTTGGTATGGTGGGGTTATATCAAAACCATTTGCACAGAAAACAAGGGTGGGGTAAGGTAAACATTTCGGAAAATCTCCGTAAGATGGCAGCACTGCATGAACGAATAAGCTATCGCCTAGTGCTACCATCTCTCTTAAGATATCCCATACAACCTTTTTAATTAAAAATCACCCGCAATTCATTAACTCGCGCATATTAATTAATTAATTAATTCATCTAAACAGTCTATTATTAATCATTTCCGACCCCCGAGTCACTATCTTCAAATTCTGTGGTAACCGGAGAATCTACAGCACATGCATAACATATCTGTCCAACATCGTTCCAGCATTCAAGGCAATACACCACGTAACAATACTCATTTGGGCATTTAGTAAAATTCCCTATAACACACATACATGACATTGTACAAATAACGCTATTATGTATAATATAATAAATAACTACCGATTATTTTGGCTTTGCGACAAGGTTCCGGTTCTTTACAAATGATACACTTCCGTCTTGCGCAAGCAAATATCTTCAGCCAGTCACACGCACACGGAAACCGGACTCGCAAAACGTGAAACACGTTTAAATCTTCTTCCAAACGTTGTTCACGGACTGCTTGTTTCACTAGTCGTTTCATATATTTAATGAAGCCACGCCGACGTTTAAGAGTCTGATTATACAGGAAGAGAACGCGAGTCTTCTCGCGTTTTCTATAATAGAACGCGCATATAGCATGGCGTAAGCGTAATATATACGCCTGCGCGATCACCGTTATCCAAACCGCAAAATATGTTCCGTAGATCTTATATAAATACGAATTCGGTAACTTTGTAGGATTCGGTAGGCAAGCAGCATTCGAACGCACCACTTTTATGCGTTTCTTGATGTTAAACCCTTTGACCACGCTCCGCAAAAGGGACGCAATCATTCCAGTGCCGCGTACTGCAAGCATCATATCATGGTGGCCTTCTTGGAGGTAATCAATCCGAGCATGCCGTCTAATTATATCAAGAATCTCATAAAATAATCGATCTAAAATGATAAAAATTGTTGCTGTAATCATTTCTAACAGTAATGCAATTGTTTGGCCCATGATCGCTTCCCGTTCTTGTTTGATCGGTAGTAAGGACATGGGGTCGATTAGTTTTTTCGATTCAATTTTCTTAAGCGGTAGAATACAGTGTTTTTCTTGCGCCTTTCTTCGGGCGTCTATTTTCCGGAAATAGCCTGTTATGTAAATGTTATCAAATTCATTGTCGCGCAAATATTTGTCGTGGTACTCTTGCGCATCAATGATTATCTTGAGGAAGATAAACGCCAGGAGGCGTTTTAGTATTTTGAAGAATGTGTCCATTAGAGTTTTCTTTTGTTTCACAGCGTGTAGGACTGATTTTGCAGAATCGGCCGCTTCGCGGATGTCCATCAACTGTTTGAACTTGCCGATTTGGTACTGCATTTTTATATCCTTCATGGAAACAATTTATTAATTTGATACAACTAATACTCAGATATATTTAATAACGATTCCTAGAATTGAAATGAATAGATACTTTGAAATTTTGTGTTAGTTCTTTGCGCGAGTTCTTTAAATATTCGTAACCCTCGCCGAATCCTGGATCTATAGTTTTTTCTGGATCACAAACTTTTGGGCCGCCGACAGATTCAACAATATTACAGACAAACGTAAGTTTCATAGGCCAACACAACAACCATGCCGCTAACCAACTAACGGTTTCATAGCAACTATCGTAAGCTTTCGCAAACATTTTTCTACATTTGCTACCAGCCTTAGATAACTGATCTTGGCACCTAGTCTCGATCTTCTTCATATATTTTTTCTTATACCTTTCTGCCTCCACCTAACACAAGTTTTATACGATTGCATGGTTTTTTTTTAAATTTCATATAGATACCTTTTCACCAGCAGTATCATATTTTTCATCAATTTCCTTTGATCGCATAGTATCTTTCTGCAATACATCAAGATAGTCATTTTCCTCTTTCATCTTCTTCATTTCTTCTTCACCTTCCAGTTCTCCAGTGATCGGAGCAGTAACATCCCGAATAGATCTAACCGTATCTTTAATTTCATTTGTATCAGCTTTCATACCAAATATTGCTTGTGAGAATGGTTTAAACATTAATTCGAAACGTGTTTTAGTTAGATTAAAAGTGAGTGATGTTGTACAAGAAAATACACGGGCAACATCTTTACCGTTGCTAGCCAAATTGCTGATTGGTCCAGCGATAATATACGCCAATACAATCGCCTAAGAATCAATGATTTGAATAGAAAGTAAATTTGGTATTTGTTTAGGATCAGAACCTTTAAGACACCTCTTCCAGCTTTTCCACCAAAACTCGGAATAGACAACAGTGAAATGCATCGTATTTGAGACGACAATGCTATTCCGAAGCCCAACAATAAACATATTGTTAAACCAACTGTTACGGCACTGAATTCGGTGAAGTCCAAATCGACGATGATCATTTCATAAAATAGTAAACCCAAAGAGATGCCGTAGGTAAAACCGCAGCATTTTTTAAGTTTCTCATGGTCGCCTTTTTTGGAATATATTACATGGTATATACAAGGGCAAATGCGTTTCAAACATTTTTGTTGAAACAGAACTAGTCTTTGACACAAACTGTCAATAGATTTCATGATTGAATCAAATGATTGTTTATGAATCCTAGCAACATAGAATTAAAATGAATTTATTTTTATATACACAATTGTAAGTAAAACTTATAGAACAATGTAGACGCTAAAACACAAATGGTCATTTCCAAGGTGGTTTTCCAACGCGATCTTTTCCAGTACCTTTCGTACTAATCAACTGATGCCACGGTATCATATCCATGGAGTCACTGCTTTCCTGAGATGTGTTTTTATCCAAAGCTGCCCGATTCACTTTTTCTAGTAATTGTTTCATATACGTTTGCAGTTGCGTTTCATTTTCTGGTTTATTGTTAACTGGATCCTCACACACTTTGTCGTCATGGCACTCAAGAGTTGGCGGCTCTGCACTCGATTCATTTGCGATCAATCGTTTCAATTCGTCAAGCGTTAATTCTTTTTTCTTTTCACTCGTGTTCTTTTCCACTAAAGGGCTTTTGCCATTGTTGATAATCCGCAATGCTTCCAACCACTGGTTTTCCATCACGTTGTGAAGTTCTTTCGCAATGTCTGTCCGCCGCGTTTGGTACGAATCTAATTTTTCTGTTAACACTTCGTTTTGTTGCTGCATTTTAGTGAATTGTAATTCGTATAGACGCATTTCTTCCACATGTTTTTCTTCTAGTAGTTGTACCTCTAGTCGGTGCCTAATAAGAAACAAATATATTGACAGTTTGAAACTCATACAATTACCATTATTTACTTTTCTGTAAGTTTGTGAAGCTGCTTTGCAGCTGATCTAACAATAGAGTGTTCTTTTGAACGTAGTTGATCTTGCAATGATTTCTCTGCTTGCTCCAACTGCTCCTGGAACTCTTTTAACTTATCGTTCACCAGAACTTCAACTTGCTGTTGATAAAAACTGCGAAGTTCGATCTTGTTACGTTCCATATCTGTTTGCATCTTTTTTATTTCTGATTGTAAAGTTGACTGAAACTTAAATTTATAAATACACCATCTAACTAGTTATATATATAGTTATACAAGTACTTCATTTTTTCGTACTACATCCAAAGATATTTGCAAATGCTTCTTTTGTGCTTCTAATTGTATAATACTACTATGTTCGATCTGTATTTTTTGCTGTAGCTTAATATGCTCTTCTTTAAGATTAGATAATTCAGTTTGACAATTAAGAAATACATTTTTACTTTGAGCCACCTCATTTTGAGCCTCTAATAAGAATTTTTTATCCTAAGAATACAAAAAGAAATTGTAATATATTTCAGATTTAAATGAATGGTACGATTATGAGCAAATTTATCGATCTGTAATACGAATAGTTGACTTGCAATGTATTGTATTACAGGTTTTTGAATATCTTTGCTCTGAAGTGCACCATAAATTTAATTTAAAAAAAAAAAACCTGTATTGAATCTTTTTCCATGTTGGTCATTTGCATTGCTAATTCATTACGTTGCAACGCAATCTCTTGTAGATGATCGTGAGTCGTTTTGACGTCGCGTTTTAAATTGTTGAGTTCGTTCAATAAAGTTGAACGTTCCGATTCTAATTTCGTGCATTTGTCTTGATTGGTCTGCGCTAAATCTAACGCTTTCGTTAGTTCCATTTCGTACTGAGTCACTTTCTTAAAACATAGAATTATATGAATACGATTTAAATGGATTTTTCAATGTATACTTGAACAGCGTCTGCAACATCTATATGGGATTGTTGTTCGATGGTGTACAATTGGTTGGATAATGTGTTTCGTTCGGTTTCTAAAGATTGCCATCGTAACGCGACCTTCTCCCACGCTTCATGGAATTTCAAGATTGCTTCGTCTTTGGCGGAATCCACCTGGACGGCAACCGCTAATCGTTGTTGCATCTCCAGGATTTTCATTTGAAGTTCTTGTATTAGTTTCTCGCAATGCTAAACATTGTTAAGCGTTAATATTAACTCTGATTGAGTCTGAATTGGTTTTTGAAATACTTTTCGCCTGCATTTTTCTTCTTCTAAACGTGGTAATAGTTTCTTTATTTCTCTCTCGCTAATCACAACATCACGTGCGTCGTTCGGGTTCCAAATATCTGCTAAACTAAATAAATTTATAGCTGACATTGGCGATTCTGTCGTAGGTGTAGTTTTAGTCGAATTTAATTGTTGGCGGAATTTTTGCATTGAGCTATGATTAGTTAATTTTTGAACGCCTTCTACGTGAGTTGGTGTCTTGTTCGGATGTCGTTCCAAGACTGTATGGGGTATTGATTCTGATGAATCGGATTTTGTGTTTGGATCAGCTTCTTGATGGTGTGATTTTGTACGAAAACCTAAATCTGGTATTGAGGCGGTATTTTCGCCGCATTTCCACGTTTGGTTCTGCGTTATTGCCTCATTGGTAACCGGTTGCGAATCCATGATGCGTTGTTGCTTTTCTAGTGATTCTAATAGTTTATCAACATCTTTTAAATTTAGGCTGTTTATTGTTTTCGAAGTCGCTTCGATTCCGGATTGTAAATCATTTAATGTAATCGTTGGTTCTTCAACTGGAGCATTTTCGTCTGGATTCATTTTCGGCGTCGATAAAAGTTGAATTGTTTTAACGTTGGAGAGAAATTGATCGATTTCTCCGAGGATTTTTTTATTTTGTTTCTTTTCTGGTGTTGCTGTAAAGCTGCTTTCGTCCGCATCTGTGCTATTGTTGTGGCGAGCTTTCACCGACGGTTTGTCTTCCCTCGGTGTTGAAGGCAATGAATTTAAAGTTAATCTGGTTCTTCGTTTCTGCGGAGTACTTCTTGTACTGCCTGGATTCAAGTGAGTCCTGTTTGAGTTGAATCGGAAATCAGTGCTTCTATAATGGTTATCGGACATTTCTATAATTGTTGAATTGCAACTATCAAGACTGTGCAGTGATACTTCAGTGGAATGAACTTCAATGCGATTTACACGGTTTTCTAGTTTATACACTTGGCTAACTAAATTTTCGACTACACCACAATGTGAATCACAATACACGCGTGATTTGTCATTACACGATTCTTCAGAATCTGAATATACAAGAAAAAAATCGGGTGGAATTAAAAGTAATACATCTGTATCATCCGAGTCACTCATAACTACATCAACATTTCATTATTAACTACAGTACTTAATAAATAAATGTAAGCGTAGAATAGAAATATAGTTACTTTCAGCAGTAAATTTGAAAAGTTTTATCGATAAATTAAAAATTTGAACCAAACAAGCAAACGTCAAATATGTCGTAAGCTAATCCGTTTTGTACTAAACGTATTTTATTATAATATACAGAGAAATTAGTATGTACGCGTTAAAAAACATAATGAATAGAAAAAATATTATAAATGAAGCCATTTCATGGAAATTTATTTTATATTCTCAACTCCTTAAACAAAAACATTTGAATAATAACCAAAGGCATCCACAAAAAAAAAACAGCCAATCATAATTTATCTATTTGATCACATGATCAATCGGGATGGAAAAGGACAAAACGATCATTTTTAGGAACATATCGTTGCATAGCGGAACGCATAGATAATTTGATTTTCAACTGTAAAGTAATGCATTACATTCGTGTTTTGCTTCATAAATAAAAATAGAATTTATTCAATACAAATTACATAATTTTCTACATGAAATTTAAAAATTTGTACATATTAAATAAAAAAAAAAAAACAACGGACATTTGTTACTTTTTAATGATTTGCAAATGTAGTTTCGTAAATTTGGTCACTACTCAAAATGATTGAAATGCCACTAAAATTGAAACATATATATATGAATAAGGGACAAAATGACACATCCTCAACATAAGAATTTCTTGCATAAATAAAATACTCACAGACGCATTTCGCTATGAACCGTAATGGTTCGATCGCAAGTCAAATGTTTAACACAAATAAAAACAATACATTATTATAACAATTAGTACCTAAAGAAGAAGTATAGTAAGTGATCAAGCAGTGTCGAATGTCGTTTGTTACCGTCGAAATCTGCTTTTTATCAACTGTAGAGCTTTTTGCATTAGAGGTGCTTTTTTCGGTTTTATAACAGCTGGAAAATGAACAAACATATAAAAACCAATCACATAACACACAATTAGAAATTACCAGCGGCTGAGTTATGATGTGATCTTCCTGATGGATTTGGTACAGATACCTTCTCACCACCACTACCGGATGCGATTGCAGATAACCGCGAGGATGGCGTAACCGCAGGCTTATCAGTTCCATATTTCACCTTAACATTAAAATTCAAAAATAAAACAATATATGAATGTAATTAATAGTCTGACCAACCTGTTTACGTGCAATTCCTCGTGGTGGTTTCACCACGCTATCAACATACGCCAATTTCGTTTGTCGCACTGGCAAACTTTTATCAATCGACTGTTTGATGTTGACGGTTAACGCTTTCAATTTAGCGTCGCGTTCATCGCGGCAACGCAAATACATATCCCGCCACGACTCCATCTCTTGTCGCTTCATTCCCTTGCACTCCTTTTTACAATGCAGTTCCCACAGCTCATCCGACTCTTCGATTAAGTACGGGTTGTAGTATTCAGTGTTGAGCAACTGATTCGGACCAGCTCGCTCCAAAACCGGTTTTAAAATTTCGTATGGAACACCACCCGTATACTCTAACGCTGCACACTCACATATATAAATTGTGTTCAGTCGGTTTGGTAACCGAATTAGTTACTTACCCTCAATGTTATCTTGCAGTACTCGGACACAAATGTTGAATAATGATGGAACGTAGCCCCAGTTTGTTTTGTTTCCAGAATACACTTTTGTTCTGTAATATATAGGACGAGGACAGACATACATATTAGTTATAATAACTGAGCTACGTTTGCGGTACGAACCGTTGAGTTTTTGATGAGATTGAAACACTGAGCGCTTCTTCTTCTGATAGGTGTCTGAGGGCGTTCATAGATAATGGATCATGATTGTTTGGAGTGTATTGTTGCGGTATCGGTTTATAATTCGTGGTGATTTCGGGCAGTTGCGATGTAATATTTATATCTAATGGGTCTAGTTTCAGGTTCGGCGCCAATAAATTGGTGTTTGACGCAATTAAATTGGTACTCTGTGCAGGGGGAGCTCTTGTTGTTTGATTTGTTGATTTGTTTGATTTGTTGGACACTGATGTGGATGGCGTAGGTGAGGAAGAACTAGTTTTTTTCTTATAGGAAATTTTCGGAGTAGAAGCAGGCCCCATCATACCTAACGCTTCAGCAAAGCTTGCTCCTGATCCAGAATCAATTCCGTTATCTTGATTTAACACTAATCCTTTCTTAGGTTTACTAGGACTTTTCTTCTTCTCTTCTTTTTTACTCGTCGATGGGCATACCTCTTTACTAGATTTCGACTCTTCATGACTAGATTTACCATTGGGCAATTTTTCTTTCTCGTGATTTCGATGTTTGTGTTTTTTGTTTTTACGATGGTCACTACTGCTGGCTTTTGCTAAAACAGTTGGGGATTGAGTATGTTCACGATAATCTTCAACACTGCAAGTTCTTTGAGATGATTGCGACGTTTCGTAGTCGACTTCATCCGATTGTGATCTAGAACCGTTGGTGTGAAGCACCTCCTCCTCCTCGTTATCCGAACTCTCGGAGCTATAGCGCTTTTTCTTTTTGTCGCTTGCGACGATTTCATCTTTGTGCCTTCGTTTCTTGTCGTGTTTCGAATCAGTCTTGTGTTGCTTTTCTGTTGAATGGTGACTATCTTTCTTTTCTTCTTTCCGATGGCTCTTGCTTCGGGTTTCTTCGCGAGATTTATTATCACTAGATTCAGATCGTTTGCCACTTTTATCCGAATGATCGGACTTGTGTTCCGGTTTTGCTTGATGTTTACTATCACTTTTGTGGCTACTGCTTTTTATCTTTTTCTCTAATTTTTAATGTTTATTTCGTTATATTGATTTAACTGTCTATATTATAAACGTGCTACGCTTCAAAAGATGTACTCTAGTGTAAATTCATTTTGCACTAAATATATTTTTATTATACGAGATTAATATTTGTTTTAATTGTTGTATTATTTAAAATTTATATAGGAGAGATTGAATCATTCAAGAAAATATTTATTGTCGGATTATTTTAAAACGAAATATATAGATGTTTGAATTTTAATTTCATATTTTTAATATTTAACAAAACTTTGAAATGCTTTTTCATAGCTGATACAATTTATGTAATGTTTCCATTATCTACGTAACTATGGCAGCACGCATAAGAAAAGGATAAATTTCAGTAGCAATGTTCATGTAAAATCGTGCGAAATTTTAATATATTTCATTTCAAAAATAGAATATTTCCCTGCCAACCATATACAGAAAGAAAGAAAGAGAGAGAGAGAGAGAGATAGACATTTCGAGATCGAAAGTAAATAATGAAATGACTACCTTTTGAAGCGCCACACAGGATGTAACTTACTGTCAATCGAAGAGGATGGTGCTGGTAAATACTGTTCTGTGTTTATTACCTCTTCATCATCCTCCTCTTCTTCTTTGGAAACCATATTTTTCCATTTGCTGACAATGGCTCTTGAGGCATGACCTACATCACCACTATATTTGCGCAAAGAATTTACCGTTCGTCCAATTCCCGTGTCTGTTAAATGTGCTACTGTTATAGGCATATCGTATAGCTTACTAATATAACTTAGGATCTATATGAACAAAAAACGAAAACATAAAATTAATCAATATGGATTTTGTGTTTGCCGTAACAACCACATGTAGCATTTATTAAAGTAGCGCAATTTTTTTTATTTAACACAAATATTTTTCGAGCATAAAAATACATTAGCTGACATGGCACAAGCATATGTTTAGAGGTTTATTTAAATCAAGCACAACTGTAAACACATTTGGCATATGGTGAACAATGCACAACACACAGATATTTTCTACAGTTTTAGAGAGATTAGCGAAAATTGAATGGTTACCTAAAGTTACACGTTGCTATACTACGTAAACCAATTGTGTAGACCTATAGTTTTTGTGGCTAGGAGATACTTAAAAATAGACGAACCTTTGCATCGTTTCCTAATTCGGAATGTTTTACTATGCTATTTTGGTATTGTCGAATTATATTGAGAACATCACCAACACCGTTGTCGTCCATTTTTTGACGTATCGTATCTTCTTTCTCTTTTTGCAAACTCAAATCAAAACAGCTGTTTGACGATATGCTCGAATTCCACGAAATGTCAGTCTAACCAACATTAAAAACATAAAATTCACATGATTTTTATCTCGTTTAATACGTTTAATTTTGTATAACATATAAATAATTAGCGATATATAATCAAAATCTGTATGAATATTCATAGGAATAATGTAATTTCATTAAAAAAAACTTTGCAAATTTGTACGTAGGCCAAATTCAAATTAAATTTAGGCAACCTTGTATTTTAAACAGAGATTTGAAATGTCAAACAAAGTAAATATTTTTCGTTGTTGAGAAATAGAGGACCATGGTTTGTAGTAGTAAAATTGTTAGATTTTGTTTATTAATTAATTACGGGGTGTAATTTTTAGCGAAGGAGCCAAGCTCCTAGTCAAAAAGCTAAACGAATTGAGTCGCAAAATGATCCGAGGAAACGTATATGTACGGCGACGCACACACCTGCGATTCCAACACAACTTTTCGTTAATAAATCTGATCATGTACGTTATGTCTTATATCATATGTTGTTCATCGATTTCTGCGCGCATTAAGAAAGTACATATTTTGAGAATTCATTTATATACTCATATGTTACAACGAAAACATGATTCTTAATTAAACGGCTATATAGTATTCTTAACATTTTAAAGTATTAATATCACAGTTAATTCATGCTTTTCCATTACGAATTAAATAAAAACACCACACTAAATTCGTGTATTGTTTAAATCATCTATGGATAACAAATAAATATCGTAAACTTAGGTCGATACAGATTTGATGCGATTAATGAATTGCGTATGACAAATCCCACGGTTACTTTTCAGTAACAATTTATCAAATAATTCTAACTAATCGCTTATAATAAATAAACGAATCGATTGACAGGAGGATTACATAAAATCAGTATTAGCTCGACCGTTCAAAGTGCCAATTTCGAACTATGTTAGCTCGAATATCTCCAGAAATTTAGGAATAAGACGAAATCATGTTCGAAAAGCATTATATGACCCAGATACACCGAACGCTTTAGTGCTGTTTATACCGCCTCACTTATCCGAACACGACAAGCTGAAAAGTGATGCGTAAGTAATTTAATTTTCCTATTCTCATTAAAAAAAAATATATATATATATATATGTATTTTTTTTAGGAAAAATCATCCAGTACATGTTGTAGTCGATCCGATTTTAAGTAATATTTTGAGACCCCATCAACGAGAGGTAATTTCGTAATTTACTTCAAGTAGACCTCACATAATTGACTGTTTTTAATTTAATAGGGTGTTAAGTTCATGTACGATTGTGTTACTGGTGTACAAATACCGGAAACGTATGGATGTATTATGGCTGATGAAATGGGGTTCGTTTTTTATAGCTCTACATATATAGTTTTAGATTTTTTATTTTTCGTATTATATGATTTGAAATAATTTCCAGTAGCCTTGTTTGACTGTTTATGTTAGTCTAGGTAAAACTTTACAGTGTATCACATTGTTGTGGACTTTACTTAAGCAGGGGCCAGATTGCAAACCCACGATAGAAAAAGCGATTATTGTTGCTCCTAGTTCTTTAGTTAAAGTAAGTTTATACGTAATGAATTTCTATCGTGTTATAATATGTTTAAAATGTTTAGAATTGGTATAACGAATTATCGAAATGGCTTGGCCAAAGAATTTGTGCCCTTGCTATGGACGGTGGGTCGCGGGCAGAAATCGAGATAAAGCTCCGCCAATTCATGCAAACTTACTGTGGGCGGCCGGTTAATCCCGTGTTGATTATTTCGTACGAAACATTTCGGTTGTACACGAGTATTTTGCATACGTCTGAAATCGGACTCGTTCTTTGTGATGAGGTAAATCAATCAATCAATCACAATGGCAATATACCAATTTTTATTTTGCTGTTATTTGATAGGGTCATCGTTTGAAAAACTGCGAAAACCAAACGTACCAAGCTCTAATGGGCTTGAAAGCACGACGACGGATTCTCCTATCTGGTACTCCAATTCAAAATGATTTATTAGAGTATTTTAGTTTGGTTCATTTTGTTAATGAAGGGATTTTGGGCAGTTCTCAGGTAAATGTTTATGTGCTCCAATAACACGATTTATTATATCACACCATAATAATAATAATAGTAATAATCTGTGTGTTTGTTTCAAAATGTTCCATGTTTTATCCTATCTAGGAATTTCGTAAAAGATTCGAAATACCAATTTTACGAGGACAAGACGCCGGAGCTACTCCCAAAGAACGTGAGATCGCCTTAAAATGTCTGGAGGAACTCTCAACCATCGTCAATAAGTGTTTAATTCGTCGTACTAGTTCCTTGCTTACTAAGTATCTCCCAGTTAAATTTGAATTCGTAATCTGCGTGAAGTTATCTGCCTTGCAAAAGCAACTATATAAAGATTACATTTCCTCTGAAGCGATACGATCACAAGTCAAAACAGGTAAGTGATTAGAAATACTAGTGTAGATAAGTGGTTCCTATTTAAAATATTTAATACATCATTTATTATAATAGCAACAACTTTAAGCGCATTGGCCAGCATAACGACTCTAAAAAAACTTTGCAATCACCCCGATTTAGTAATGGATAAAATTCAGCAACGTGCAGAGGGTTTTGAAAGAGCACTCGATCTTTTACCTCCGAAATACAACACAAAGTTAGATTTAATTAATTTTAAAATCAATATCAAATTCGTTCTTATCGACTTATTACGTTTTAGGGATGTTTCGCCTGAATTATCTGGAAAATTAATGGTACTTGATTGTTTATTAGCGAATGTGAAAATAAATTCGAATGATAAAATTGTACTTGTTTCGAATTATACGCAAACGCTTGATTTGTTTGAGAAATTGAGTCACAAAAGGTGTGTGCCGGTCCATTCAATTGCTGGATTGTTGTTTTAGTTGTTGATTATTTGGTTAAAGGGGCTATTCGTATGTGCGGTTAGACGGGTCAATGACGATAAAGAAGCGCGCAAAGGTCGTTGAGAATTTCAACAATCCCGAATCGAAAGAGTTTATATTTATGTTGAGTTCGAAAGCTGGAGGGTGTGGACTTAATTTGATTGGAGCTAATCGGTAAGTTAGATTTTGTTTTATTTTTGCTTAGAATTTATTTGAGTGATAGTTATTTCTATGCGTAGATTAGTAATGTTTGATCCGGATTGGAATCCAGCAAATGACGACCAAGCAATGGCACGCGTCTGGCGGGATGGCCAGAAGAAACCCTGCTACATTTACCGATTACTAGCAGTAAGTAAATATCTATTGTTTAAATTTAAACAATCCTATTAATAAACGAAATGGTGCTGATACTAATAAAGCAAAAATAATTATCAATTATAAGTTTAGATGATTCAACAAATTGCATTTATAATAACAACGAAGTAAACTTACATTGTTTTGTAACAGACAGGCACAATCGAAGAAAAGATCTTCCAACGGCAAGCTCACAAAAAAGCACTGAGCTCAACAGTTGTCGATAACAACGAAGATTGTGAACGGCACTTTACCAAATCCGATCTTCGGGATTTATTCCGACTAGAAGAAGACACTTTATCAGATACGCACGGAAAGTATGTTATAATATTAACCGCATTTCGAATGTTTACTGTTTAAATTACCCCAAAATACATAAACTATTATTTCTTACTGCATTTACTATACATATTTAACAGCCGTGAAAATCCACAACAGGATTGGCAATTTTCAACACACATACAGGCGTTCAATGAGTTACATATATTGTTTTATTTATCGTATAGATTTAAATGTTCCCGTTGTGTGAATCAAATTCAAGTGAAGTTACCCCCAGATGACTCGGATTGCACTTCGGATTTATCGAATTGGTACCATTGTTGGGACAAAAGAGGATTGGCTGATTTGGTACTAGTTTTTAAAAAATATATCATGATACTGTGTTACATTTTATTGTTTTTTTTTTTTTAGGTACTTAAACAAATATGGGATCAAGCAAGGTACATATCATTTGTGTTTCACCATAAATCCGCTAAAGCAGTGGCTCCAGTTCGGAAAAATGATGAGGACAGTGAGAACGTTGAGCCATAATTCATGTGATTGGTTTTGTATATATTTTATAAGACAAATGTATTATTTATTTTGTGTATTCAAGTTTATATCTACTTGTAAATCACCTTTTTTTATTTATATTATTGATACTTCATTAAATTTAATAATGCAGGTATAGAATTAGTTCTTTAAAAAATAATTAAATGATTGTTAAATATATAAAACGGATAAAAATAGTTATTAATTAATCTCGTCGTTGACAATAATGCATCAATAACTCAATGCTCAATACAATGCATGAAATCAAATAACCCAAAATCAGTAACATAAACGCCGATTGCAAATTATCCATAGCCAAAATAAGATCATTATTAATATCAAAACCATTTCGAACAGAATTAGTGGTATTGGTTTGCTGTAGACCATAATTGTACCTTCTCCAGTATTTATTGATCCCAGCAGCTTCTATCCAGCCATATATTTCCAAGATTTCATTGAAGAAAAATTTATCTCGCCTTATACTGTAAACCATTGGGTTCGGCATAACGCTTTCTTTCATTACATGAAACGGAAACCGAACTAGATCCTTATAATACAATTCTAAATGATAAATTTGCTCTTGCGATATGATAATTCCGCAATTATTTCTGAAACTAATTGCGACAATAAGCAAAAAGAATCTATTTTGCTACTTATATGCTATATACACCTAAAATTAAGAATCCAATCCATAGTATTACCAAATGACGTTATCTCTCGCGGCAAAGATAATAAATGATGCAATAGTTGCTGATTTTCAACGGATAGTTCAGCAACTAATTGTATTTTTACAAGTTCTGGTACGAACACTTTCGTATCAGTTTTATATAAATCTTGGAGTTCATTTACTTCACCATAATACTTTGGGTTCACCAAAACTGTCATTAATATACTTTGGAATAACGTTGAGAAAATTAGACAAAAATACATCCATAATATAAATATTAAGCGATCTTGGTGACATCTGTAACGGTCTGGGATCGCTTCGTTTAAAAGTAATCTAAAATTCATATTGTTAGACTAAGCTGCTGATTAAGGAATTGAAACTCTTACCTGAAATTTTCAAGCAATAAACTAACAATGTCTGGTTTAGTATTTAAATTGAATTTTTTCTGGAATATAAACATTGCAACCGAAACAAGTACCCAAAATAGCAAAGTAACCAGCCATACTTTCTTTGAAACAATTAGAAATACGTATAAGTACTTCGGGATTTGTGGCGATGTTGGTACGAGTATGTACAAATCATTTCTCGCATACAAATTGATGATATCGAATTGGATGTCACTGTAAAGTCGATTTGCAGTAAGCAGGATGTCGAAATCATACAGATCGATAAATATATTTATAAAATGAGATATAGATAAATTCAAGTCTGCGCTGTTGACTGTTTCGTATGAAAAGTCCTCGGATAAGCGGTGTACTTCAATTGATCCGTTCATTGTTTTTGCGACTGTCTCAAAAAACAAACCATCTGGACCCACCCAACTTCCACTTCCATCATCGTGATTCATCCACTCGGCTCGACCTTTCACCTGCATATATGGTGCGATTAATCATTTATATTTAATTCTAGATTAAATACAGAATATGTTCGAAAATAAAATTACCACATAATCGAAAGCATAGAACTTGATTGGATTTCCATATAAATTGGTAACTTTTGAGAACACTTTCGAATTATTAGTTATATTCACGGCAAAGTCATTTAGGAATGGGTTGTACGAATAAACATTCAAATTGTTATTCCAAAAGCATAACAAAGCATGCGGCGCTTGCCTGTACCAAAACGCGTCGAAAAAGGTGGGTATCCATGTATATTCTAGATCTGCGTCAATAATGTCTCCAATCACCACAAATTTACCACGAACATTCCAAAGTTTCGATACTTCTAAGCCATAAATGACATTGTCCATTTCAAGATAGTTGTGCTGGTTTAAAAATATGAAGGTCATATCTGGATGATGGTCCTCATATTGTCCATGCTGGATAAATGTGTAGTTTTCTAAGACAATTGTGAAAAATGTCAAATTATGATTTATATTGATGACTGTCTCCGCAAATAACTGTAGCGCTGAATTATTTTTCGTATCAACTATTAAAATGGTATTACAATGTTTGCATTCCTCAGCTAGTATACTGACAACATAATCTGATAGATATTTGTGATAATTTATTTCCGCTAGTACTAAAGTTGCGCTTCCGGAAACTATAATTATTAAAGTGTTGAAGAGAAACCCAATCATTTTTAATACGGGTAATATGTAGTATGAAAGCATATTATCAATTCCTGTGTTTATATACGTACACATACATACCTATTAGTGGATAAAATAAATTGATAAGCATCAAATGACAAAATCATTTATTTCTAATTCAACATTCTCTTTGAAATATTAATCAATTTAATAAAATAATATTTTCTTTATTTACATATTTTATCTTTCAATCGAATTTTACCAATTTAGTATACCTATACATACACCCCTAGACTGTTACCGTTAGAAAAATAATTTAGTTTGTTAGACATTTAAATCAGACTTGAATTCTCATAAATACCTATTAAAATAAAGAGTTGTTTTACATTTTGAAATTTATAAGCTATGCTGTAATCAGTATTCTCAATTAGGCATATTGTTTAATACCATGGTATTAAACAATAGCCGGTAAGTTGATTTCATTATTTTATTTAATGTTACTTTATTTTAAAGTATCAAATATATTTTAGTATATCGACGGACATATTTCTAAGAGCGAGTAAGGAGATTGCATACCTACATATTTCCAAATGAAAATGCAAATACATATTTTATTTCATATATTATTGGAAACGTTAGATCCACATGAATATATTAAAAAAAAAATTTCTTCTTCATATGTGGTATGTACTATGCCTAGTACGTAATTTTATGTTCTTGTATGTTTAACAAAATAGACTTAAATAATTTGAAGTTTGATATTTTATATTTATATGCGTATAAGACATTGCAGATATTTTGTTTGAGATTTCCTTTCAAAAAGGGTAATAATTTCAATTAATTTGAGTCTATTTTGTTTTTCTGTTAAAAAAATTGATAGACACAGCTAATACAATTTATGTAAAAATAAATAAATAAAAAACAAATTTCAAATAAATAAATAATTGAGTTTATCACTTCAAAATTCTAAGTTAAAATGTATGTATGTATGAACATACATATATCATATAATATGTGATGTCAATATAGAGAATGGCAATGGCCTATTAAAAGTAAAGCACAATGCCCGCATTTTATAACTAATTATAGACATATACTTATTTAATTTTTACGGTCGTTGCATTTGTTAATTATCATTTTAGTATAGGTACATACACACAATATTTCTGGTTGTATGTATGTACCGTATATGATTAATATGCGAAGAGCTGGGCATTATTATTTGAGAATATACGAAATAAAAAAACAAAATCCTTCGATGACATGTTCACAAATGTGTTCATGTAGCACACAATTCATTAACATTTTTCCAACATACGATATGTGCATGCCATGTATGTATGTATGTATGTACATACATACGTACGTAGGTATATGTACGAGTATGTACGTAATTAAATATACATGCACAATTATGAATGCTTGAATAATTGATTGAAAAAGATTTGTTCGGAAACCGCAAGCTCTTCCAGTTAATATCATTTGTATTCATTACATTTTGTGCAGATATACAAATGTTATGTATATATATATATATATATATATACGGTGTGGTTTGCTTTGGTTGAATGCACGAACTAACATGATGAGCGGTCATCGATAGGTTGTGGTTGCACAGACGGTATCGGAATCGCCACTTACCCTTTTCAAGACGTTGTGAGCTCAAATGCATCAATCTATCGATGTATTCCTGGAAATGAATACAACCAACACTCGTCTATCCACTTGCCATTTACAGCAGTGACAAACAAACCAGAAGCATAGAGTTGTTCTCGAGTACCTTACCTATCTTTGATTTTATACGCACATTCTTCATTATTGCAGTTATTACTTTAAGTATGGCTATTTAATAAATATTATATACATAATATGTACATATAAAGGTAATGGTAATGTATGTATGTATGTATGTATATACTTGTGTATGGAAAATTCTTGGGATCATCAACAGATGTGTTAATAAAACCATACCGTATATAGTGTAATAAATATATGATGGTGACTCACTAAATATATAATAGAACACCAATAACTACAAGACATTCTCTTTTCTTATAGATGTATTCCAGCTAGATCCGGTGTGACCGGAACCATGTTTCCGGATAGCCGGTGTTGCAGTAATATTCACCGCTGTTCGATGATGCGCACGCCTCAATGTCCCGTTCCGGCGTTTGGTTTTCGGCTGCTTTGAGTGGTCAGTGAGCGAGCGCCGTGCCGCGCCGCGCCGCGCCGCACCGCGCCGACCGGTGTCGTTGCCCTGGTGGTTGCTGGTGTTCCGTCTGCGTTCCATCTCCATCGTTGCTTTCCTTCACGTTCCTCATACATACGTTCCAACGACCGATTCTTTCTCTGTTGATTGCACAGGTATTCAAGCACCGGTGATGTGTCGCGTTCTCTTTCGCTCCTCCTCTTGCTCCTATGGATCCACCTGCCGTAACAAGATGGGAATGGTAGACCAGATACCGGTATAGCAGGCAGTCAACACACGACGGACAGACAGACAGACAAACGGACGGACGTACGAACGTACCAACAAACATACGTACGTATGTACATGCATACATACATACATACATACGTAGTACGTTTTCCCCACGATTATACATACTATACAGTCTCAGTCAGAGTCGCAGAACGACGGTCGGTGCACGCGCGTGGTGTGTTCATTCTTCGACATCTTAAGACGCTCGTGGATTAATAATAAATTGGTGAGGACGTGTCTCGCGAGTGACAAGTGTGTCTAATCTAATCTAATCGAATCAACTAATAAAGTGATGTTATTATATTATACGGAAGGCTTGTCTATTTTGCGATTGTCGATCTGCGAAACTAAATCAATATAATTATGTATGTATATATGTACGTACGGAGTATACACTTGAGTACCTACCTAGTAATTTGCTGATTACTTACTTACTTACTTACTATACCTAATACCTATACGTATCATTCATTAAAATAATTGTATAATTGTACTAGTCTGTCGTTTCTTATGTCCATTGGATAAAGTGGCTGGTGATTGTGTTTGGGACCGGCATGTGACACCCTCGACATGACGTCACATCGTCACCATCAAACGGTAAGTTAAATCTTTTTAAATACGTACATACTATTTTCTTTACAATTACTATATTACATGTATGATGCACTTATATTGACCACTATGAAATTCTAGTACTGATAGCAGTGACATATTCAACATATAAGATATATAATAATAATATATTTAATAAAATAATACCTTGCATACCCCTGCGTCACCCCAGCATTGAAATCTTATCAGAATATCTCCAGTGGATCAATTTCCGGATTGCATTTAAAGCAAGAAAAAAGAAAATTTATATTAAAACGCGATCTTAGGTATTGATCGGTATGACCTACGGCAGCACAGCACTTCAATTCCAATTTCATTTTAGTGTCGCATCGTTTTTCTTCGTTCTACCACTACACTAATAGCAATCTGTTATGGTGAGTGGTGTTTTATGAGAATATTGTTGGAGCTTTGATGCACCACTTAGCACCCTAATGCATCCTTCTCGGCGACGATACAGTGTGCCGCATGTGACGTGGAGAATCAGATCATGTGCGTTCAGCGTTCAGCGAGTTCAGTAAATAAATGCGCGCGCGCTACGAATAATTGTATTAGATCCAGAAAAACAGGTCTATGAGACGACGAGCGAGTCGCGACGGCGATCAGCAGTGCCAGGCCAGCAGGTAACGTAGCCTAGCTTAGCTTAGCTTAGCTTAGCTTAGCGTAGCGCGCGTGTCTGAGTTGAGAGCAAAGATGGCCACATTGCACAAGCCACGCCTTTATTAACCAAACATCTTGTTGAAGAAGCAGCAACAACATCCACTAGCCAGCAGGAACAATCTACTTTCATTACCGAATAGTGAGGACATGACCCGCCGCCATACACACATTCCACGCTAGCCGATTCATCCGCGAGCCTCTTGGCTGCTGGCTGCTGGCTGCTAGCTGCTAGCTGCGCTTTAGTTTACCGTTCGAGGAACAGTCTGCAAGCCAGTCGTTCCCGTCCGGATGTTGAAGAGATTCCATCAACGCCATACATCGATTTGCAATCGCGTGAAACTAATCGTCCGTATTATCATTGCTGACTGTCTCACTAGCTCACTGACTGCCTAGCTATACATACATACATATGTCCATTATTGTACTATATACATATGTATGTAATAAAGGAATACAATTCTCCTGAAACATACTTTTTGTATAAGTTAAATAAGCATAAACGTGCATAAGAACCCAGCTATAGTTATTATGTATTATGAAATTTGACAATATGTAGCGACTACTAGGTACATACATACATGAAAAATATAATTTAAAAAAAGTAATAGATAATTAGAGCAAACGGGCATATGTAAAATTGAAAGTGGAAAGTTAATGAAATAATTAAGCTACAGAAGAAAATTAGCCGTGAAAGTCGCAGCTTTATCGAAATGAAAATACATTGAATAGAAAAAAAAAAAAAACTTTCTCGTCTGCTTATGAAAATGGTAAAATGCAGCTTGGCTAGCCGTAAAAATGAACCACTGATGATGCATTTCATGGTTCTGTTCGTTTTGTGCGAATTGCTAGCAATTAAGTCCGAGCTGGACTCGGTTCTCACGGAGAGGCCGCAGCTTGAGAGCGCTCCGCTCGCCAACGGGCATCTCCCATCTACATACATACAAATATATACTACGGTTGCGGTATCATATCGTATCGTATCGTATCGTATCGTATCAACCGCCGCGTCGTATCGCGCCGCTCCGCATCGCATCGCACTGCACTGCACTGCACTGCACTACACTGCGCGTCCGTCAACTGTGTTGTACGCGTAGACGGTGCACGCAACGGCGGCAATGGCAAACAATTAACATATTATGTATATGATATACATCAGCCATCGTTTCATGTGTGCTGTAGCCTATATAAATTTATTTCTAGCTTGTGTGTGTGTGTGTGTGTGTGGTAGCCAGTTATTGCAATGCATACCATCACTAGTATTATAGCGGTATACATACTTAATATACGCACCTTGTGTCTATAGATAAACGTACATACGTATGTACATGTTTACTAATATATAACCACATACACACAGTTTTGATTGATAAATAGAATTTGACCGGTCTCTGGTACCATGCATTACGCACATTTATTTATGATACTTGAATGTTTTATGGGGACATTTAAAACTATTAGTCGTAGATGGGTATATGGACGATTTTATCTTTTGCTGCTTCAAGCCTGAAATGATTAAATAAATATCATAGATGATTAAGTTATTATTATTTACTTTATTATATGAAGTATTGTAATCATTAAAAAAAAAATCTATTTCGAGATTTTCACGGAAATATAGCTTCTCATCAATTCTGACTATTTTTGGAATGACGTGTGTGTGTGTGTGAACGTTTTACAGCCTTAACGGTTGAAGGTAAAATAATGAATTTTTAAACATAAGATTTGTATATGCATGCAAGAAAATCTCCAATTTTTGAAAATAATAGTCAAACCGGAAGTGCTTGTCATTTGGCCAGTGCTGATGGTGTTGTATGTGATAATCTGTTAATGAGATACTTTTATAATACATACAAATGGATTACGTATAATATGTATGGAATATAGAAAATATAATCTACATATGTTTATCTGAACAAAGCATTTATTATAATCTATACTTGTATGCATATTAAAATTAACTTACACACATAGTGCGTGATATATGTTTGTTTGTATGTAAATATTAAAAATGAGCTATTACTTGAATGAGCTTTAAGTGATATGTATAAGAAGCAGGAATGAACAAACAAATAAACGAATGAAGGATGAATGAATGGTTGGATACGGCGTTCGTGTGCTCTTCAATGTGACGTGATCGAGGAGTGGCCGTGGTTGGAGTATCTATGCCGTGGTCTGAGTCGTTGTCGTCGTCGTCGGTGCCGGGCCGGGCCGGGCCGGTCTACTGTTACTTTGAAGAAGACACCACTGGAATGCAATGCAATGCAATGCAATGTAATGGCTCTATGGTTATGTATCCGGACATGTCTCACGTACGTACATATATCTGTTTGTGTATACATACACACACACAAACACACATAAGAGAAATTTCAAAATTTTAAAATTGTTCTTCTCACATTTGTATATCGCTAGTTTAAATAAATAAACCATGATGCCGGTTATGCAAATAGGGAGACGCATTCTTTGAATAACTATTAATAATATTTGGGTGTTCCTTACATACTTAACATGCATACTTATGGTAGGGTATGTGAATACTGTATATGTATGCAAGTTATTACTACTTACGTTTTTGCTTTCAAATTCGAAATATCTGTATGTGTTGATGTGGTACAATGTCCAGTAAATATGATTTTCAAACGTCCATAGGTTGGTGCCAAGCATCATCTGTGTTGTGATCTGATGAGAACGACAGATGTTTAGCCTATACATATATCTAACTGTTTATATATATATATATGTGACTTACTTTTTATATATATATATATATATATATATATATATATATATATATATATATATATATATATATACATACACACATTCGTATGACCTAAACCACGACAGTGCACTGCACTGCACTGATTTGTTCGAATATTGCGTGTTATTTGAAAAGAAAATTCCATCTAACTATTACATCATCAAACGACACATTTAATGACGATAACGATAATGATGATGTTGGTCTACTTATACAAAGATACACAGAGGGTGCCATTTCATCATTCTATATCATTTAAACATTATTTTACATATTTATGTAATTATATAATACAAAGCTCTAGATATCTATCTGTCTGTATGTATGCATGTATATATGTACGTACGTATGTGTGTATATATGAACATACCTACCTGTAGTCAGATGTTGAAAAAAAGCACCCTACCCTACCAGGGCCTCTAATAGATACACTATAAATAATAACTTTGGGCACATGTTCCTATTCCAATCCAAAGACCTTGAATCTGCGTCCTAAAAACTACAATTCATATTCTTAACAACAGCACCAGCATCAGGTCTTTCTACCTACATATGTATAATATTGAATAAACCTCTTGTCAAATGAAGACATTTCCCAGTGTGGAAATTGAAGGAAATTTTTTCTCTCATCTCTCTCTCTCTCTCTCTTTGTATCACAGTTGTAGTTATCTATCTATATACTATACATATGTTTGTCTATATACCTATATAAATACAAAACAAAAGAACTTTGAATCAAATATACAAACCCATAATAATGAAGCTATTAGAGATGATTGATTCAATTGTGTGTTCTGAAGGGTAGTGTAAGCCTGTAATAGGAAGAATAATCACACAGAAAATGAAGAATTGTTGTCACCTGAGCTGAAGAAGTACACGATGCCGCTTCTTCTATGGACAGTGTTGCTGCGCAAAAACACAACAAAACAACGGTACACTTACCTACGTGGCTACTTAAACAATTTAAACTTTTAATTATAGCGCGTAAATGAACATACAAGTAAGTAAGTAAGTAAGTAAGCAAGCAAGCAACTGTTAGAACGTAACGTAAATGTTAAATGATTCTCAGAGTCCATTCATGAGATAACTCCAGGAAAAAATAACACCACTTCGTTCTTATCCATGTTCCATCAGTTTCTTTTTGTCTATGCATCGAACGATGTGCACTCAACTTCCCATCTTGTAATAATTCATTATTTAAATATTATATCTTGTTTTACTATCAGAGTCAATGTTCTGACAAAGTTTACCGATTCGCAATCTTATTTTACAAGAAAAATTATACCAAAAATACACACAGAAATAGTATCAAAAGTACAAAAATTATTTGAGAATTTTTACTTTCTTATACGAAAGTAAATATTGTAAAATTAATCGATCTCTAGGTTTTTACTTTCTTATACGAAGAGAACCATTTACTTTAGAAACAATATTCAAAGCGGAAGTTTTATTATTTGAACAAAATATCGTAATATCGGAATGCGATAACCGGATAGACACAATATTACTACATTCGTTCATTGTAGAAAATAGTTGTATGTATGTATGTATATTGAATGAAGGAATCATTTGTTGCTTAGTTCTGATAACAATTGAATAAAGTGAAGGAAGAGAGTGCACTTTGTTAAATTTCACACTCGAATCGCATCAGAAATCTCGTATATTGTTGACAAATGAAATGATGACAGACTCTCCCTTTCCTAGAACTGCACGAAAAACGAGACTAGCCGGTTCTATTAAAAAACACATCTCGTTGCATCCATCGTGATTACGAATCAAACCAACCATTTATGTATTTATGTATGTATGTACATAAACACATCTATATACACTTATTTATCTATTTTTATATTACATTCCGTTATTTTACTTTACATCACATTACTTTATGATATCTAACAAAACATGCCGATACATACATTAATACGTTACGATATACATATATTATAACAATGCACTATGATACTTTACGAAACAATTTGATTTGTGCCATTATTATAGTTATAATTATTTAGCGTGATGCGATAAACACATCGTTAAAAACATGATTAACTAACATGTAACATGAAAACAATGACCCTAAGTGAGTGAATTAGAAAAAAAAATTGTAATTAAAACGAATTCGCAAATTTTTTCCATCACCAGCAATGCGCACCGTCATTTCGTGTCGATACATAAACGTGATTAATATTAAGCACACGCTCAAAAAACGTTTTCAGCGCGATATGAAGATGGACAATCATGTTCGTCATTATACGAACGGAAAACCAGATCATTGATAAATTATTAAATACATTTTTTGGTATATCCGCAATTTTTATTAATAATATCCAAACGCATACTTATAATATGGGGATGGTTTTAATATTATAAGTATCATCATTGTTTCGCTTTGTATTGTTCATCTGCATCGGAATGTGTTTTAACCGCAAGCCGCAAATGATCAAATATTTTCCAATTTGTTGGTGAACCACGATGGTGGTATTTCTGCCTAATTCAATCACGGATGTATATTGGTATCTTTTTTCTAGTAATCGGATGTAGATACTACGTATGTACGAAAATATGTTTTTGTACTAATTTCGCAGCAGCTGAAACGTCTTTAAAATAAATCAAGCGATATTTATTTATATACTTACATATATATAAATATTATATATATATATATATAAAATTTGATGTAGTCATATTTCCCAATGTAAATTACAGAGTATAGGTACGAAAATTCGTTTACCGGTCGAGTACGTACCTACGTACATACATACGTATCTAATTTGTAATATTTAACATACATTATAACGGGAAGCAGCATTCTGGTCTGCCTTGGGCGTTCTGTGTCCATTGAAATCTCTGCAGACGCAAATGCAGACGTATCCTCTATATATATATATACTATATATCCACTTTTATAGTTACATATATGTAGCTATCTGAAAATTAAAGCTTGATCATAGTAACAAATCGTTTTATATTATTGTGCAATTTGACTACAGTGACGAGTAAATAAAATATCGTATCTACGATGTTTTGCACTAAACATTCTTCTGCGTATTTTGTTTACATTGGGAGTGATATTTAAATACATAATATGATCATATTTTTAATATTTTACTGAAGTGAAATGATTTGAATTTTTTATTGCATTTTGCCAACTGCGAATTGTATTTTTAAATGTCTTATTGTGCATTAAACAAGTATATTACTATTAGGTTTGGATGTTGTGTAGGGAAATCTAATTATTCGCAATATTTAATTTTGGAGCGAAAATAGTATTTTATTTATTAAATAAAATATATAATAAAAGCTTGTACTAATATGAAAATAAACATCAACTAATGTGATAACTTACTTAACAATTATACTGTTTACGGTTGCTAGTTGCTTGCACAAAAAAAAAGTATTGTGCTAATGATCATTGAGATAATTACACCCACACACATACATACGAGAGACAATTATATACCCAGCAGCACGTTTTGTATGTGCACTAGTATGTATGTATGTATGTATGTATGCATGTACCTGACTGGCATAAATAGGTATGTATGTATATAAGTACATAAATTATCACATACAAGATGTATTTATTGTTGAGCGAATCAGTGCGTGGGATAAACGTAAAATCACTTTTTTTTTTGTCAAGATCGATAACATTTAACGCTATCGAACAAGACTTTAATTAATTATGCGCAAAGTAATTAGCACTTGCTTGAATACACACATATTATATACATACATACTACGTGTACTACATGACACTGTGTATGCAGATAAAAGTACAAAATATACATGCATATATGCCTAGTATGTCATTGAATGTTTGTTGTAAAGCCAGCCGTAAAAAAAGAAAAGAAAAAATAAAAAGAAATAATAATAATAAAAAAAAAAGAGAGTGACTCTCTTTCGTAACGTAACAAAAAACCAGTATGTGTTGGGCCACCCGGGTCATTTTGAAGATAATATCATCCAAACACCAACACGATTGGTTCACGAATTTAAAGAACAATCTTGCTTGAGGACATTTCCGCTCACAATCCTGTCAATGGTGTCAATGGACTTTCAATATTATGGGACACATTTATATGTATTACGTGTGTATCATTATGGGATCTATGTACATACATACATAGATACAGACAGATAGATAACATACATGTATGAGTGATGTTTATGTATTTAATTGAATTTACCCTGATGATTTACCTTGCCGTCGCTTGCCAACTGTTTGTTGTAGGTATATCGTATCTAATGCAAAATGTCTTGTGTTTTAGAAAAGTAGAGGCCAAACGATGAAAGAGTGGCCAACAGCTAATCGAGGCCGCATTTGGTTCCAAGTTATCTTCTGCCTGTTCAACTTAACATTGGCAGTGAGTACAATTTCTTTTCTTGCCATACTCTACAAACGTAGCTATATAGAAATACTGTTCATGTTGGACAACAATTCTTTCCTATAACAAAATAATAACCATTACCATATACAGCTGGTATATATTCATCTATCCATCCATCCATCCACAATTAGGTACATACATACATACATACACAGATAAATAAATAAATACAGCGTCTGTTGTTTGATACATATTACAACAACAGTTGTAATTTCTCATCTGCGATATTGGCAGCCATCTGTTACAGCGCAATATTTGTGATCCATGGATAATATCAGCTAATTTATAAGAACTTCTACACTGCAAGAATAGCTTATGATTCATTTTTTTTTTAATATATGTAAGTATATTATATACTTATTATGTTTTGTAGAAAAAAATACAGTTATTTAAAATACCGGATGAAAACATCAAGAATTAAATAACAAATGTTACTTACAATTAGTGTATCATATATTTGAATTATATATGTTTAAATTTTTTGTATGTTTGTTTTATTAATAATATGTTGTCTACATAGGTATATATTTGTATGTATATATTTATTTATATACAAGAACTGTAACAAATATTCAGTTAGTATTCAGTACACTTCCATTAGTTTCTAGTAATTCGGGTTCAAAATTGAGTACAGTAAAATACAATAAATACAACCAAGCGAAATATCTGCACTGAACTTTCTAATACGTATTTTGTTTACATAGATGGCATATTAACACACAAATTTTGAATAATTTAAGGAATTTTAATATTTCACTAAATTCCAAATTATTTGAATCTATTTTGTTTTTTTGGTCAAACATTTGACAGGCAAAATTGATATGATTTATGTGATAAAATTTCCCATACATATGTGTGTAACTATGGCACATTTTCAATAGCGATTTTCTTGTAATCGGTATACCTTTTTTGCAAAAAAATGTTTCTTGTCTTAAATTTATAGATTCATAATTTTACCTTCAACGCAGATGGAATATTTTTTACAACACACACACACACACATATATTTATATATATATATATATATATATATATATATATATATATATATATATATATATATATAAATGTATAAAATTAGCGGCAGAGAAGTGGCCAATCAAAGTTAACATAGATACATATGCAGAGAAATAAGATACGTTGTCTGCAGACTGCTTGGCGACGACAGATGACCGTGAGCTTGGCATAAACCAAGGTAAAATTATTAACTTTCGAATGAATCTTTGGATCATACTTAAATATCTACATACACATTTACAACAAGACGACACCCCACCGTACCCAAATGCACCCAAAATAATACCAATCATTCGTTTACTCTTCTCAATCAATCTGTAATTTGTGTACTTACATACATACATAGATACATACATACACATGTAGTATTAATTAATTTATTCACAAATTATATATGCACATGTTATCCTTTAAACGGGCGACACAGTGTGCAAGTCGTTTGCTGCGTATCGTATATGTATGTATGTATGCATGAATGTACATATATTATAAGCCTAATTAAAATATTTACTTTTGCCTGTTGATTAGTTTTGCAATTTTGTTTGCATTTTCCATCTAATAAATATACATAACGAGCAGATATTAAAAACATATATTATAGTAGATATATGTATATATGTATGTATGTTTGGTGCACAGTCACATATTTGTATTGCACGTAGAGGTCATAAGACCGCCAAAGAACCCATCCCATTTGACTAATTCAAATGACTGTCAATAAATCGCTTTTAATTATTATAACATTATTGCAAATAAATAAAATAGTTACGATGATGCATGTATGTTTGTATGTACATACATACAAAATATACTTATAGTAGTGTATTAGAGCTTTAGTCATCTTCATAGTGTAGCGTAACTGTAAAACCATTGACCCGTTTCGGATTCATTAACGCCGCGCCGCGCTGCGCCGGACCGGGCTGTTCTACAACGACACATCGTATCGATACCGCACCTTCCAAATCATCAGAAATGCCTTTTCATTACTGTTCCCACAATGCAATATAACATATATGTATGTATGTATGTATGTTATGCACGTAAGCCAATATCTCTGTTACATGTTATACATATTTATTTAGTCACGCTCTATGTGTGTGTGTGTGTGTGTGTATTGGTTGACCACTAGAACAAACAAACAGACAGACAGACAGACAGACAATTTATTTAGTCATTTCTGTCACAACGCAACAGTTGTTGTGTTGGAAACAGTAAAAAAGAATCAACATTTTCCGTTATTCACACTATAGTTATAATGGTGTGTGACCTATGGCATAAACAGGCGGCGATGGTCATATGGTGACGATGACGATGACGACCCAATCTTTAATCAATAAATCACCTAGCCATATCGACAGTTATCTAAGTATGCATGCGATATAGTATTCATACAATAATAATACCGAATTTGTCATTTGAATATAGAGGTGTTTGTGTTAAGGCAGGCTTCGCCATGGTTAAAACAACAAACATACACGTACATACATCACACAATTATCATTTTAAAGTGTTCTTTAATTGTATATCAGTGTTTTGCTTGGCATTCTATACAAGTGCTCTCTGGCATTGAATTTGAGGATACATCACGCACCATAAACTATATACGTATAGTAAATATCCGCAATGGCCTTTTGCTTAGATAAAAGGAATATTCAATACAAATTTTCAATAACGATTTCCTGATTCTGGAAAATAAATTCAAACAAACATATTAATATCTCCAATTTTTACAACCCATTTCATGTTATTACAGAAATCGCTAATTGTGACTAGACTTCCAATTTGAATATAAAATATTTAATGGGCAAAATTTGTGCTACATAGTATGGTAGATAAATTTTGATAAGGTGGTCTGATCTAGTTCTGTTCTGTTCTCTTCTCTTCTCCTCTGGTCTAGTATAATAGTAGCTATGTATGTATATGTAGTAGGAATACTTACTTTTAATATGATACGCACAGCCACCATCACAACTTGTCCTCGACCTGTCCTGCGCCAGCGTCCAACACGGTACCTGCATTCCAGAGAATATATCTACTTGTTCTTATATAACATGTTGACAAATTAAATACACACACACATACATCAATATATATATATATATATATATATATATATATATATATATATATATATATATATATATATATATATATATATATTTTAATATATATTTATATATATATATATATATATATATATATATATATATATATATATATATATATATATATATATATATATATATATATATATATATATATATATATATATATTCACATGTGTGCATTCATTCCAAGCTGGTAAAGAAAAAAATTAATTGTACTGGTTTTTGATTCGGAGAATTTAGTTCTTACCTGAGACATTGTCTGCTGTTTGTTTTATGTATTGCAGATGAATTGTTGCTTACCTATCTATGTATGTATGTATGTATGTATGTATGCATGTATATAAACTGATACTGTTTAATGAACAAAGAGATAATTTATATTTAATAAAGATGTGTGATAAACACATAAATGAATGAATTAAATAATAAGACCATCATTAATAAATAATCCTTGATAAGCCAACCAAAAATTATGATATAAGTAGTTGATGTCAAGATCAAGATGCGTGCACGAAGCAGTGCATGTCTGAAAGACATGCCCACGTGCTATCCGGTTTTCCGCTTCGTAATTCGGTTTCCGGATTAATTAAAAATAAAAAAAAGTAACGCTGGCGCTAACGAACTATCACTAACTAACAAACAAAGTCCATTCACGCACCATTAAAAACTTCGTAATAACACACAGACACACAAGAAATAATGTTTTATCCCAGGTGACTAGTACTAGTACTACCAACGGAGATATCTGGCCATTGGAGCGGCCCGATGGCATGCCGTCCATCCAGAGCCTAGAAGTGATGTGTGGCAAAGACCACATGGACGTGCACCTCTCGTTCTCACACCCTTTCGAAGGAATAGTCTCCTCCAAAGGTCAACACGGAGATCCGCGATGCGTGTACGTGCCCCCATCAACGGGACAGACGTTTTTCAGCTTTAGAATCGCGTACGCTCGATGCGGCACGAAACCAGATCTAAACGGTCAATTTTACGAAAACACCGTCGTCGTCCAGTACGACAAAGACCTGCTAGAAGTCTGGGATGAAGCAAAGAGGTTGCGGTGTGAATGGTTCAATGATTACGAAAAGACTGCATCGAAACCTCCCATGGTCATTGCAGATCTCGATGTGATTCAATTGGATTTTAGAGGTAAACATTCATTCAACGATTTATCATTTATTATTCATTCCAATAATATAACGATTTTTTTCAAACAGGTGATAACGTAGACTGCTGGATGGAGATTCAACACGGCAAAGGACCATGGGCTCCACCTGTAAGTGGAATAGTTCCACTAGGATCAACCTTAACGCTTGTAGTTGCCATCAATGACTATCGAGGTATAGTGTTAATAGCACCAAATGGAAATAGAAATGGAATTAAATAATAAATGATTGTTTTAGGTGAATTTGATATGAGAGTCAAATCATGTGCAGCTTCTGACGGAGGAGGCCACTTAATCCATTTATCAGATGAATTCGGATGCGTGCTGCGACCAAAAATGATCAGTCGTTTCCTAAAGGCGCGGGCCGCGGACGAACGCGCCTCTGTCATTACATACGCGTTCTTCCATGCGTTCAAATTTCCAGATGCCCTGAGTGTCCATATCAAATGCAAAGTAGAGATTTGCCGGCACGGGTGTTTGGATCACTGTCAAGATCACGGCCACAATACTGCCAATGAGCAAGAAAAACATTATGGGCTTCAAGAACGAAAAGACCAGGGACTGCCTGCGGTTCATCGGCATGATGCTGAAGATGGAGATTTCTTGTATGATGACATCGTACAAGAGGGCGATGAGATGGCCGCTATCGGCGGGCATTTTCAAACAGTTCCACAACCGGCCAAAACTCAAACGCATGCTGCAGCAAATAATAATAATAAAAACCGGGAACATCACTTGACTTATGGTCCATCATCAGAGCAAGATGTTTCTGAGATACTTTTACCACAACCCTATGTGGTAATCATTGTTAACTAGCTGTAGTTAGTTTATTCAACTAATAATTTCTTTGAATTTTAGGATAAAAATCAAGATAGATTCCCCCACGGGCCACGACACTTGGATAATGAAGATCCATCACTAGTTGCAGCCCCAAGAAGCTTGAGTAGTAATGAGGCAGATGTCATGTATGAGACTGTTACACCGTTACCCTCGCCACCGACAGAACAACCTACAGTCACTCAACCGAAGCGACGCCGACGTAACTTGGTCATTTCCGACCGAAAGGTCCGCAGTGCCGATGTCGGCGTAAGCAGTTTGTACGAGGTGATTTCCGAGGCGGATTTGGCGTTCAGCCCTGACGGACGGGCGGAAGCTGTCACAGTCTTCCAAGGCCGGATAAGAGAAGAGGTGGTTTACGGGATCTGTTTGCCAGTGCCGGGATTCTCAGTGCTTTTCGTGTTGGTGGCACTTTCAGCCGTGATATCAGCGCTGGTTGCAGGTTCGCTCCTCTACCGGTACCAGTTGCAGCGGGAACAACAGATGACACAGCGCTCAGGTGGGATGGTGGCCATGAATTCGTTGGCTAGCTGGGTGGGCTTGAGGTTTCAGAGGACGCGCGCCGCGCAACTGGATACGAATTGTAATAATAATCCGGGAACTAGTGGGCTGGCCAATAAGAAAATTGTTGAAACTTTATCGACACGCGATGATTAATTTGTGTCTTGTATAAGTGTATTAGTGAACCGACGGGCTGTTTGTATTGTATTATTTGTATAATTAGGCCCCCCAAAAACCCACCAAAAAAAAAAAGACATTTTTCAGCGAAGACGAAAGGGGCGCATATGCAATATACTAGGTATAATAATAATAATAATAATAATAATAATATCGGATTTTCTTATAGTGGGTTTAAGGGGTAGAGGAACTATCCCCTGTCTATCCTGTGTTCACTGCTTTGTACCTACTAAGCGAAAAATGTAAATACCAACCTTATACATATTTGTTTGTTATTTTTTAATATTATCTATATTCTATAATTTGTAATGAGTATCGGTATGTATGTTTTATACTTGAGTTTCTTCTTCAGATATATATATATATAACTATATAATATGTATCTGTAGATCCCCCTGTATATATGTATGTATGTATGTATGTATGTACCAAATACATATTCCAGTAAACATATTTTTAGTAGAATTTAACTGTGTCTCAGCTCAGCTTGTTCAAACGGTGGTTGATTGGAACATAATTATGTAAAACCAATTTCTCAATCAATTTGAAAGTCATCAATCACTCCTTAGATATAGCAGTATATACGAATATAAAGTTTAGATTACCCTAAGGGCTGGCTTCTTTTTTCTGTAGTATAATGAGCAGATATTTTTATTTGATAGAAAAATTGTCGATTAGAATAAATATATATTATATAGTTATTAGGTGTGTATTAAACCAAGTAATATGTATGTATGTCAATCGGTGTG
Source organism: Nebria brevicollis (assembly GCA_944738965.1). Classification (NCBI taxonomy): domain Eukaryota; kingdom Metazoa; phylum Arthropoda; class Insecta; order Coleoptera; family Carabidae; genus Nebria; species Nebria brevicollis. The sequence goes on from OX122906.1 coordinate 13,014,872, forward strand.
TAAATATTTTGTTAAATTATTGTAAAAAAAAAAAACAAATTATTATGTACGAGCACTTTTCATGAGAAGCAAATAGATTCTTACATTCATTTGTTGTGCTTGCCAATTAAATATGAAATAAATTTAGAACGTAAAAGATATACCACATTCCGTTTAGTACATATGTATGTATGTAGATACATACATACATACATATTACTTCATAAGAAATATTGATTCGATTTTCCATACTGAAAACTATCACCAAATAAAACATATATATATATATATTCACATATCTTTAGAAATCAATTGCATATGTACTTAAAAATAAATACTTATTTCCTAAGAACCCTTTCGGAAATGAATAACTTATTCTAGACACTAATTATTAGCCAAGTACATACTAGACTAGATATAAATTTGTGCAATGTTATTTATTCTTACCTGATGTGTTGTTTAAATAATAACAAATTTGTTTAATTATTTCATAATGCGAATTATTAAAATAATGCGTTTAACATTACGTTTAAGTCCTAACATATTGATTAATAATTTTTAAATTATTGTTGAACGATTTTTACTAATTTAATTAATAAATATTTAAATTATTTAAACTTTTGTGCACGCCTTGTGTTTTTTTTTTTTTATTTGATTTTTATTTATTATATGCCTACGTAGCCTGTAACCAATATTGTATGTATATTTTCAGATTGAGAATGGGAATAAGGCAAATGTCATGTAAATATAATTATACTTTTATTAGAATCTCTCAAATGTTACAGAATTTGTATCTGTACTAGGTATAATTTTACTAGATGCATACAGTCACTCTCACTCTTAATAACAGTTGACTAAAATAAATAATTGTTTGTTAAAACATTAATAAAACTTAATAATATTTTGTAGATGCTACATTACATACTTTTTATTTATTATAAATCAGACCTTTTATTTATATTCAATGTGTGTAAGGTAGGTACTTATGGTTTTATTTTATTTCTAATTTCTATACTGTGGGTATAAATAAGGTAGGTATAGTTGGTATATACTATAGTAGGTATTCAAAAAATACCCTTCACATTCTAAATGACATTTATATATTTGCACATTGAATAATACTGCGAACTGATGAATAAATAAAATAAATAAATAAATAAATAACTTAGTTTAAGAGAATTTCTTTGCTTACAAAAATATGACCAGCTATGTTATGTTTATAATTATACCAAAAACCAAATCCACGATAATTACGTGGCCCCTTGTCGAAGCTTCAAATATTTACGTACTTTGTCCGAAATCGCGTTGCATGATTGCACAATTAATAAAACAAAATTTAGAACATAAGTTTGAATAAAATTTGAAACAATCAAATTGTGGCATACGCAATCGCAATTGAGAGACAACAAACACGCAAAAAGGAGACTTCAGGTAGTAGGTACGTAAGTATGTATGTATGTATGTATGTATATATGTGTGTACGTACATATACCTATAGCGCAATATTATAGCTATGTATATATAGATATTCGTATTTACAGTTGCATTAACCGGGAAACCTACTTCGTCGAACAATATCTGTGAGCAATTATTGACTCGTCGAGCCGTCCGATGACCGAATCAGGTCACATCGACCCGACCGACCGACCGACCGACTGTGTGAGGTAGACATACATCACACGCCGTACCGGCCACACCAAATTATGCACGCGTGTGCAAAGTAAAACAAAAACATTAAATACATTACATTACAGTTTGTGAAAAACTGTTTAGATTGGATCACTTCTGAATGGATGTCAAAACGGAATGAATGAATGAATGAATGAATTGATGGTGTGTTATTATAATTTAACTAACCATCTAACTATCATCTATAAAATGAAACTGGGAGGGGTCCTACGAGTAAAAACAACTCTTTGATTTAGCTTTGCAGGGCGACATGACGGTTGAGTTTGGGCTTGTGAAGCTAGCCGCTATGTTCTTCGTTGAGAACGGCCGCAGTCGGACGCACAAGAACGCTGACAGCAGACATGACACAACTAAAATTGCCAACAATACAACAAGCGTAGCAGCAAAGCCAGGTGTCGTCATACAAATCAATCCCTGCGAAAGGGCGGCTTCCTCCCGCCCGGGAAACACCATCGTCGGTGCAGTCGCATTGCCATTTTCATCGAGTGAAAATGTTAAATCTCCCGTCGACACTACGCGTATGACCCTGTTCACGCCTACTTCTTTTTCTGGGTCTGTGGCGCGGGTCCTGCGCACCCTACGCTCATCCCTGGGTCTGTTCGAGCCTGGTCCGTGCAAATAAGCTTCTAATGGTAGAGGTGGCGGTGGTGGAGGTGGCCCATAGGCACCTTCCGGAGCTGCGCCAGCATGATGCAAGTCCAATAAACCAGTGTGCAAACCATGAAGGATTCCAGCCCCGTTTGCCGGTTCTGAACTGCACTGATCTGGACATTGGTATCGGCAAATCTGGATGGTACATTGGAAATGTACTTCCATAGAGTCAGGGAACTTGAATGCCTGGAAATGTGCGTAGCTAAGCACTGAAGCACTAGCGCCAAAGTTCTTGATTTTGGTAAAACGTGACATGAGTTTTGGTCGCGTAACACAACCTTTCTGGTCAACCAACTGGATGGGCGCACGTTTGCCATCATGCGCCATACAATTCCGCACTAGCATATCAAATTTGGAATCATCATCTTTGATCGCTAGAACCATGGTCATTGTCTGGCCAATCTTGACCAAACCGGATACTTCAGAAGCCCATGGACCTTTGCCTACTTGTATTTGCATCCAGCAGCCAACGTTATCGCCCGCGAAGTCTGCACGAACAACGTCCAACATATCTACCGGGAACGGTCGGAATGTGACCGACTTCTCGTATTGGTCGTGCCAAGTGCACCGTAGTTTTCTAGCCTGGTCCCATACTTCTTGGACCTGCGGATCGTACTGCACAACGATAATATTTTCAAAATAAGTGCCCGAGCCGGAATCAGCTCCGTAGCCGTACAGTCCATTTTCTGTATTTCCTGCAGTACCACACGCATGTATACTAATATCAAAATTGGCTGAAGTCCTGCCCAGCCCAGCGGGCAAATGAACACAATTCACATTACTGTAATGCCCCTTACTGAAAACAATACCGTAGAAAGGTTTATCGAAGCCCAAGTATACTTTCATCAAATTCTTCTCGCATTTCACATCCAGTGAAATGATTTTAGGCATATCTGGTACGGGTGCTGGCCACAAATCGCCCCCACCCCCATATTTGTCCATAGCTTGTTGTTGTTTAGGAGGAGAAGGATGAGGTAATGGTGGCGGAGGGCCATGATACGCTACATTATGACTGTTTCCATTGCCATGATGAGGGACTCCGTATGGTTTTCCAAGGTGTGGTGGTGACAGGCCGATGTGGGACCCGGTGCCCCCACGACCTGGTGGCAAATGTCCACGCTGAGGTGCTTGTGGATTGTAACCCCCTTTGCTTGGTTCTTGATCACCGGATTCCAATGCAATCTGATCTGGATTCGGTTCGTTGTCTTCACGATCTTGAGCATGTTTGTTGTGGTCGTTCATGTCTTCTGTACCTGGAACTGCTTCTACAACCTCTACCTCTTCAGATACCAACTATAAAAGAAATTTGTTTCTGATTTAACGAAAGGTACGTAAAAATATAGCTACAAGTAGGTATAAGAAAAATGAAACATGCATATCTTAAGTACACTTAGTTTTGTATTATACATAATATATGCTGTTGCACTTGTGTATTATAGTTATGCATACATATTTGAGCAATGGGTTAGTGGGACAAGTCATCAACACTCCCACGCGCCGGACGCGCGTAACAATAAATCACAAGACGGCTTTAGAGAAAAAGTATTAGTAGGTGCATACATACATACATACATACGAGTACGTTAATATTATTAAGAACATTTTACTGAAAATGTATTTGTGCATTTTTTGTATGTATACCTATTACAGACTAAATGACATCATTTATTATTTTTTCTTATATTCAATATCAATTGCGCAATGCTGGTTTCGTTTGAGGGCCACACGAGTGGAGTGGACCACACCGAGGCCTCCTTCTGAGAGGGGGGGGGGGGGGAGGGCCATTGATAACGGTGTGTTGACCGGCGCGGTGCTGCGCCCCAGGCCACCGACTGACCCACACAGGTATCTACACTCACACTCTTTCATACATCCATACAACAAGACCAAGAGGAATTGACACTGAAGTGGAGATTTTCTCGGCGGGGTGGGGTATACTGCGTTGTGGAATCAATAATGAGAAGAAAAAAAACGTCACTCTACAATTAATTTAAATGATGTCCCACTTTTCATCTCTCAGTGTGTGTGTGTGTGTGTGTGTAAATTACGTAATTTCCTTCATATGTTAAAAAATGTAATGTAAAGTAATTACATAATATATGTATAATCTATAGGTAGATCTAAGCAGACTCTCTTTTAGTGATTATATAAAGAAATAATAGTTGTCTAGTCACGGTCACGGCTGAGGACACTAATGTAACACTACAATACAAACAAGAAGACATCAGAGCTACATAACATACGTGTATTTAGTAATTGTGATGCATATTGGATTAACGCCAACACAACACAAATAACAATGAGGTAGGTTATTGCATGAAATTGAATTGCTGAATGCGCTTCTGATTGTTTAATGGTCAGCGAATGGATCCCGTTCTAGCTCTGCTCCCGTGACCGATCAACCAAACGTGTCAACATCCTGTCCGTATTCTAGATAGCAGTGAATCGCCTAATGGCCACCAGGTCTGCGGGCCGAACAGGAACTGCGACCGACACAGGCATTTACTTCCAACAAATCTCTGTATTCTAGGTAAACAATCGGCACAACGCGTGCAGGAATTGTGTACTTTACTATTATCGAGAGTGACATGGGAAAACAAATACCGCACTATTCATTATTACAATAACATACAAGCATATTTGTTTCTCATTACTAACACACTGACCTAAATGTTTCTCTCGTACACAACAATTCTTCTAGTTCTAGTCGTAAAATCATATAAACAATCAACCAAACCATCAATAAAATAGTACAAGCTGAATCCGGCACTACAGATGTGTATATGTATGTATGTATGTATGGAGCAAATCAACCACCTCAATGTTAGAGTGTTAGTCAGGTGCGTTTATCTGTTAGATTATTAGAAGAGAGAAGAAAAAAAAACCGTTACAAGAGAATATTAAAGACTTGACCTAGTGTTATTGGTATACCAAGGACGCGATGTTTCCAATTCCAAGCGATTGGTTTGTTTGTTAACTTACCCCTTTAAACAGGAGGCCAACGAGTATTAATATGTGCAGCCGCATTTCGCAGTCGCTGCCAGCCTATTCTTTCCGGCCGTTTTTACCTGCAACAAAAATAATACAATCTTTAATGAATACACAATTATAAATCGGATACGAGTCATGGCCACAGAAACAGTCTAGCCACATACGATTAAAATACATGCATTTGCATCGCTTCTGTTGCTCAACTGTGAAAAACTACTCATTTCATTTATTGCGCAATAATTATATTTAGATTGAAAACCGTTTAAGGTTTTGTTTTATATTAGGAGCTTATTACAACTTCCATACACATGTATGTATGTATGTATGTACGTACGTGTGTTGTTTAACAACACCTATACTGTATAAATGCCTAACTTGCCTATTGTATGTATGTATGTACATAATATGTATACAATTCACACATGTTTATATGCATAGCATATTTATTCTTTACACGTGTGTGCTTGTTTGGATGTACATACATACATACATACATATGTAACTAACTACCTATGCATAGTAAATAGATAGGCCTGTTTAAGTTGTTGGTAATTTAGCTGCTTGGATTCGTGATTTAAAAAAATAGCTATAGTAGAGTAACCGCGTGTCGTGTGGTGAACCAATGTTCCAGTTAAAAATTTAAACGTGATACGTGTGTATGCATCCAACTACAATCACTTGGTCTACATTTGGGAACTCTGATTTTTGTTTCCTTTATTTTTTCATTTCAGACACGCCAATCTGAAAGCTATCAAGAACCGTTTTCACCAAATATTTTCTACTACGTAATATCTACATACATACATATATATATATATATATATATATCCATGTATTTATGCATGTTTGATACCGTTAAGGTACAATTATTAATTATTTCATGTTTAACTAATGACTGTTGCATGCATACGAAAATATTCAATGTATATACTATGTATATTATATACGAGTACATAAATGTGCTGGTTTACGTCGGGAATGACTAGAGAATGAGAAATTGTGTTTAATTAATGCGCGGATGGGAAAATGTACAAACTATTGTGATGTATCTATTGTTTTAAAACGTTACTAAAAGATCTGTACCACAGATACTACGTGCAGTTAACAACAGTAACATTTTATGTTGTTTTATCATTTACATCTCATGAAATTCATTGTCAACTTATATTATATGAATTAATTAATGATTAAAGTTTATTACATTTTCAATCATGACAATATTATTTTTTTACTTATCAATATTTATAATCAGATCTATTATTTACAATCACTGTGCTAAGAAATGAGAACGACGAATATTAATTTTTGTTTACTGTATGATTTGAAACCTAAACGCTGCAGATTGCAGATGTCTTGTAGAGTTCGAGGGTTGCCGCATTTAGGTGCTAATACTAGAGTGTGACTTTATTTCTAAACAGTAGTGTACATACATATGTAGATAGATAAGTTTATATGTATGAATAATTGATTGTGTGCAACCGCCAACTGTTGAAGTGTGCGGCTAGGTGTGGTACAGGTTAAGGTAGCGTTATCTCTAATTGCGATCACAACTCGCGTATATTTAAAACACACACTTGATTGAATTGAAAGTGGGGCAATCGAACACCATTGATGTGTCGGCCGGTCGGTCGGTCGGTCGGACGGTCGGACGGTCGGACGGTCGATTGCTTGACCGATCGGAATTTATGGACCATATGTATACACATATGCAAGCTCCCCGAAATTGTTATCAACACAAACTGGTACATACTTTTTCACGCGCTCGTGAATCTTAAATATCTTAGTAACGAATCATGTGTGCACAAGTTGAAAATGTGAACGTAAACAAAATAAAATAAACCATGCATTAGTCGCGTATGTGCATACATACATTTGCAAATATATTAAGTATAGGTGCAATAGGTATAAAGTTTTAATGAAATAATTAGCTAATGTGAGCATTGAAAGTTCTATTTATTAGAGCAAATCCTTGACCTCCACCGGTCACGGTTCGTAGTTTGCAGACAGTGTGTTTATATGAACAAGTATAGTAGTATATAGTAAAGTAGAGTATTGCTGCTTTATGCATCAATAGAGCGAAAAATAAACTAGATCTTCTTGACCTTGACATAATTCTAATAGATTTGCAAAACGCTTAATGAAATTAAGAATTATAATCTTTTTAAGTAATCTGAATGTTTGATATGGATAAAAAGAATTGATTGTATTACTTATATGTATGTAGTACATACCTCTAATAAAAGGGGATAATGTGACGGATCCTTTTAGAGTATCCTTGTTTCTGGTAAACCACCAAACACTATTCGTAGATGTCGTGGAGTTTGTGATTGTTTTCGCAACACACCTCTACTAGTAACACAAGTATTTTAACAGATTAGCGAATTGCAGACAGAACACAATAGTTTTCGGTCGACGTGTTGGTCTGTGCAACAGGCAGAGCAAGAATGGGATTCACCTGTCTGACACTTTAGCACTAAGTATAACAACTACTGATCTGATCCCGGCGAACAAGTGTTATTCCATTCCAATCCATTCCAATCCAATCCATTCCATTCCACAAACGATGAAGCGTCTTGTCTTGTCTTACCCCCGATGGTACCCCGCGATCTACCATCACCAACAAGACCAAGACCAAGACCGCCTCCTGACCCAGACACGAGAAGAAGACGATACGTCGGTTCTCTACATACAGTTATTCCTTTTTAGGTACATACATACATGTATATTATATATATATATATATATATATATATATATATATATACACGCACTATTACCATCACCGACCCGACTCAATCCAACATGTGGTTATATTATACGATTGTAGACTATGCCCCGGATCACCGGATCTCTCACTGACGCAAACGGATCTTCTATGTATGCAATGACACCGTCTGCTCTGATGCAATGTCTGCAGTGATGCTATTTCCTTAATAATCTATGTATGGACAGTGTTTTTGATGCATTCTTTTACACACAGTTATTTATCGTTATTACTTGTTCATACTTATACTCCTCTAGTTAACAATCGATCATTACTAAATATATTGTGTATACATGAGAATATTTTTGCGCCAGTGTCTTACATACTGCAATGTATGTATGTACTATGAATGAATATTAAATCAAATTGCATATGAAATGATTCTATTGTGGAAGGTACAGTTAAAAATGAATGTATAACAGGGTATTCGAGCGTGTGATGCAACTAATAAATTATTTATAACCCTGAATGAATAAATAGAACAGTGACCCATTGGTAAATGTGGGTAATGGGTGTTGAATTGTTGACACTATTATATCATCATAAATGTATGTATGTATGTATATAACAAGTCATTGTTGTCGCACGCGATCATAGAACAAGTTGAATGAAGAAGATGCTCCTGGTTGAGTGAGAGTTGAAGGTGGGGGCAGTAAGGAAACGAAAGGGCCCTGGGAATGGGGCCACGGTGTGGGAGGCATGCAGTGTCAACTTGAGAACATGACACGCTAACTTTCTTTCGATAGATTTACATTTATTATTATAGAAATATACATATGTACCTATATATTTCATATTGCACACTGCACTTGGACAGGATATAACAAATACATTATTATTATTATTTTAAACTGGTATGTATAACACTACATTTACTATATAACTAACTTCCATCCGGTTATTATCTATGTATGGACGTGCATACGATCGATGCACTGAAAGTGCATCGTATCGTGAAAGCGCTGTTCACTTAGTTCTTTTCCGGTTTCCTTGATGATTTTTTTTTTAGTCCTTTTCATTTCACTATATAGTACTTTTTACTTTCGTATACGAAGTAATAAGTAACTATTGTAATCATAACAAACATCAATTGCGACCTTTTAACGGAAATACCTCTTTTATCTTTCTCTGATTCAACTAATTGTAATTGTAATTTACAAACGACGTCCGTCTGTCTCTGACGCTCTCTCTCTCTCTCTCTCTCTGTGTATATGTATGTTTGTGTAAAAGTGTGTATGTATGAACGTTCTAAAGTACAAGTTGTTTAAACAAAATCATGCAACATTAAACTTAAGTTGTGCATGTGGTCCGCAAGAAAGTCTCCTATTTTAGAAAAGAGTATATCCGCCCGGAAGTGCATGATTACCAGAGCCGAATAAACCGTAAGGCAAAAGAGCCTGAATTCGTGGGGCCGAGCACGGGTGTATAGGTGGTGCGGAAATATTTCTACGAACCTAATTATATAGACAATCACAACGATGCATTTTGTATGCAATTCTTCTGAATAGTTTATAAAAACACAGAAGAAGAGAGCCAATAATTTATTCGACTATACAGTATACAGTAGTATATATCGTACATTACAATGTTTTTCATTCGTCTGAAATGTCTCTGTTGTTTCATCAATTGTAAATACAACATGTGTGTTTTTTGTAAAAATGAATAAAGTGGGTGCCGGGTTGAGGGTACGTAATAAAATTGGAGTACATATGTATGTATGTACATACGATATGATTGTTCATCTAATTCTGATGATGATGGTTCATCGAAATCAATGGTAAAATACAGGAAGTGAAAAGAACGAGGTTAGTAAGGAGGTTCGCAGCCATGTTGGAATGTCGGTTGACCTTGACTCTGCTATATGCTTCAACAAGTGAGGCGGCATCTTGCCTTCAATACGCACACATCATATCACATACATACATACATTAACTACTTGCTTTGGAATTAAGGTATTTTATACCTAATATTAAATGAAATGTGTACATTATACTTTTATTGTCGCCACGTCACCACTTTTCTCTTCATTATAAACATGTATGTATCTACATACATACATACAGTACATTAAATACCATTTACTTTATGAGCATCACTTAACTTTTTTCCAATCTTTTTACCACCAGTTTTTATTGTTGTAAATAAACACCTAAGTATGTATGTACCTTAGTAGACAACTTATCATACTAACTCCAACAAAAACACACTTATTTATTATTATTTCTTTACTTGCATGTCTATTTATTATAAAACTATTATACAAATGTATGTACGTAGTAATAGTATGCGCTTTTTACTTTCTTATACGAGGTAATAAATTAATATTATCAAGAAAAATTAATTATTCTCGAGGTGCACTTAGAATTAAAATTAGAGATATTAATATTTCGCGCAATTTTTGTTTGAACAGTTTTTCCAAAAGAGTACCGGATACAAGAAAATCGCTATTGAAAACTTATTTATGTTGCCACAGTTTAAATATCCCTCTAATCTAAATAAAATACGGGTAGGAAAGTTTTGTGCAAGCCATTGCGAATATTTTTAATTGCAATTTAAGTTGCTTCTTAATATAAGAAGTTCATTAATTTTGAACTGCACACCGGTCTAATTCCTAATTATAATATTAACTCAGTTGCTGCGAAAATATGCTCATAACCAAAACCTGTGATTTATCTAACGGATCTCACAATAATAAATATTTTATATGTCGATCTTTCGGTGTGCCCGGAGGACGATCTACTCTCACACACACACACACTCAATGAAATAAACAGGAGAAAATGACGCAATTTTAAATTATAACCGAATTGGTGATGTTAACCTTATTTGCTAGTGATCCGATTATTTATTATGAATACAATATTACATATAATACATTCATCATATAGATTTTAACTACTACACATACATATGTACATACATACGTTTCGGATAGAATCCGGTTGGCGTATTAATAATGTGTTAAAAAAAAACACCTATTAATAGTAAATAATTGATGTTTTATTACAATAGTTTTATGCATTTTATGTGGCGGCAATTGATTTTTAGTTTGGTCTAGTTTTTGATCTGATTTAGTTTTATTTTATTACATAGGTACATACATACATACATACCTACCACAGTCATTTATTTATTTATTTCTTTCGAAATCTTTTTATGTCGTTGTGACACTTTTCAATCATTTTAATAGAGGTAACTATAATTGTACAAATTATATATAATCAATTATTACTATACATCTGTCGTATCGCGTCAAGGTCAAATCGGTTCACAATTAATCTCAAAACCGTTTTAGATTTGTATAAAATTAAGTTTCCTTGATAAATGTGTGCATAAATGAGTGCAGGGCACTTTAGATTAGTTGAAATAAAAAGTCGTTGAGTAAGGATGCGACCGTAATATTAAAGTTAATTTGAAATCGAACCAGTATTATATTATACATGACCGAGTTATATACATACATGCATACATATCTATAGTAAAAATATACGTGATGCGTCTAATAAGCGACAACGCCCAGAAGTACGATTATTTGGGTTACCATTCCGGTTCGGGCCAAGTAGCCTCTTTATATTTTCAACTATGTACATACATATGATTATTTAAGGATTTATAGTAGATTTATGAATCTTTTTGTTATGTTGCCTTTTGAGCGGATGTCGCCGCCCTTGTAAAACTGGTCGATTCACATTTCCCAAAGCTGTCGGTCCTAAAATGGGAGTGTCGCAATCCTTTTGCGACATGTCGAACATAAACGCCAGATCTATATCGTAACGTGGCAATTTATCACGCAAATAAGATATGACATTCTTGCCCAGCTCTGCTTTTCGGCTCATTATAAAACTCGAAAAGTACCGCGGACTTTTGCTTTTTTCTGCACAGTGTAACAGTAGCGCCCACGATTTGTAATCCGAGTCTAGCACATACGTATTGTAGATTCCTTCATCTATACACAAATTGTATATTACAAAAAGTATAAAATTTGCAAAATCATAACATTTATTTACAAGTATATTCAGCATGGATCCAATGAGCTGGTCTATCCGATTTGGGAATACTCCAAGTGATATTCCCTTGCAGTTGTTCGTTTATTGGGTCATCCGTGAAGCTGTAGGTGAAATTCATGGTGACTTCTTCCAAAGGGTGTATTCCCATTGAGGTCATACTGAAGACAGCTCTCATACATCTGTAGGCTAACGCTTCTTCTGAGCTAGCATAATATTGCACTACATACCATGTACCTAATAACTAATAATAATAATAATTATAATAAACTATGTATTAACATATTAAACAAAAAGAAACTTACCTCATTTAAATCAAAGTTACGGATTGCTTTAACATGAGGACACTTGGTTTTGTCTTCACGACGTTTTGCACCGTGCACTAGTGCTAATACAACGACAATTACAAATATAAAAAGACGCGTCATTGTCTACGAGTCAAGAGCGTCCGTTAGATAATTATTTATTGAAATTTCACATGAAATGATACTACGAATCCATCCGGAATTACTAGTTGCTGTGGTTTGTGTGGGTAGTATGCGATAAGTCCGTTTGTTCAGATTATTTAACTTAGTCAGGGTGGGTTTTAGTTTGTTTTAATATAATTCATACCAAAATAACTTATAATCAAATCATTGTGATTACTGTTTTTGATAGTAGTGGTACATATGCAACCCTTTCTGAATGTTTATTTTGAGAAGTATATAATTATTATCAATCATTGAAAAGTAATTACCAGTTACTCTAGTTAAGCGTGATTAAAATTTATTTTATTTACGCTGACCTGAAATTATTAAAAATTCCTATATTTGATTAACTTATACAGTATATAAAAGAATGTATTCATGATTTTTTTTTAATTGCTAATATACAATACAGTTTTAGAAATAAAGCACACTTGATAATTTTCAGCCTTCGACTTTTTAATCATCTACTATTAATATGTCGCTTATTGATGACTGAGAAATCAAAATACGTCGAATAATAATAAAGTAATAGTGAAAATTATCAAGCGTTTTTTTATATAAAAAAAAAATTAAATATGTCACCAAGTATCAACCACATACGCAGTTACAAGATTTTATTTGCAATGTATGGTAACGTGCTATACAGTGCGACCTATTGGTGAAATTCAAAAGTAAAAATTAATGAAATATTTGTGAATTAAATTCAGTTAATTTTCCCCAATAGGTAGTAGGTAGTTTATGAAATAAGGATGTTTTTCAGCGCTGGCTGCGAGCGCTTTCAAACGCATCAAGAAGTAATTATTATTTAAAATTGTTCATTTATTAATATAAAATACCGTTTGAACTATAGCAAACAAAATATAGCGGTGTTCTAGAAAGTATTTTATAGCAAATAGACCTTACTATGTTATACAATATTCTATTTCTTATTTTCACATATAGACTTAAGTTTCACGCCTCGGATTGGTCGCCGCTATTCATTTACAAAACATTGAAACTGCTATAGTACTACATAGGTAGGTATATCTAAAGCTTTTTTAAATTTTGAATGTTATTTCTCAATCAATTCTGCATATTTTATTACGAGACAACATATGTCTAGTATCTATTGTAGAAACATTTATATTAAATTCCAAACATTTCGCGGGCTAATACTAGTACTACCTATATATTTCGTATATTCAATATGTTTTTAACATTTCTAAATAGTCACTGCGTGTTTTATTGAAGACTGTTGCCTCCGCCACATTATATGTATGCGATTTATAAGTATTTTAGCATTTTTCTATGTTAGCACTTTTTGAACTATAGATGAAATAAATTCAAGACAAAAATTTGGAGTATACCTAGGTATGGTAAGGAAGGAATGGTAATTGTAGAAGTACAAAAAAGAAAAATTATATACAGAAAAGTTTATTCTTAAATAATGCACACATTTAAGTAATACAAATTGTATCCCAAACAGCAAAGATGATAGGAAGAGACAGTAGTATTGCTATGTCAAAAAATGTCGTTCGGCGCGGAGCCCGTCATGTTAACCAAAAACAGACGCAGACCATCAATCGGGTTTAAAAATCAGTCTTCCGTTTTACTTTAATTATTACGATAGTTCAAGAGGATTTAAAAACGACACCATCGCGGACTACAATACAAACACACATATTTTTGATTGAGAAACGTACATAGGTATGTACATACTACTACCATCGTGGTTGTATTAAATAAGTTTGTTCTCTTTCTTTTTTCTTATTTTTATTTTATTTATTTATTTATTTAAACAAGTTGTAAAGCTTTTTTATTATTTGTGTTAATTTAAATAACGCTCTACGAACGTTGTTTGTTGTTGTCATTGTCACTGATGTAGTTTGTTCTGTTTGCATGTTAAATATAACATACAATTGCAAAGCAGCTGTTGATTGTTGTTTGCAACCATCAGATTAGTATTAGTGTAATGTAATGTAATGTAATAAATAACATACAACGTACGTTGTTACTTCATTTTCTTGGGAATATTAATAAAACGATTGGACCACGCATTGTTCCTTTCGGCCCGAAAATCGTTCAATTTTGTTTATACAATATGTGCGATCGGCTATAAAACGCAAAGTCTATTAAGTATAATTTTTTTTTTTTGTGTTTTTTTTTTTATGTTTTCGTTTTACAAATGAGTATACTTAAGTGATTATTATCAACTTTCAATCCGAGCAACAAAATGATTTATCCAGGAATATAATTCACAAATATGCATCAAAAAGCGTTGGATTATTTTTAAATATAGACGCTGCACAATGGCGGTATTATCAAAAACATAGTGTTATATATATGTATATTTTTTTTCTTCATATAATGTAGTATGTCATAGTAAATACATAATTATTTAAGGTAGCTTAAGATTCTTTTTTTTTTACGTTTTTGAATTTAGTTTTTTCGAAATAAAAAACTAAATAATTGTAACATTTACTTACAGGCACCGTGCAGTTTACTACAACTAGAAATCTTTGCAGCTAAAGCATAATGAATTCCACAATTATTTGTCAATTTATGCCGTTTACGAGAAACCGGATAAATCCGATAATGAATCATTTTCATTCTTATGTGAAATGTTTTATTTTTTATTTAAACTAGTATTTAATTAACACAACGACACAAACTTCAATTTCATGAGTGAGTGATCCGTTTGCAAATTTGATTCATATAGTTTAAGATTGAAATACAATACCTAACGTAACTAAATTCAAATTAAACTCATTCATCATCGCCATTACAGTGCAATCATCAAAATCTGATTAGAGTACTTAATTTTTTTTTTTTATTACCATTTTTATCAAAAAATCATAAACTTCGTTAAATAAAAACATCGCGAAAAAAACGAAAATAATATTCTATTCTATAGATTATTCATTCACACAAATCCGAAGTAATATAACTAAAAGTGCAGAACAATGAGATTAGAAGAAATAAGCAAATGATTACAAGTGATTATTTGTTTCTATTGATGTTTTTAAACCGAGAAACAATTGTTTATTCTCTCACCAATCAATCAATCAATCAACCTATCTATCTATCTATCTACCTACCTACAAGTACAAATGTATCGTGAGTATTTCATTTCCAATAAGTGTCTCTTATTGAAACATTATTGCAGCACAAGAATAATGATTTATATAAATACTTAATTTTGTTTTATTTATTTATCAAAAGAGACACGGCCAGATCAAATGAAATACTCGTCAGTTAGATTACATTCCTTAGGTTATGTCATTAGTACAGTGAAAATAATACTTACGCCACATTTTATTAACAATGATTACTGTACTGGTGTTAGATGTGGTTAATTGCACAGCTTAGAACATCTTTACAATCAATACACGAATCATTGCGAATAAACAGGCCCTTAATTTGTTTCTTTTAATATAAATAAACCTACTAGTGCACATGTGGGAATCACTGTATCAATCAATCAATCAATTAATTATATTTTAACAATATTATATAAGAATAAATACATAAATAAATGTAACCAAAAATAAATCTAGCAGCACTCTTATTCGAAAAGAAAAATAATAGTAGTAGTAGCTAGTAACATAACACAAAAGAAAAGACGAATTCAAACTGAAACTGGGATCGAACGCTCGAATAAGCGCATATACTAATCATTCACACACAAACACTAAATAATTAGAGGTGAGGGAAACCAATGAGCGAATGAAAGAGTTTAAAACGATGGGAAAATTGACATGCACATATTTGAGTGTCAACAAAATAAAGGATTAGGGTGATTTATGAAATATTGGTACAAACAATACACATATGGAGCCACACACGTTTTGTATCTATCTGATATTTTGAATAGATGATTGATTGCTAACGCATTCAAGGAGGATGTCGTCTCGAGTGCAATATATTCTTTTTCTTTTTTAAATGATGAATCAATTTTTAAATAAGTAACCGACATGAGATTGATTCACGGAACCAATCAGTCGATTCGCGTCTAAGTCCAGTGTTGCTGAATTAATCAATGAGTTTACAGTGTAACAGTCCTTTCGTTACATCTGATTCTGGTGGCATGTTTATACGTTTTGTTGTTGCAATAATAATAATAAATATTCAATAAATCCACTATACCATACTATAAATCGCCACGCCAATGCAATGCAATGCAATGGATAGTAGGTATACAAAATAACCTTCTCGAGGGGGGGATATAAAGATATGCAACACAACATCAAACCCTAGATGCATACCGTAGTAGTGGATTTGTAATTTTTTTAACGTTTTCTTTTTTTTTTTTTTTGTTTAATATATATATTTATGTATTTTTTTTTTTGAAATGATTTGTCCCTTTTTTTTATTAATAATCAAACCCTATTCACACACCGTTTTGAGGGGAAATAAACGCTCGATCGCGGGTGATTATTTGGCACTGCCGTAGTGAGCACACATCCTCTTTTAGAGACTGCGCTCGCTGTAGAAGCGAAGCGTCAACACCACCTCCATGACCTAGGCAGTTGTACCATTTACCAGTGTTTCTTTCGGTTTGGTCTCGGGTTGTTGGCGGCGTGCCGACGACGGTGGCGGCCGCTGATTACGATTCTTTGGGTCACCACCACCAGTACGTTGTTGCTTTGGGCCCGCGTTGCTTGTATCTACTACCCCTCCGGCGACCGCCACCAACGCATCCTTAGAAGACGTAATTATTTGCGGCTGCAAGGGTTGATCGCCGCCGCCGCTTCCTGGACCAGATACGCTGTTAATATTCGCCGCTGTAACACAACACAAATCTCGAATTTCAATTATAATTTCTACAAACAGTCTTTGTTAATGCTCATTTTATACTTTGTTTACAATCTAATACTTAACTGATACATCCGATAACGACCATACAATACGATTATACGTATTTGTTTGAATTATTGATCAAACAACAAGTACAACTTACCTCTTTCTTGCTGGGATCCTTCCGATGGAGTGCTGCTTTGCGGGCGTAAACGACGACGTCTTCTGCGCCGGGTCACAGACACTGATCCACCCTCCATACTCGATATAGACTCTACACAAGTCCCACTACTCTCATCACCAACATTGAGACTACTTTAACTCAAACCAACCACACACCACTCAATCAACTATTCAAGCATACATGCATGCAATTCATTCATATTATTTTATCATGATTAAAATAAGCAGCGATTTAATCTATATATATATATTAAAAGTAAATACCTGTTCACTCGGCAAATGTCTCTGGGTTAAGCGAGTGACTAAAGTTCATTGTTAATAGAGCATTTTGTTACTTAATAAATTGCGCAGCACAATTAGTATGTACAATTAAAAAAAAAAAAATAATCTAACAAACCTCTATCAATGCTTGAGACGTCTTGACTGTCTAGAACAATCTCCTCGTCATCCGTCATGCGTCTGCGCTCATCTCGGCGATTGTCTCGGCGTGGATGGCCCCCTCGCGAGCCCCCACGTGTGCCACTGTATTGCCGTGGTGGCAAGTCTCGTACTCTCTCATCAACCGTGTCTGGTGTTTGATGACGCGAAGAACCTATCACAATACGTGAGAAATCGCCTTGCAGTTGAACTAAGCCAAAATAGAGGCTTGTTTTTTAGTTTAATTACCAGAACGATAGGAATGGTGACCGTTGTGATCGATGCCCCTGCCTCTACCATTGATTGCGCCCTTCTTGCCATTGACGTAATCAGTGTTCTGTTGGCCGGGGTTATAGCGTGGTTCGCTGTGTCTGCCTGGGCCACTGCGGCCACGACCACTTCGGCCGCGCATCATCCCACCGCGGCCACCTCTGCCGCTTTGGTTGTCCATGTCCGAGTTGTAGCCACGATCATTACGTCTGTTGATTGGTAACGATTGCATGGAACCCATTGTCGAACCATGGATACTGCGCAATTGCTGGTCAATCTCCAATTTTTCTTGCCGTAATTGTTCAACCTCCTATTAAAAAAAAAACAAAATTTATTTTATTACTCTGAAATATATACATATTTATTATATAAACAAGTCAAGCAGCGAACTTTAATATAATTCTATAAATTAGCATTAGATATCCATAAAGAATAAGAAACATTTGTGTGCAAAAATATTTCATTTAAACCAAAGATTCTCAACGTATAAATAATACGAAGTTTCAACATTTTAAATGGTATTAATCTTTTTTTTTTTTGATAAATATTGCGCATTATAAATATTTTGTGCGTGTGTGTGTGTGTGCGTTTAGTTACCCGTAGGTGTGCCAGATGATACTCGAGTAGTACTTTGGCGTTGGATATGCTCTCCACCGTTCCTACAAAGACAAAAGGTACTTGTCCCTCTTCACGCGGGATGGTAGGTTGAGGTTCATTGTCACCTTCGATCTTGACCCGGACCTGCGCAACCATACAACAAAAATTATACCCGAATGAAGAAACTAATTCACGCGCACACTTACAACGCCACTTTTGTCGACAATCTCCTGAATGATGCGTCCATTTTTACCAATGACTTTCCCCACCAGCGTACGTGGCACTTGCAACGACTCTTCACTGTACTCCAGCATTGACCGTGCGCGTTTCACTGACTCATCAGTCTAATTCAAATCACATGATTAAATTACTGACACCATCGACCTTAACAAATAGTTCATATATACCTCTCCATAAATTTTAAAAGTACATGAATGCTCTTCCAGTTCTATGTTGGTGATTCCATCGACTTTTCGCGCCTGTTGTATATTCGCTCCGTGAGCACCAATTGCCAACCCCATAAGATCTTCACGCACACTAAATTCATCCGTATACCTATAAGAAAAAACACACACTAAACTCTGACTTGTAACTAAAATAAACAATATTTAAATAGATTTATTTTCATTCGTTTAAAATTGGAAACAAATACTGTTCACTAAGTATTTGCAGCAGTTTCCTTAAATTAAGTAAAAAACACATGCTCATGCTCTTATAAGATAAACTCTTATAAAATACTGAAATCATAATTTATAATAGTTCATGAATCCTACAAAATATGTTGTAATCAAAAGAAAAAATTCAATTTATATATATATATATATTTAAATATCGTTGTATCAGAGGTTCTCAAACTTGGGCAACAACTCTGCATAGAGTGTTTGGTGCAAGTGGTACAAACAATCAGACGACAGTACATGCAGTATGCTTGCAGTACATCCAGGCCAAAACCATAAACATTTTTTGGTTTACGTTACAAGAACATCAGATGATTCCTCACCTGCAACCGCCCCGCCCGGCCTCATAGTTTGAGACACGCTGATAAATAGGTTTATATTTGCTGAAAAAGTAAACAAAACATGTACATTTCTAGATATATGTCTAGAAAGACACCAAATTCATGAACTATTTGTTTGTGCAGTTATGCAAATAAAAACGAATACACAGATATGCATCATCAAGTTAAAAGTTACCCTCCGACATTCGCCAGTTTCGTATTCTCAAGTTGCCGAGCTGCTTCTTCTGTACGTTTCAACAAGAGAACTTTCTGCGACAAGTTGCGGAAATGCATGTCCTGGATCATACTGCTGCGCTTGCGACTGCTCTCCTGCCGCGAGATAAAGTAGAGAACGCCGCGGTCTGGGACGTATCTGCAGATCGCCGCGCCAATCGCCTTTTGGAACTCTTTGTGCGCGTTCTCAACCTTGGCGTATTCGCGCACCTCTTCCGGCACTTCAATCTCGAACTTGAAGAACATTGATTTGTCCACCGCGCTGTTCGCTACTATCGACCGGATCTTGTCCACTTGCAGGATTTCCGTATACGATTTATCCCAGAAGTTGTATTCGACTACATAAAATTCACCTTTTATCATCTAAAATTAAAAAGAATTTTGTCGTTTACAAAATGTCATTATAATCATTATAATAATAGTAATAATACCTTAATTTGTGCTTTCCACCAGCCCAACGCTTCAGCTTCATTCGACCTCGAGTACACTTCGATGTCCTCGAGTTCCGTGAAATCAGTTTTCGCACTTGTTTTCGGTGGAAACCGAATTTGAGAGTACGGAAACTTAGATTCGGGCTGCCAACTGTGAATTGCACAAACAAATTTAACAATATGATTATAATTGAAACAAAACGCCACTTACTCATCTTCGAAACGAACCAAAACTTCATCATCGTATACGTCTAATATAGTGGCCTGTAAACAAATCACAAACAATATAGCAATTCGTATTTTTAGTTACAAATAAGAACAAGAACATGAATCAGTTCATTGTACGCATATACGATAAATAATTATAAATAACATAACAGACAATAGTTTTGGTGAGAATGGCTTCAAAGGTAAATCGAATTGATGGAACATTAAATTAAATTTAAACAGTGATGTGGTGTAGCTGTTTCTCTAGTTCGCGTGCAGTTCGTAGTAAAAAGAAATCGGTTTTTAAACACATGTGAAGAATCACGCCCTGTCAAACGGACATGGCGTCCCGTCCGCAAGAGCCGCGTTTTCTTAAGATTCACACACAACGAGATTCTTGAAAAGTATACTGGACTACACCGCGAAATCACACACAAATTACAAGCGACACCGAAAGATTGAGGATGTACGCTTCAAATGCACTGAATATATCGTACTTTTGTTTGTACAGACCTTATAATACGCTCCGTTTTCGCCGCATACTTCTACTGCAAGGTCCTCCATGTTGATTTGGTGGTAGTGAGGAAATAGCCTTGAAGCAAATTCTAGCCAAGTTTTGATCTGAACAAAAAGAAGACATTCAGCATGGCTGTACATACGTCCAGTACGTTTACACATATACCATTTAGTTAATTCTCCACAAGTCCCCGGTTCACATCTATACACACACATCTTTATCTGCGTTGCAAAATAACATATTCACCTAATAAATGAGTAATTAGATTATTGTACACATTTTGTTTTCCATCATATCAAAATTTTGTTCTAAACATCAAAGTCTTCAAGATCAAATCACTCTAATTGCACTGTTTCGAAATCACACATAAGCCAAATTAAATCGCCGATATGAACATGGTATGGTTATTAGTTGTAGTAGTACAGTAGTAATAAGCATGGCCGAAATAATAACTAATAATGAAATGACTGAAGAAGTGACAGATGGTTAAAGCATCGGATTTCGATAATATATATATATATATATGTCGTACAAACTCACGTTTGACCAAGTACAACAAAATGTCCAGCAGTAGTGATTCTGAAGAATTTTTCGACGCCGAAGATCAAACACCTAGTCGTTATTCTAGGTATTGGCATTCAATGTATTAACAAATAACAACTTAGAACTAATGTCAGTTTCTTAATTGGATGATATTCAACCGATAAGTACTAGTTGCGGGTTGTTTGTAAATAATTATTAATAACAAATGAACAAACTAAATAAAATTATTTTTTGACAGTTGGCGTTTTACGTCACTGCTTCACAGAAAGTGCGTTCTTTCTCTAAATGAAGTAACGCGATGGCTGCGTTCCAATCGCTGGTCGGATATTTTGAGTGCGAAATACCGCCCCGGTTTGAAATGAAATACAGCTTAGAACGCAGCCATGGTGGCCACATTTGGAACTATAATTTACTTTACGTGCAATATTTAAAATATGTAAATATTTTCTTGTTTGCCAGTGTTTCTAATAAAAGAAGATACGTGCTTGGGGACGCAAATATTATCCGAACTGGTTCAGAACCTATCATAAACCATCCCAATAACTCACTTGTATCACTTGCACAACACACCAGAGAAGCTAAATCGGACCATGGGTTTCCAGTAAGTGTTCACTTCTTATGTATGAATATGACAGCTTTATTAGCCCGCGAAATGTTTGGCATACAATATAAATGTTTCTATAATATATAGACGTATACTGTCGCAGAATAAAATTTATTCAGGAATAACTCTATATTTAAGGAGATAAGTAAATATGAGCCGCGCTCCATATAGCGCAATGCTTGTTCTCCTAATTTATCATTTCTATTAAGCTCTGAGATCTCTAAAGTAATTTATTGTTGAATGTTGTAATAATACGAATATGGCGTAAATCTTTTAAAATTGTGAATGGTGAACAGTCAGAATCGACACATAAAAAGATTGATGGCGCTGGTATCGTGGGCCGAAAACGATTCCACGAGCTCCGCCAAAAGATGCAAATCGATGACGAAGACATACTAACAGCTACGAGTAACACATCTCCACCAGACAGTCAGACATCATCAGTAGAAGGAGTGTATGCAGCTACATCTCGTACCACACATCCATTTCGGATAATCGAACACGATGCGCTCAGTTTACAGAGTATCAATTCTTTAGGGCGTGTCGGAAGAATTTTAGGTGCAGCAGCTGCAGTCAGAGATATTCAGAGTACAGCTGTTTCTCTATCGACATTATCTACCAGTTCAAAAGAATCGGAATCGACGCGGACGAGCAGTAAAGATGATGTATCTCATTCTCGACCTACTACAAACACCCTATTAGCTTTATCTATTCAAACACAATCAATCGATAGTCTACAAAGTCATTCCGCGAATGCTATTTCGGATTGTACTACAAGTCGAGTGCCATTGTTGTTACCACTACAAGAACCGGATGTGATCGCTAGTACCAAAAACTCTGTAGTGCACAACACATTAGTGGATACGAAGCCAATCACAGATGAGATAAAAGCCGGACCCGTTGCTCCTCCTAGAAGAAAAAAGAAAAATAAACCAGGACCATCCCCGCCCACACTGAAAGTAAGTCTAGTAATGTAATGAGTTACTTGTCCAATAAATAAATCGTTTGTGTTAGCCTCCCTCGCTAGATGATGACTTGCCATTAAATTCACCGTTAGCTAGCCCCGCTTCTACTATCGAATCCTTAACGCGAGAGTTCGAGCATTCACTCGATTATGACCTTCCGCTCAAGACAAAATCCGAG
Source organism: Nebria brevicollis (assembly GCA_944738965.1). Lineage (NCBI taxonomy): Eukaryota > Metazoa > Arthropoda > Insecta > Coleoptera > Carabidae > Nebria > Nebria brevicollis. Next base: position 13,038,336 of record OX122906.1, read on the forward strand.
TCGTCGTCACGCTCCAGCACAATTAAATCTGTTTCGCGCGAATTAGACTTTTCGTTAGACATTCGGGACGCAACAAAAGGACAATATGTAGTCAAACCACAAGATGAAGACAAATCTAAGGCACAAGGACCTTCTGAAGAAGAAATTGATCGGATACAAAGGCTCAAAACGGAGTTTATCACACACCAGAAGTCAGCCACAATGAATAACCATCGAGGATCTAGCAGCGGGAATAGCATCGGACGTTCAAGTCTAGGACCACACTCCAGTATGAAAGCGAGTACGATCCAGCGAGGATCGAAAGAACGACGTCGATCCGCCGGCGATGAAAGTATGATCAAACAACTAAATATGTTCGTGCGAACCCGCACGGATTCCGGCAAAAAATTGAGTGATTTAGAAATCCTCGAACAAGTGACCGTTTTGAATTTAGATACAGGCGAACGCGTTCCATTAAGCATCGCTGAAGAAAAGATTCCACAATGCATAAATCCGTTATCGCTGCAGATAATGCGGCTTACATCTGAGTATGTCAGTAATACAACAATCGACAAAGAAAAGGAGTCTGACGAGGAGAGCGTGGACAGTAAAATATCTTCGGTGCCTTTGGGAGAAGATACGGATGGAGATGTGGGTCGTGTACGGAAACGAACAGCAAAACTAAAACGGTTCTTGGGCTCAACTGTTAAGAAGACAATGGACAAAGCAAAGTCAATTGCGCAAGAAGTATCACACGCTCGCCACAAGGAGGATGTGTTCGATATTGTTGATGAAGTCAATCCCGGTGAACAAAATATCAAATTGAAAGCAGCAAGCTCGCATAAGGGGCCGTATGACATGGAGAACATACAACATGTTCAAGAACTATGCGGCGAGCACATCGGCGCGATCTGGTGCATGAAGTTCTCCTGTTGTGGTCGATTATTAGCGACCGCCGGCCAAGATAAGGTCCTTCGCGTTTGGGTGGTTCGCGACGCGTTTCAATTCTTCCAAGACATGCGCACGAAATACAATGCCGAAAAAGTGTCGCCAACGCCATCACAAGAATCACTAGTCAGTCATCACTCTATAGAGGATCCAAACATCAGCAGCACCACGTTACCTGAACAAGGCAAGAAGAGCATCTTTATGTCGAAACCATTCTGCACGTACACCGGCCACACATCAGATCTGCTCGATGTCGCATGGTCCAAAAACTACTTCTTATTATCAAGCTCAATGGATAAAACAGTTCGGTTGTGGCATATATCACGCAAAGAATGCCTATGTTGTTTCCAGCACATTGATTTCGTAACAGCGATTGTATTTCATCCACGAGATGATCGATACTTCCTCAGTGGTTCACTCGATGGTAAATTACGCTTATGGAATATACCCGATAAGAAAGTCGCTGTTTGGAATGAAGTGGATGGACAAACCAAACTGATCACCGCTGCCAATTTTTGTCAAAACGGTAAATTCGCTGTTGTCGGCACGTATGATGGCCGTTGTATATTTTACAACACGGATCAACTGAAATACCACACGCAGATCCACGTGCGGAGCACCCGGGGCAAGAACTCGACTGGACGGAAGATCAGCGGTATAGAACCAATGCCAGGCGAAGATAAAATTTTAGTTACGTCGAACGACAGTCGGATTCGATTGTACGATCTATGCGATTTGAATTTATCGTGCAAATATAAAGGGTATGTGAACGTGAGCAGTCAAATTAAGGCTAGTTTTAGCCATGATGGCAAATACATAGTGAGTGGTTCAGAAAACCGAGATATTTATGTTTGGAAAACGCATCACGATTACTCAAAGTTCTCGTCGGTGCGACGGGATAGGAATGATTTCTGGGAGGCGATTAAGGCTCATAACGTTGTTGTGACGTGTGCAGTATTCGCTCCAAATCCTGATACTATTCTGAAGATGGTTGATGAACAAATCCATATGCATCATTGCCATCAGCACCACCACCACCACCACCACCATCATCATAATCAGCATCAGCATCATCAGCATCTGCATCCAGTTGCATCTGCGGCTGTTAATAATAAGGTAAGTGTTTGTATGTGCATATATCAATTAAATTCCGTTTTTGTAATGTTTATTGCTATTATTAGGTGGAGGATCCATTGGTGGAGCAGCGAACTAAAGGTTGTGGAGGGCACGTTCTCGTAAGTGCTGATTTCAACGGTTCTATTAAAGTATTTATAAATAAAATGAAACCAAAACATAGTTCATTACCGGCGTCAGCGCTTGCATAAATTCACACATTCTGTAATATAATAATATCAAGTTTCATTGTAAATAAAATTTAGGAGTGCCAATAAGATGTATCTATATTATGATTATAAACAAATCAAAATTAAGTGATAAACTTATTTCTATGTACATATTTTAAGGAGATTGTTAATTGATTTTATTCTTATTATTATGTATTATATTGATTTTAAATAAATGATTGAGAAATTCAAAAAGCAATCAACTTTAAATTGCCAATTTATTTGCAATTTCTATTTTCATATCTAACATATTAAATGTATGTGATAAAACGACATAAGTATATGTAAAAAGTTGGAAATGACTAAATTGGAGTACGGTTCTGCATCGAAATATATCTCATCCCCAAACGAAATTGGATGCCCATGCCAGTTGTTGGGCGAACACAATAAAACACTTGACCCGGGGCGGAATTACATTTATTTTCCGTACCCAAGTGAACACAACATGTACAGAATGCGCAATAGGCGCAACAAACCCGACATGACATAAAAAACGGCGCGAACGGATTCTCCAGTGCTGCCATCTGTGCTCCCCAGAAAAGGCGGGAGTTTACGAAATTTAAATCAAATACTCAACACTCCCACTTTGATTAAATGATGTCCATTGAAAAACTGACAGCTCTATTGTGAGAATGACTTTAAATGATATAATATCTTGGTTAACGCCCGTCGAAAGAAATCTAATTAACGAACGTTTCAAAACCGTTTGATGTCCACCACCTGAAGCATCTCGCGTTGGCGTTGAAGAATGGCCTTCGATAGTGGTTTGGTCATCAGGTCTGCTTCCTGATCTTCGGTTGGCGTGTATGCGAGAATGAATTCTCCTGACTCGTACTTCTCTCGGATGAAATGGAACCTCACGTCTATATGCTTGGTCCTCTTGTGAAATTCCGGGTTCTTGATCAGGCGAATGGCGCTTTGATTGTCCATCATCAGCGTCGTAGGTACGTCACCTGAATCCAGAAGAGTCGACAGCAAGGTTTTCAGCCACAGGATCTCCTTCACGGCCTGAGAGGCGGCGAGGTACTCCGACTCCGTCGTGGACAGGGCGACCACCTTCTGCTTCTGAGAACCCCATGAGATCAGGGACGATCCCAGCTTCATGACGAATCCGCTCGTAGATCGCCTTGACTCCGTGTCGCCCGCGTAGTCCGCGTCGCTTTGGTGAAGTTGCATCTTTCTCGAAGCTGAAACAGACAGAATCGCTCGAATGGAGTCAAAGCGCACCACAGGGCTGAATGTCTCGAAGTAGTTGACTCCGTGCTGCTGCCTGAAGCCTCGAGCCACGAGTCTAGCCTTGTAGCGATTGACGGTTCCATCCGGGTTCATCTTGACCTTAAAAGTCCACTTGCTGTCGATGACTGCGGCGCCCTTGGGTGGATCGGTCAAGGTCCAAGTGTGGTTCTCTCGGAGTGCGTGCATCTCCTCTTTCATGGCCGCTGCCCACTCCTTCGACTGGTCGCAGCTGAGGGCTTCTTCGTAGCTTCCAGGTTCGGGATGATCTGCGATGAACGCGGTGCAGTCGGCGACTTCGGCGTATCTCGCTGGAGGATTCATCTGGTGTCGATCACGAAGATTATATCCTCGCGGCGGGTCTCGTCTGCGATCATCTTCCGGTTGATTTGGCAAGTCCACGTCCTCAGCGTCTCTGACGGGTGGTCCCTCAGCGCCTCTGACAGGTGGTCCCTCAGCGCGTCCCTCCGGCTCCTCGTCATAATCCCCACGGATGTCGTCTGCGAGGCGTGGTCCGGGTTCTGCCGCTCCGAAGTTCTGCGGGTTGCCCACCAGATTCAGCTCCGAGTACTCGTCTTCCTCAGGAGCGACGTCATGTGAGTAGGATCGACCGGAGAATTTCACGTCGCGGTGAGTCTTGACTTGGTCATTTCCAGGAAACCAAATCTTGTAGCCTTTGACCGTGCTGTCGTATCCGACGAAGAATCCCCGCTCAGCCTTTGGGTCGAACTTCCGGCGCTTCTCCTTGGGGATGTGGACAAAGGCCTCCTCGCCGAAGATCCTCAGTCCCGATGTGTCGGCTGCCAGTCCAAGCCAGAGTTCGCACGGTGGCACTCCTTTCTGGCTGCTCGTGCCGGTGCTGTTCAGCACATGGACTGCAGTGTTGACAGCTTCTGCCCACAATTTCCTGGGAAGTTTCTTCGCGTGCAGCATGGTTCTGGCCGCCTCGACCAGCGTTCGGTTGTCCCGTTCCGCGGCGCCATTCTGCTGCGGACAGTAGGCCACGGTCCTCTGGTGGGTGACTCCGAGTCGTCGAGTCAGTTCTTCCACCTGTTGGTTGATGAACTCGAGGCCGTTGTCCGTTCGAAGAGTCATCACGCCCTTCTCCAGGTGTTTCTCCCCCTTCTTCAGGTAGTCTTCGAGGCAGTCCGCGACCTCCGACTTGTTCTTGAGGAAGTACGTCTTCTTCCAGTGTGAGAAGTCGTCCTTCAGGAGAAGAAAATACCTCGATCCTCCAATGGACTTCTCCGGCATGGGGCCGCAGACGTCAGCGTGTACCAGTTGTCCTATCCCAGAGGTCCTCGTCGTCGAGCTCGGGAACGGCAGGCGGTGCATCTTTCCGAGAGTGCAGGCGTCGCAGAAGATGTCCTCTTGGTCCTTGAAGTCAATCTCCTTCGCCTTCAGGAAGCTCCTGACGTGCGCGAGGTTCTGGTGCCCCAGCTTCTCGTGCCACGATTGGAGCGATTCACCTTCGGCGAGGTGAGCCTGCATCTCGGTGTCGACGCTTTCGACCTGGAACTTCATCCGGTACAGTTTGTTCTGACGCTCTCCCACTGCAACAATATTGCCGTCTCGAGATAGTATGCACGTGGAATGGTCCGATTCGAGCTGCAGGCCTTTGTCGAGGGCGGCTCCCGCGGAAAAGAGGTTATACTTGATCTTTGGTAGATACAGGACCTTCGCCAGGTGTCTCTGAACCCACTTCTGTCCGTCGAATGCGAGAATGTTGATGTCTCCCGAGCCGCGGGCGCTAATGTACTCCCCATTGCCCATGCGAACCGACGACGTCTGTTCGAACTCGACGTAGTTGACGAACCAGTCGCGCCGATTTGACATGTGGTCACTCGCCCCAGAGTCCAAATACCAGCCATCCTCATCGGAACCGTGACCTGCAATCGAGGTTAACAGCTCCCCGACAAGCGCGTCACCCCTCACGTCGTTTCGCGAGTTACCTGGCTCCTTTTTCTTCTTCTTGCTCCGACAATCCTTCGCCCAGTGACCGTACCTGTTGCACTCGTAGCATTTCCCTGGCTTCCGCGCCGGGTCGCTGCCTTGTTGGTTTCCTCGGTGTCCTTGTCCTGGACCCTTCGAGTTGAATTTCCTGGCAGCGAGGGCGCTCCCTTCCGACTTCTCCTGGGAGGTCATCCGGGTTTCTTCGATGGTGAGTCGAGAGATCAGGTTGACCAGGGTTCGCTCGTCGGCACTGGTCGAGTCCCACGCGCTGACGAAGTGATTGTAGCGGGAAGGCAAGGTCATGAGGATTTTGGTGATAATTAGGGAGTTTGGAATTTGCTCACCCAGGTTCCGGAGCCTGTGTGCTAGATCCTCCAACTTCGAGATGTGAGTCGCGATGTCGTCGGCCGGATCCTTTGTCATGACATACCACTGTTGTTGCAGCATGTGAACGCTGGCGTCGGATCGTTGCTCGTGGACGGAGAGAAGCTTGTCCCACATGGCCTTGGCGGACTCGCAGTTGATGATGTGGAGCATCTGCTGGTCCACGATCGTCGTTGCGATTATCTTCTGGGCGAAATTGTCGGCTTTGGTCCATTCTGCGAGCCGAGCGTTGAGCCCCGCGAGTTGCTCTGCATTCTGGTTAGCCGCTGGCTCCGGCTTCACGGAGGTCCCGGTGACGACGCCCCAGGCATTGTGCGAGTTGAGGACGATTCGCACTTGGAACTTCCACAGTGGCCAGTTTTCACTGTTTTTCAGCTTTGTGATACGCACCAGATCGTTCTCCATCGTTTTTCGGTCAGTTTTTCACTTTGCACGTGGCTGGACCTAACCTCAAAAACGGAATCCGGCTTCTTGGAGCTTCTGCCGGCGGTGCGCGACTGTTCACTTGTAAGAGACTGCGGGTCTGTGTCGCTGGGCCCATAACCTGTTGGGCGAACACAATAAAACACTTGACCCGGGGCGGAATTACATTTATTTTCCGTACCCAAGTGAACACAACATGTACAGAATGCGCAATAGGCGCAACAAACCCGACATGACATAAAAAACGGCGCGAACGGATTCTCCAGTGCTGCCATCTGTGCTCCCCAGAAAAGGCGGGAGTTTACGAAATTTAAATCAAATACTCAACACCAGTGATTGAATCACTCGGAGACGGAAGCCTTCGGCCCCACTGCTAACCTAATCAGGATTTCTTATTATAACATTGCTATTGCGATATGGCCGATGTACTCAAGCGAATAATACTTAATACTCGACGGCACCCCTACAAAATATGTACAAGTCGAATTGATTTTTTTATTTTCTATGCGAAGTGTAATCATGAACATTTTTAAAGCGAGATTTTGATAGATAGATATATATATATAGGTACTCACTCGAATACTAGTAAAACACATTAGATATGTTTAATAGTAAATCAGTATCAAATATCTACAATATTTTGCACTGGACTAGTTAGAAAGGACAAAATATTTATTTATTATGCAATATATTAGTTTCAATTATTGCGACTGGACGTCTTTTAGTGTTCAAATGAACTAAACACTTAATAAAATAAATATATATATATATATATATATATATATAATATTTTATCGGTTTGGGCTGTAGAGCGCTCACACATATACACACACACAGACGGACGTCATCGTCAGTCCAAAAATAGTTGAAATCGATTCAAAACGTATATTTCCGATCAGATCTCGAGATCGAAAATGTTCATGATTACAATACTTACTTATACTGCGTATAAGAAAGTAAATATAATGAACGCATATAATTGTTTGTTATATTGCACAGCTCAGTTTACTTGATGTGGTCAAAGAGATAATTGAAAATTCTACACGTGGAATTTTTATTATTCGTCTTACATTTCAAGAGCGAATGAATTCAATAACATTAAAGGTAGAAATCCTCACGTTAAAGAGAAACGTACGCATGTGTACAGTATGAGATAGAAGATGGAATTCAATAGGCATATATAGTTCATAAATATATAATTAAATTAGTTATACAATCAATCAATGTCCTGTTATATATGTATGTGAGTAAATATACTAATAAAAAACATCTGCATGGTCTTGAATTGGAGTTTCACTAGATGTTAAATTTCAATTCTAATTTTCTTGTAATTGGTACAATTTTTGGAGAAATGTTTAAAACAATAGTAGTGGTAGTAAAAATAAGACACATTTTGACACAACACAGATGTGAATATAAAAATATTTAGACACAACTTGTGGAAGATCAAACCTTGTATATCCGTTAAAATCTCTAGTTCGAGGATTACTGTAGTACATATATAAGTATAAGTTAAAGCTTAAACTTTAATAATAATCGAGCTTGCGTTTACACTGAATGCTACGAATACTACGAACATGATGCAAATTCTTGAATGTAATTAGCATGGTTAATATGCAAATCACCTATCTTGCTTGGTACGACATCAAAGACATTTGTATAATGTAAAGTGACATACACAATTTCTATACATACATATTCCAATATATTTTGTGCCTATCGGCATATAGTTACAAACACCTACAGATTTTCTCTCTATACATTATTTAGATTTCTTAGGATCGATCCCTAATTATAATCTGGGATGGTATATATTATTTTATTGTTTGTGTTCGCGTTAAATTGGTAACTTTGTTAAAATCTGCATCTGTTCAATTGCAGATCCACCAATTATTAATTAATTAGAAATTATTTATTAAATCTCATTTAAATTAGATTTAAGTTGTGTTTACCAACACATTATATTTTAAACTAGAAATAAAGCTATCTGACACTACCTATATAAGTGAATTTTCATTCTAAAATTTGAGCGCGAACCGTTGCAACTAATTACAACAATGGGTATGGGGAATTATTTTCAAATACCATATTGATTGATTGATTGATATATTTAATTATAGATGTTTATATTTTCATCTTACATATACAATATATATTTACAAAAATAGTAGCTATAGGTATAACTTAAATCGACAAATTAAGATATGTTTTAGGGATATTATCATTTTAAAACACACATAATATATATATATATATATATATATATATATATCCGTACATTAAACACTGTAGAATATTTATTTTTTATGCCATATTTATGATAAAATCACAGACTAGAGAGGGGAGTAATACCACGTCTATGACAGTATTGGCCAATTTGGGTAGGTGATAGGTGGTTGGTGGCTCTAGTGGTAGGTACATCAGGAAAACATTAAAATATTTCATTCCTTTAGCAATGAAATCTAAAGTAATCTTTCGCATTCTTCACTAGCGACAGTCATCTCGCTAGTATCTTGATCGGAGTCTGTGCAGAGATCCTCGTCCCCGGACCAGTGCTCGAATTCTTCTTTATGGTGCTCTAGCGCCATAAGGGATGGAAACAGACTATCGCATGCAGAGCACCTTAAAACATTTCATTCAATTGAAAATAAAATAAAAGTTGGTACCTATATATTAGAATGAATACAAATGTATCGTTTATTACATTTGTCGAATATTTAGTAAAATCAATACGTAGAAGAAATGCATGCCTATTCCCAGCGAATTGAGTAGCAGAAAACTCCACACCCATTCCCATCTATAGTAATTAACGAATAATCCATATATGTAAACTAGGATCACCAAAAGTGATCATCAAATATGTCAACATAAAACGCTAGTAATATGAACGTTTGATATTCGCTATAATTAACTAATTGCAAACTCTACTATGGTTTAAATTGTATGCATTTTATTTGATAGCATTAAACTAATTAAAAATAAAACAACCCAATCAAATATATATATATACCTATATAAATATAAAGCAATTTATTATTTATCTATCCTACGCATATAAAACATACAATAGGGACCAGTATGCTTTTGCTAAAGAGAAATATGCACATGGATTCATATGTTGGGCTATTATTATTATTATTAATATAAATCGCATCAGTTTAATATTTATTCAGATTGGAAATTTGGAAATAGATTTTGAATAAATCTCACTAGAATAGAGAATAATTGAATGCTTCAGTGTGCCCAATAGAAACATAAATTTCATAGAAAATCTGCGTTCGTTTACTCACTAGGTACTAACTGTAATAAATACAGAGAAATACTTTCTAAAGTATTCAACAGTTACCTAATTAGTCGTTGATGCTGCAAGTAATTACTGCAGTAGAGAATAGAAGAACGTTGTTAAATTCTCGAATTTCTATAATCGATTATTTTTGTTGTTTCGAATATATAAAAGGTTGTGATTGGTTGTGTAATTATGTGTGCTAGTAAGACTACTCGTGCCACAATCTTAAACTTAATAAACTAGGAACTAAACATATCAAAGGGATCACATGCAAAACTTAAGAAAATAATAACTTTGATACCTACTACTAAGTGCATTACAATTTTGTTTTTTTCAAAAGTAGAAGGTTTAAATTATTGTTTACTAAGAGAAAAAATTCATTTGCTTCAAAATGGTTCCCTATAGAATTCGCCACTTTAATCTATTCCTGATGCTAATGATTGAGACCATTAAATAAAAAATGTTATTACTGCAATCCCCTATAGTTTTCATGTTTAAAAATACTTACCCAAAGTGTCGTTTCTTCTGCTTATGGGAAGCCAATTGTCTGTGACATTGGAACGAACGATCGCACACGTTGCATGTGAGAGCCTCATCTAGAATAAATGCCAATTCTCATCAAACCCTTTATATTCATTCCCTATTTGATAATCTTTCGCCATTTAACACTATTTACTTATTTACAATAAATAAAACTAAACATATGAATGAGCTATAATTTCAGGAAATCAACTATGTTGTTATATATGTATGTATGTATGTACAACTAAATTCTATTTCTAAAACATATTTCAGCCCGCTTTTGTGTTGGTATCGAAATTAAAAATTTACATCACAAGTGATGGAGGATTTGGGGATCATAAAGCGAAATGCGGTCATGAATAATGTATGTGAAAAGATCATGCGCGGGGTCGTGGCCAGTTTTCACTGAATTTTTTCGCTTGGAAAGTATACTAAGTTAATTTCATCAAAAATTGTTCACACATTTCCAAATCATTTACGTATACTGGGCAGGGCTAGGAACACCAAATAATATTTCTTTTATATTAAATATTTCTTTTACTATCTTCAATACTAGGTATGTATTGTATATACCTACAACAGTTGATTAATTGATCGTGTTATTCATCCATACAGTAAAAGCTCCTTTCAAGTTTTATTATCAAAGTATACCGGAGCAAAAATAAAATATAAAAGATCATCCGCTATCGTAAGATATAAGTATCTATATGTATGTACTCTAAGTTTTAAATGAAAATTGTTTGATGAAACTCGACATTTCTTGTATTTCTGTCTAGTTTACGAATTTCCTGCTAACAACATGTAAGGACGCAAGCTTCAGAAAGTACTAATGAGTTTCGTAATAGACGGGTATACCGTAGTGTGCAAGTACGTAGTATCTACATACTAAAAGCTCTGCGGCTACGATAACGTGTGTGATGATGGGTGATAGGCACTTAGGGGGAAATATGCTTAAATTACGTGATGTGTGGGTATGTATTGTATGTATTACATACTTTACTGCCAGTTATTGTTTAAATCATCTTTTGACTTTCTTATAAGAAGTAAAAACTAAGTATTCTAAAATTCATTTAAAAAAAATCGATCTTGAAGTTGGTGTGTGTCTCTGTGTGTGTGTGTGTGAGCGCGCTTTACAGCCTAAACTGTTTAAGGTAAAATTATAAAACTATTAACTTAAGATTTGTCTATGTCTATAAATAAAGCAAGATAACCTTCTATTTTAGAAAATATTATTCAAACGTGCTTGTTTACTCTATTCAATAGAATAAGCATCTGCAGTGTCATGCACCGAACTTTCTTATACGCATTTGGGTTCGGAATCGATTCAGGGAAGGTCAAAACGTATATTTCCGTTAAAATCTCGAGATCGAAAATTTTCATGATTACAATACTTACTTATACTGCGTATAAGAAAGTAAAAATGAGAGATATTACTATTTCACACAACTTTTGTTTAATTTTTTTTTTTAAGTGTACTGTTTACAAAAATATTGGTATTGAAAATGTGCTATAGTTACGTATGTATAGGAAATATGATTACATAAATAAAATAAACAGATAGGTATACAGAATAGACTTCCGTAATTTGACATTCAATATCTATTGTAAGAAACATATACTACATATTTAGTGAAATAGCAGTCTTCTACGTAAAATTGCAATTTTAAGCATCGACATTCTGCGATTGCGAAATTGATAGCCAATTGAAAATCTGTCATAGTACGATTCAGTGCATTTTAGTTTGGGGTAATATGCCTGCATCGGTCATTTCAATTCCAATGTTTGATTACTCTTCCAAAATGAATTGCTATTGGAAGTATTGGTACAGGAGTATTGCCAACAATTAATACATACATACCTATAAAATGTAGCAGATTATTAGACTCTCAATACCTAGGTATATGATGCGTAAATTAGGAAATTTAAGTAAACGACGATTTGAATCATATAAAACTAATTTTATCCAACTATAGACTTTTTGTTGTATTGTATGTATGTAGTACATACATCATTGAGAATAGCAATATCAAGGTCAGGAAAACAAAGTCATTTGTTAGACTTGTCAATTTGTGTACGAATGTGATGTGTTGACGAATACAAATTGCTATTTTTCCACTCAAATAATTTAAGATTTATTCCGCCTTCTAACAGTAACTATTTTTGAACATTTCTCGAAGTCTACTATTATAATAACGCAATTAAAAATGTTCTAAAGTATAGGTAGTTTAAAAATATAGTAGAATAATCCTTAAAGCAGGTATAACCGCAAGAGGTTTAATAAGGGGTTAGGCTACTTTCAAAATAAAATATATAAACATTTTTAATTTAAATTAAGAATTTTATTAAAATTAGAAAGTTTCTCAAAATCGCAATGCTCATGCTTATTGTAACCTTTATATAAAAATTCAAACGCGCTTGTAGAACTCATTATTCTGTTTTTAAAAGTATTTTTCAATATACTACCTACGCAAATAAAGAATAACAACAACAACAGTTACGTTCTTTTCATCATATTTGATTTGCATTTATGTTTGTTTTTAAAACAAAACAATATTGTCAGCTAATACCTCATTAATAAACAGCTCTTGTCTCTGGGTTCGTTTGATATCGATGTTTCCGTGCGAAGCGGTTAACATCATTTGTTTTACCGGTTTAATTTCCCATTACCGTTAACGGAACGGAAATACGAGAGTCTCCCGGCTGTGTTTTCCTATTCGATCCCGGTAAATACAGTTATACACAATCAAACGCATAAATAAATACACATGTTATGTTTCACCAGCCGATGCGTTTTTAAGCATATACATATATTAACACCATACGATTTCTTTTTGTATACCTACATGTGTCAATATTTTATATTGAAATATGAAATCATTTTAAATGTTTTGGTTTATTTTCTTTACTTCAGCTGTAGAGTATGTATTTACATACATATGTTAAATTTGCATTAGGTATATGCCTATGTATACTGTATGTGTGTGTGTGTGTGTGTTATATATATATATATGAAATCATATAAAATTGCTGATGATGTTTTAGTCCATGTGTGTTATATACATGTTATATGTATGTAATATGCATGTTATATGGGTGTTGTGCTTGTTCCTTTGTTATGTGTGTTATGTATTATGAGTTGTGTACATACGTGTTCTGTGTGTGTATATCTAAATATATATATATATAGGTATGAAACCATTTAAATTTGCTGATGTGTTAGGCCATTTTCAATAATTGTGTTAATATGTGTGTTATCTGTGCGTTACATTTGTGTTATCTGTGTGTGAGTAGATACTACATCTGTTATAGTAGGTAAAGACACGTGTAGATTTGGTCAGAATGGGGTCAAATGGAACGATGGACACAAACAATCTCATGTTTTAATTGGATTGCAAGCATCGTGAACCATTGTGGTTGGAGTTTAACCCTATATTTAGTGTACGCTTATTTGTTTTTGCAGCACCACCACCACCAACAAGCTGCTTTCATTTAAACGTGCTGAATGGTTGAAATTCTTACGCTTACCATAATCTGAGTCATCGGTGTATTCATGTCCATCAAAGTCCATGTCGGCGCCACTAGAATCAGTGTCCGTATCTAACAAATCAACCGTTTGCCTTGTATCTATTGTAGGATCCTCTTCATTGCCATTTTTGTCATTATCGATCATCGCGTTAGTTGTAGAAGGCTCTTCAGCTGCTAATTTGCTATATTCTTTCCGAGCTGCTCGCCCTTTATCTATTTAAACATACGTATATTTAAATCGAGATAGCTTCAAATGCGAAGACGCTATCTTAGAAAGCTTTTCCGAGTAAGCTATCCATACGAATAAATTTACTACGAATCTAATCGAAATTTTGATAATAAATGTCAATATAATTAGATTTAGTTCAATTTACTAGCTTTTATAAAACAGGTATCCATCAATTAAAAAGGTACCAATAAAAAATAAAAAAATTAATACCAGGAGTGCACCGTTAATCCGATTTAAGCTTTATGTATATTACGCCAGCGTATTTTGTTACGCGACCGTACAATTTCAGATGTATTTGCAATTAAATGTTTATATTTAAACGAGCTAAATTTTAATTGAGTTTCTATCTGGGGTGTATACTTCTGTATGTAACATACATGTTAAATTTGTACCAGCAGAATTGTGTGTTTACTAAAATCGATTTCTATTTCAACTTTGCAGTGTATTACGAAAACTACTATTGAAATGAACGTTTCGCCAAAAAAAAATAAAAAATTTGGAGTGTTCTGCACATGATTTCTCATTAACGCGGTCGTTGCAATTGATGTTTATTATTAAATAGTTACTCATATATGAATTTTACGAATTTATAAAAATATTGACTGATCATTCAAGCTGACAATCACCGCAAACAATTTTTAATTTACTCTAGTATATGTATATGATAATTATGCCACGGAAATGGGAATTCATTTTAAACGCGATTTATTTGCGATTTGTACAATTGGGGGAAGCTTTTGAACATATTAATGTTTTTCGTTTTGAATGGGAACATTTTTTTTATGTAACTAATTGAATTTTATATTGGAAGGTTTCCTTTCAAGGAATATTTAAATATTAAATTTCGCTTTTGTGCAGCCGCAAATTTCTTTAAAAAAATTGTTAATGTTCTAGCAGATATATTTGTAATCGCAATTTATATTATGTTACGATACAATACATACCTACCTATTATTTCGTTTATCAATCTCTCAAATATTTGTTATTGTATTCTAAGAAATATTTGAGAGATTGTACACTATATTACTTTCTGATAAACGTGTGTTTATAGACATTTCTATTTGAAATTTATTGGAATTCATATACGTTAATATAAAGAGAATTTATATAAAACATATATGGAAGAAATGTAATGGGTTGTCAGGATTCTTTAGTTGAATCCCCACGGGAGTACTAATTAAAAGTTAGATCAAATCTCGATGGAATTATCATTAAAATATTATTATCTGATTTAATGAGATACATATGTATGTATGTTTTAGTTCCCGGTAAAATAATTGCTTTAGAATTCCAAGTAGGTGAGCTTTAATGCCAAGCAAACCAATCAATAGACGTACATTGAGCTTTTCGACTATTAAAACGCCGTCGCGTTGAATTTACAAGCGTCAAAGTTTTGATTAAGTTACTTTGTTGTTTCTTTTATGATTATGTCTCATCTTAAATTTATGCACACTTACTCAGCTAAGCCTGAACGCACGCTTCTATTTTATCCACCCAACGCAATCTCGCCGACGTTAATCATTTACTTTCATTAAATATTACAAATACATTATTTAATACGTTTATTATTATAACATTCGCTCTAAATGTATTCTTATACATTTCATACTATTTTCTAAATCTAATACATCATTCATACACAGAGTTCTTGTAGCTTAAGATCAAACGAAACCTATATATATATATATATATATATACAAGGATTTCAATTTTAATAACATTTTGTGAGTTACAAAGAGCGATATTATAATATATATTGCAAGTTGTGCTCTAAAAAAAAAATATTTATGTATAAACTTCAATTGTGTTTAAACAAAATTACAAAATGTATTAAGCTTATAAAAAAAAAATAGCGTCAGTATTTAAAATCGCATATACATACACATTATTGATGTTTGACAAGAATATGTTAATATATTCACCTGGTGAATTGTTGTTGCCATTGTTGTTGATTGCGTTAAAAAATGCAACGGCACTGTTGAGTCGCGTACGCTTTAAAATCCAAAACATTTTTATTTATTACTGTATCAAAAGCCGGTAAAAAGCGAGTTTACGGCATGTACGGCTAGTCGGTTCGGCGGACAACCGATTCCGGACCGTACAATGCTGTTCCCCAGACCGGCCGTCGAGACGAACTGATAATTGCAACGGCGGCAAAATCACAGACGATTATAAAATCGACGTCCAAGTGCGCAAGCTCCAATTTTACATAAGCAACCAAATCAATTGCGCTTGCGTAAACAAATCCAAGATAATTCTCGCAATATTCCAATACTATTGTTGCTGCTTTAAAACTTTTAATATTATTTTAAGATTCTCAGAAATGTTTTTTTAGAACTCGTGGAGACATAAAAACACACACACACACACACACACACACACACATACATATTATATTTGATACAAGTTTCCAAATGTCCACAAAGATTTTCTTGTAGCTATAAGTTATTTGACTAGAGCACATATGCACTTCCGCCGGTTATAATATTCATTTACTCGAAAACGGTTGCACTTACAACAAAAATAGAATACAAATTAGAGATATGCTATTTCGTTTAAAGGTCGTGGCGTCATAACTCTCTAGGATGGGATAACTCAAGTAATAAATACGAGTAAAATAAGAGTAATTTATTATTTTACATTGCTCGCATCATAAATATAGGTGATTTTTTAATAAACGCATCCAATTTACTCTTAAACAAATCGCTCTGTATAGGATCATTCATGTTACACAATGGGTTTTTAACAATGTATTCCACATATATCTGAAAACAAACAATATATGTATGCTCAAGTATTTCCAACATATTGCCGATAACTTACTTGACTATATATTTGTTGTAATAATTCACGAACTCCTTGTGCGCCAGTATCAGTGTTCAGTATAAATTTAAGGCCTGAAGGCGTCTCCAAAAAATGCAATGTGTATTTACTGGTTTTATAATATAAGAAGCCTTCTTTCGTATCCAACGGTGAGATTTTATTTGTGAATGATTTCAGTGAAAATATCATACCATACATTAGTTTCGCTTCCTGTAGCCAAATAAATAAACAACAAAACCAATTATGTATGTCGTATATATATATGTAATACAAATTAATATTGCCTCATCTCGAGTCATCCCAGACTGTTTTATACGATTCCACTCTGTGTAATACAGCAATGTACCCAGCCGATTAAATATAAATATATTATAAATTGTCATTATTTAGTATTTTATTTCAAAATTACTTAAATAGTGACAGTTCATCTGTCAAAATGGTTGGTAGCGCCGCTTCGTTGTGACAGTGAACTACGACTGCATTGGCGTGCAGTGAATTTATAAAAGGGGTACATTTGAATCTATTCATGATCGAAATTATAGTTGGCAGCGCTAGTAGCGTTAATAAAAATGCTTGGCGTAATGATCAATGTATTTGACAGTTGAGATAGAGGCTATGCCTGCGAAGTGAAATATGTATAAAGTGAACTGATTACAAACGTTCTTTGCCAAAACGAATCACTCTTGAAGTCTGAATCTTTTATTTTGTGTTCTTAAAAACTGTATTTTGATTGTAACTGTTATTATAATTTATTTGTGAGTTATCCGAAGAATTTACTTCGTAAGATATGATAGATATTTATAAAATAAATAAACATCTGGCCATTAATGAAACAAACAGCTGATTAGTTCATTAACGCCCGGCGTAATGACCAATTTTTGTAGTACATTAGTTTCACCGCCAGAGAGCGAGTTGTTAATTTCTATCATGAATATAATCTTCAATTCAAAAATTGTAGTTTTTACACATTTTCTTTTTAATATAAATAAAATTCGCCTTATTTCCCAGTAAATCTAACATAGTAATAATATCGTCTATATGGCGTTTCGGAAACTCGTTCCTTACCGGAAACAATGCCGGAAGCAGACGTGTAAGTGTGGCAACAAAAATTAAAAGTATCCCATTTCTCGCGAAAACAAAATTACATTTCGATTTATGCGAACACATAGGTATATTATTAAACTGAGCATCCGTAACATTCTTATAGAAAAATATCCGCAGTGGTTTACGCTGAACTTTCTTATACGTATTTTGTTTAGATATAAAATTTAAAAATATAATATATTTTTAATTATTTTACAAATTTATATTTTATGTAAAATTAAAATGTAAAATACGATCAAATTTCAAAAAAAAAAAGGTAAAAGGAACATTTAAAAAAAAAATTTTTCAAACCTAGTTTCATTATTTTACTTCTAACCGTATAGCTGAAAAGACGTTATTCGAAAAGTCTCGATTTCGTTAAAATATCGAACACGAATTTTTTCATAATTACAATACTTACCTGAAAATATTTATATATTTGGTTTAATTCTACCGGAGATTATATGGAAAATGTGGTGAATCGTGATAAAAAATAACAATTAGCAATAAGTATAAATCCCTACTAGTATATCAGCGTAAATAATTTAAATCTGATGTGAGTGAATAAAAATACATAATAAATTCATTAAAAATAAATTGTTCTTATAATACGTAATTACGTAATAACTTCAGTTTGGTTACGCGCCCATTCTGGTAAAAGAGTCGCAAACGTTAAATACCCCGTATGCCCGGGCATAGTTTGTGGTGGCAGCGCCGTCAACACTTTTGAAATTTCTTTCTCGATCTTTTCATCATCCCCCGTTTTCGGTGTTTTCAAATAATCTAGTTGGAGTACGGGTAACGACCGATTCTGAACCGAATATTGTGTCTGTAACACTTCCATCGATTGAACATCGACCAAATGTAATTCGCGCAAAACAGCACAAGTTTTCTGGACTTGTTCTATGCAGGGCGAGAACGTACAAACCCTTCCGCCCGATTGTTTCAACGATTTAACCGCGTGAGGGATTGCCAGCCATGGCAGCGGCAAATCTAAGAAGACTGCATCGGCGATTTGATTCAACTCCTCGGTGAAACCGTTTTGGCACACATCTCGCTGTCGGACCGTCACGTAACTTTTCAGGCCATGACTTTCGAACTCTTCACGAGCCGTGTTGCATCTCATTTCGTGGAAATCGAACGTGTGTAAGTGTCCATTTGGTTTAACGCTTCGAATAAACGCGTGCGAAAGTGATCCACTACCAGTACCTAAGGATAAAAAACTACAGTCATTATGGCCGTCTTACATTTTTCACGCAATTCCATACCCGATTCTATAACAACACTCCCTGGTTTCAAGTCCAATTGCATAATAATCATACTGATATCCGGTGTATAAATGATTTGAGTCCGATGCGGCAATGTAAGCGTCCACAATTCGGGTGTTGGTTGAAGAACGTAGCCCCAACCAGCACTTAAATTCACTTTAGTTCCGTATCGTTTCCCGATTAACTCCTTCACTCGTAACGCACCATACGGAGTCACTTGGAACACATTTTCGACAACGATTCCCCGTTTATTTGAAATTAACGGCTCAACTGTTATTGCATACATTTTATTTATTGTTAAATACAAAATTACTGTATCGCCTACTTCTATTACAGATTTTTTACACGCAAAACTCATTGTTAGTACTTAATATCACTTTTGTTTGATTTCCGTCTTGTTTTAACCTTAATTTCCAACAAATAATCAACAAAACACGTGTTAACAGATCAAGCGCTCTTGGAATAGTTGTAGCGCTTTGTCGGTAGGGTGCGCAGAACTTATTGCTGCACTTTTTAACACGTGATTGCGCCATCTCTCTTTTCATCTCAGCTGGTTGACGCTGTTTGTCAGCAGAGCCGTCAGCTGTATGTCAACATAATTCTTGATTTATAATAAAATTTAGCTCAATTATATATTTATAAATGTATGTATGTTTTATTCAGTAGTTTAAATAAATGCAAAATTAAACAAAATGGAGCTAAAATTAAGGATATTAACTCTAAATTGCTGGTTTGTTTGTAATTGATGTTCACTCTTTCGCACAAATAATGCTATAAATTATATGAATAACTTCAGGGGCATTCCAGTAATATCGAAAGACAGAAAACTTCGAATGGTAGCGATAAGTGAAGCATTATCAGGTGATTGCTACGACGTGGTATGTTTGCAAGAAGTTTGGACCGATTCTGATTATAATTTGATACGCGAAAAAGTTAAAGCGAACTTGCCACACTCTCATTATTTTTACAGGTAACATATGTCCTCATAAAACGATACTAACATGTAATTCGTATAATCCTATATATTGTGTTCAATTGTGTACTAGAAATGGGTAAACGGCTTATTTAAGGCTTATTTATAGTGGTGTGATTGGTTCGGGGATCTGTATTATTTCGAGATATCCATTCCAAGAAGTATTTTTTCACCAGTGGCCGGTGAACGGTTACGTGCATAAATTGCAGCACGGCGACTGGTTTGGCGGCAAAGGAGTCGGCCTCTGTCGATTGCGCATTCATGATTTTAACATTCATATATACTCTGCACATGTATGATATATGTGCAACTCGCAAACGAAATTAACCATTCGCTCTCTGTAAGCGAACTTAAACATCTGCAGTATCGTGCACCGAACTTTCTTATACGCTTCTTATACGTTAAATCACATCCTATTTTCATTATTTTTCTAATTTATAATATATTACTAACCTTTGGAACCACTATTCACTAAATTATTTCTTAGAATCAATATTAAATGTCAAACTTCCTACCTTTTTTGAAAAAAAGTTTCAAATAAAGATTGTACAAAATGCTAATATCTATAGTTTGTATTGCAAAAACTTTTCTGTAAGTGCAACCATTTTTGAGTAATTGTATAAACCGCAAAAAATGACTAGAGTAAACATGCACTTACGGTTTTATAATTTTACCTTCAACCGTCTAGGCTGTAGAGCGCTCACACACAGAGAGACGGACGTCATTCCAAAAATAGTCGGAATCGTTTCAGGGAAGGTCAAAACGTTTATTTCCGTTAAAATGTCAAGATCGAAATTTTTCATGATTACAATACTTATACTGCGTATAAGAAAGTAAAAACAATTTATTTCTAGTTCTATTAATATTATTTCAGCGATATAAATGTATGTGAAAGTATTTTGTTAAAAGCGCTCACTCAATGTTAAATTCGTTTGTGAATTGCTTTGATTTTTAGTTTTTTTTTTAATAATGATGGTGTGATTTTATAGCTGCATGCAGAATATGATAGAAATTGCGATGAGTATATGGCTCATCGCATACTACAAGCCTTTGATACAGCTCAATTAATTCGTTTGACGAGTGCTCATGCAGATTTAGTTATTCTCGCTGGAGATTTGAATACAGAACCTGGTGATTTAGCTTATAGGTATCACAATTAAACCAATACTACAATATAAAATTGATAAAATTATTTACAGAGTATTAATTGGCGCTACCGGGCTAGTAGATTCTTACACGAAATGCGACAGCAAAACCACCGAAAAATATGTCAGCACGAATGAAAGTTACACAAATAGCTACACTGATAAAAAGCTGATTTCAGAAAAATTCCAAGGTAAACGAATTGATTATATTATGTACCGAATGTCGAGCGACTATCACGTCGAACAGTATGGTTACGCACATCCGTTACCAAATCGAGTATCCGGCTGTGAGTATAGCTACTCCGACCACGAAGCGGTCGCTGTGACTCTAGTGGTAAAACCCGGGAACCAATTGGCTTGGTCTCAGGCCGCAGATGGCGCATTTCAAACAGTTCTCACTGAAAGCATGCAGATCTGTGATGACGCTATGCATCGCCTCAAATACGATAAATGTTTGTACTCGTTTTGCACGATATTTTTATTTTTGATGTTGTTTGTTACCGTTGAAATGGATGCTCCATTTAATTATACGAAAATCTATCAAGTTACGCGCGTTTTGGTCACTGGACTTTTTGGTTTTACACTGATAATGGCTACGTTGTGGAATAGCATTGAATATAATGCACTATTAGCAGGGAAATTGGCGATGGCTGTTAATTTAAATTATTTGCTCAATAATGGGAAGCAAAAAAATGTTTAAGGCAAACTTTGCGACTTTACGCTAATTGTGAGTACATCAATTCTTTAAATGGTGAATAGTGACGTCAGTCATTATATTATACATGTTTGTTGCTAAGCTCAAAAATATTTGCTCCATTTATTAACGTATTCAAATATTATTTACATACTGAGTTTGGAGAATATGTATTTTATTTTATCAACCCTCAATGGCTCAATTTTTTTAAAAGGCCAACTTTTTACTATTTTATCTATATATATATTTTTAAATATCTATATAATGCATTTATATATATAATATAATAATATTAGAGTTATTTTTAAATTTATATGTTATGTTTCACAAATAAATAAATAATTTATTATAACTAAGTTTTTAATTTTCTGCTGGCAAAAATTATTTTTCAGTAAGTGCAGACACACACAAACATCCACACACACACACACACGGGTAGATGTCATTCCAAAAATTCTCAAAATGATTTTATACTACTAGAAAATATTTTCCGGTAGTCAGAAATGATTTTCTGCTTCCGGATATTATTTTCCAGCATTAAAATACGAATTTGTTACCAGAAATTGTTTTCCGATATTACGTAATAATTTTCTGCTATCAAAATATGAATTTGTTGCCAAGAATTGTTTTTCGATATTAAAACATGATTTTCTACTACCCTCAATTATATTCTGGTATTTAAAAAAATTGTTTCTACCAAAAAAATATTTAGCGGCATCATAAAATAAGTAATAAATAGCGAAGTAAGTTAAAATATATTAAAATGGGAGTATTCTTTATTCAAAGTTCGTCCCTACGTAAATATAAAGCCATCTGTACGATACTGATTGGTTAGTTTTATTGGATCGCTATGAAATTATTTACAAACACCATTTTTTATTAGTGTTCCAAAACTTCTGCAAATTAATAATACTTATATGTATTAAGTCTAGGTTTTCGAGTTTATTTAAAGATTTTAACAACAACTATTGAAATTATATTGGCGATTTGAAGTTATGTTTGAGTAATCGTAATATTAAATGTAAAGAATACTTTTAATAGTGTATATTTAGTAGTGTTTCGTGTTAAGCTGTTGGGAAACTTGGAAAATTGAAATATGTAACGCGTACTGAACGTGTAGTTGTAGCTCACTTCAGAGTTATACGTATGTGAATGTATGTGGTATATGTATTGCAATGAAAAATTAGATTAGAGATGATTAACGTGTACTAAATAATCCTATAATTGTGAATTGTTAAAAATTTAGAACTATTTCCTGCTTCCTATATATGTAAGTGTAGTGTATCTATTATTATCCAAAATTAGTATTCTACTACCAATATTAAATATGCGTTATTCTATTGTTTAATAATAAAGCCGGTAACATGTTGATTAATATAATGGGTATAGATCGTAGTAATTTATATTGCTTGTTCCATTAATGTCGATTAGAAATGTAAATTGTTGAAATTGTTATAACCTATAAATAATGCAGTAAAATATGCATGTCACGAGGATTTTTACTATTGTGTTTCAGTGTTCGTTGAACCAAAGAAGTGGATAATGAACCAACGAAGAATATGTATTTTATTTTTAGCCTTCTTTTTGACAACTTTAACACATGCAACAATCGATGACGATGATGATTTGGTACGTAAATCCAAAGATTGTAATGTTAAATTTAATTAGTCGTTATCTTAAGTCGCCATCCTTGTTATTTTTTTATGTATTCTTATCATAATGTTACGTTGCTCTGCACATAGTTACGGCGTAAAACGTGTATTTAGCTAACAATGTTATCGTAAAATATGCATTCGTAATTTGACGTGAATAACTTCTTTCATTATATTCGTATATGCATAAGGCATTTCTTCATAACTAGCAACATATAATAGAATAATTTTGTATGTGTGACCTAGTTTTTTATCGCTTAAATGTAAATAATATGTTTTGTATAAAATATCCCTAATGTTGAACTTTCTTGTGCTCAATTCGTTTAGATTCGATATAAATTTTTATTAGCGATTTCCATGTTACCGGTACACTTTTTGGATTAAAAATTCGCACAAAAATTGTTGGAAATATTAATATCTCTAATTTTTATTCTTGTTGTTTTTGCTGTAAGTTCAATCGTTTTTGAGTTATTGCAGAAATCGCCAATAATGACGAAAGTAAACGGTTCTGGCTTGGATATTCTGTTCAAAAAAAATTATAATTTTATCTTCACCCGTTTCTGTAAAGCGCACTCTATCTCTCTCTCTCTCACACACACACAAGTAAAAACTACGTATGATCTTATTAAGTATACCTCGAAAATAATTGTTTGTGTCATTGGGACGATATTATTTTTTCCTTGATGAGTAGAAATACTCAAAACGGTTAAAATTTCTTGTTTGCCTATTTATAATTATGTATAAGAAAATGAATTATTAAAAGTATAAGAGTCCCGAAAAAAACAAACCCTTATAGGCACTTTGGGTACAAATCCGGCTTTAAATAATAGTAGCATTAATTTTATATATATATATATAAATAAATATTCTGTACTCAAATAAAGAGTATGGTATAGGATATAAGAACTAATAAGTTCAATTGAATTACGTGTTAGGATGGTGTGACTGTGGAAGGTGAAGAAGAGGAACGTATTGTGTATGAAATTCCATACACGAGTCCACTTCCAAGCGATCGAAAATCAGTGTACTTTGCGGAACATTTCGACGATATCGGTAAATTTGAGAAGAAATGGGTCATGTCTCAAGCGAAGAAGAACAACATCGCAGAAGAAATCTCGAAATATGATGGCGAATGGAGTGTAGAAGCGTCCAAAAAAGATAACTTAATCGGAGATTTAGGACTGGTGTTGAAATCGAAAGCGAAACACGCCGCCATTTCTGCAAAACTTGAGAAACCGTTCGTGTTCATTAACAAGCCCCTGATCGTACAATACGAAGTTAATTTGCAAGAGGGACAAGAATGCGGTGGCGCTTACTTGAAACTCTTATCCGATGGACCAGACACAAAAGATTTAAAACAGTTTCACGATAAAACCCCGTACACTATAATGTTCGGACCAGACAAGTGCGGCAACGATCACAAACTGCATTTTATCTTCCGACACAAGAATCCAATTAATGGCACTTTGGAAGAGAAACATTGCCAGAAACCCAAAGACCGTCTGGAGGACATTTTCAAAGATAAGAATCCGCATTTGTACACCTTAATTATCCGGCCAGATGATACCTACGAAGTGTGGGTATGTTCAAAATCTGCATTATATTTGCATTGAATTATAAACATTTGCGATCTGTATAGGTGGATCAAAAAATCATCAATTCAGGATCACTTCTAGAAGACTTCACTCCGTCCGTGAATCCTCCATCAGAAATAGATGATCCCAATGACACAAAACCTCTGGATTGGGATGAACGGGAGAAGATCGCCGACACGGAGGCAACGAAACCAGAGGATTGGGATGAAGACGCGCCTGGCACCATCTCCGATCCCGACGCAGAGAAACCTGCTGGCTGGCTCGATGACGAAACTCCCATGATTCCGGATCCGGAGGCAATACAACCACAGGACTGGGACGCGGAGATGGATGGTGAATGGGAGGCTCCACTTATCGACAACCCTAAATGTAAGGATGCGGTCGGGTGCGGCACTTGGGAGACACCTATGATCAGTAACCCAGCGTACAAGGGCAAGTGGCGTGCTCCTCTTGTGGAGAACCCTAACTACAAAGGCAAATGGAAACCTAGACGCATCCCCAATCCGGATTACTTCGAAGACAACCATCCATTCCGGATGCACACAATTGTAAGATATTTTTGTTTGTACATTTTGAACATTCCGAATCATTTAATTGTGGGAAAGGAAATTTAAAATGTTTTACCGAGTGTGAACCGAAATTAATTTAATTGTTTCCGTAAATAGTCAGCCGTCGGTTTCGAATTGTGGTCAATGTCGCAAGACATCCTTTTCGACAACATTATCATCACCGATGACATCTCCGTTGCAACACAATGGGCCGAAGACAGTTTCGAACTCAAACGCAAGAAAATCGCTAAAGATTCGGTAAGTCGTTATTTTTTACTCAAAACACCACACACATGGATAATATTAAAGGCCTAAAGAGATTATAACATTTTAAATGTTGTTAAATCTACGTTTGCATTGATTACAAAATGTTGCTACTTATGTGTCACAACTAATTGTTAAGAGCGATTTTAATCACGGATATTGAATTCAAAATAAATACCTTAAAACGTAATCTCTAGTATTTACAATTGATATAATATTAAACATGACTGCTCTGCCGAAAAGGACGCACTTTGGGGCCGTATGATGGTCGCCATGAACCACAAACCAGGCTGGTGGGCTGTATATTTTGTCTACTGTTTGATCCCGATCGTGGCGTACATTTGGTACCTGCGAAAACGTATCCTCGAGGTACTTGGTAGACATACTTCCTCGTTGTCCCCGCTGTTTCCGATTAAAACAATGCTAGAACCTTTTTGTGTTTCTATAGAATTGATATTCTATTACAGGAAAGTGTTATTCAACGCTTGCTAATGTATGCCGAGGAGAATCCTTGGTTCTGGGGTCTTTATGTAATGGCAGTTGTTGTACCGATTGTGTTGATTGTGTATTGCTGTTGTAAATCCAGCGACAAACAGGTTAGTTGTGCTAGATTGCTTTATTTCTTGCAGTGTCCAAATTCAATATAATCGAATTAAAATTGAAATATGTATGAAGTTTGTTTAATTTGATTAGAGAAGTCCGACAAATTTACGTGAAATTGGAAGAAATAATTTATAAATATATATATATATAAAAAGTAACATGTAGAGCTGAAAGTTAACAAATTCAATCTTATGACATTATTAAGCTACTTTCATTTTATTGTAGAGTAAATGAGCAATATTTAAAATTAATCATACAATTAAAGGTGTTTTAATAATATGTACAAAGTGAAATGAATGTTTAATATTAGGACAAAGAAGATGTGCGAGAAGAATATGATGCAGCGGCGACTGCGTTGAACAAAAAGACTGATGAATTCACTAAAGATGACGAAGAGGTAGAAGAACTTGATGAAAATGAGCAACGAGAAGAATTTGATGCAAATGAGCAAAGGGAAGAAGAACTTGATGAAAATGACCGAAGAGAAGAAATAGAAGAAGATGATGATGACGATGAAGAAGAAATTGAAGTAGATGAAGAAAAAGAAAATGAAGAAAAAGGGAATTCATCTGAAAAGGAAGCGAAACAAGCCAAACAAACCGCAGATGAAAAAGATGAGACACTTGACGAGAATGTGGTAATTTAACTCATTTATTACTTTACACTAGGCGTCTATTCACTTCTTTGTTAGATTTTAATGACAATGTACCTTTAGACCTTCCCTGAAACTATTTTAGGAATGACGTCTTTGTGTGTGCCTGTCTCCATCCCTATCTTTCTTTCCGTCGCTCCCTTTATTTCTTTCTCTTTCATTAAATATTTTTGTTGCACTAGATATTAAATTGAATATCTCTTTTATCTAAACAAAATACGCTTAAGAAAGTTCACAAGCCCATGCTGATATTTTTCGGAAACAGTACTTAGCAAGTATGTATATTTTTATTTACTATTAATGTTATTATAGGTTTGCGAGCCGTCAGGAAGTGGGGACGTACCTCGAAAACGAAAACCACGCAAAGAGTAAACAAACGGAACAGAGCATAAAATGGACGAAGCAGAAACCTAGTAACGTGTTTAAACTCACAGACATTCTATGCACCTGTCAAACAAACACCCCAAACACCCACCCACCCACCATGTCTTAAATGGAACGTATTATTTTGTATCTGATTTAAAATAGTTCAATTCGTCACATTTTCATTATTGACTGAGGATTGTTCACATCGTACTATCCGTAGTAGCAGTACTCGTACTATTACTAAGTAATACATGAGAGTATTTTTTAGTGTTATAGGTAGCATATACATAAAAAAAATGAATTATTTGTTATTGTAAACTTATTTGTTGTCATTTAAAATCATCAACGTGTTTTAGGAACCAGTTCACATAATGTGATCATTTTTACAGCTTAACTTAATTTTTAATGTGGGTTTTCTATATATATATATATATATATCTAATGTTATTTTACGTAAATTGTAAGCGTACATAATACAGTATTATAATTGCAAACATTGATTAATTTAATACTTTTGTTTAATTGTGTAATTATTATCCACTTGGATTTATGGCAAAACGGATATATATATACAGTTTTAAGTCGTAAATAATATAGAAAACCTTCATAATTTCTCAACTTAGCATCGATTAGCGCATTGTCAATCGTTGTTTCGTGTTGCGAATTTTGAAATAGTTCTTGCTGGCTTCATGAGAGTGTGATGTGCATTTATTCCATTTGTAATTTTAGTAAACTGGGACCGATTTAGATTAAGCATTTGTAGTTGCATTACCTTAAACCTGAACTAGTCAGTTTCGTTTAGTTTAATAGACTTGACTGATTATTATTATTATTATTTAACCGAAAGCAAAATAACCGTGAATATTTTGTAAAATTATTCGTTCGATATTTTTAAATGCTAATTAAACTCTTTGTTTGAATCTTTAACTCGTGCATTTTTCAATCAGTGTTTTCTATTTGCAGCTTATGTCTCAGGGCACCACCATTTATTATTGTATAATGTGTATAAAATTTGTTAGTATAAAATATTAATTGTAAGTAGGTAACCTGCAAATATGTATGGAATATGTAATAATAATCATTTGATAAAGTGAACTATACAAATTAATCGTATTCATTTATTCCTATAGCTTTTTAACTAGTAAAACTTTACATCTTCATAATAAGCGTGGGTTGAACCCACACGTTTAAGGCGATGTTTCAATTTTAAGGTAAATTTCCAAACCGTTTTAGAGATATTTACATTTATATAAGTAGTAACCGGATTATAAATACGTGTTATTAGATATAAAAAAAAAAAAAAAACTTTTAACTTTCGCCATTCAACTCTATTATATACCTATATAATATTTTATACAGCTTCTACTTTTGTTTGTGTTCGTAAATAAAGATAAAAGACCAAATAGTTTGTCATGCGTCATATATTTTCATATTACTACATCAAAATATAGGTATGTATAAAGTATTTCTAATTCGGATAACAAAAGAAGTACCTACCTATATCGTATTTGGATAACAAAATTTGATGACCTATTTTATTTAAAAAAAATACATAGTATATAGAACTAAGTAGTCAATCGCCGTTCGATACTGTTCAGATTAACACTAGTTCTCCTAGTATTCGAAGAAGTAGGCAAACCATGAATCGTAATCCTATGCATCTGCATCATATTTCTTTTAGATAAATATCGCCGTTTCAATTCGTTTTGGACTTCTTTGTTCAACAAACAGTATAGAAAAGCTACGAAAAAACCCTGAAATATATGTATACTAATACAGTTTTTTTTTTTATTTAATTGGAATTATTTTAATATGGAATAAATAGTTTCCTGAGGAAATAAATGCATATAAACCTGTAAGGATGTAAACGTTTGATCAAATGCGATCCAGATTAATTCAACAATTGGATTGGTGGTAGCGTAGTACCACGTTGAGATTGAAATGGTATAGGGGACCCCGAAGAGTGGCATTAATATTAAAGTAGACCTCATTAATCTCCTAAAATATCGATGATACGTATTTAATAATTAAGATAAAATGCATTTTTATAATAAACAAACCTGTACTTCAATTTGCGTTGTTGTATATAAATTGAATTTAATTTTAACACTAAAACCTTCAGGATGTTCAGAAACAGCAATAAATTTACCTGAAAAAAGAAACTTCAGTGTTAGCTCATGTGCTTCATCAATTCGCGGTGTAATAGGTATCGTATACTATATGCGATGTTTACTATACCAATGTTGATATCACGATTGGTACATGGATAAAAAGTTGAAAATATCTATTTTGTGGTTTTGTCCAGCATAGATCGTCCTCGTACCAGACTTTCAGTAGAATCCATGGTATAAGGAAACATACTGGCAATCCTTTATAGTAGAGTATCACATTATTGTATAGGTAGGTGTAGGTATGACGTTTTGAGAAAAGTTGGTATTGCTATAGGTAGGTAGGTAGGTAGGTATTAGCAAAACATTCAAACCAAATGCATTGCGCTATATATTTGCTTTTAATCTAGAGGATTTTTTATGTTATTCCTCAATCCTAATACGATTTATGCAAGTATATTTATTGTTATATATCGTGAATCGCTAAAAATAATTAATTTTTGAATATTCTTATAGCATTTCTAAATATTTACTGCGTGCTTTATTCCCCGGCAGTATTTACCTATCATGTATAGAAAAATTCATAAAATGCCAAACATTTCGCGGGTAAAGTAATGCTACTCGTATGTTATGCATGTATGAATTTACATGTATTTCTTATTATTCTTAGCCCGTGAAATGGTTGTAATTTTATATAAATGTTTAGATAATGAATATAGATTGTCCATATTCTAGTAAATCTACTCTACTCTCTAGTTATACTAGCTCTTAAAAAGACGTCATAGTGAATAATTAGGCGAGTCCTTACCCCATCCTAAAGCAGTGTAGATAATGATACCATTTTTCTCAGAAAATAGATTTGAAAAAAGTAAATTGTGCAAGTAGATTCCTTCCATAAGTATCAAAATATATGTTGTTATTATAAAATATACCCAGGCGCTGGTAATTGCTTTACACATCCAAAACTAAAACAATTAGGGATTAACAATTGAAAAAGCACACACACGGAAGTTCCGTTAAAATCTCGAGACCGAAAATGTTCATGATTACTATACTTCTTTATTTATATACATTCGTATAAGAATGTTTACCAAGTGTAACAATAGTAAAATATAAATTTAGATTATTTCTGGTTTTCAACGTTTACCGTGGTAAATTTAATTCGTTAATTAAATAAAAAAATGGGCACGCTATTCCGTGGGATATATTTTAGCACATATGCACTTGTAGTAGCTACTTACATTATGCTCTTTAATATACTTAAATTTTCCATATAGCACCACATCTGCAGCCATTGCAACTCCTTCAACGAATAGGAAATCTTTCAATAAAGACATCGATGCTTTTAATATAAACGATACAAATAAATGCATATGGAGCCGATTACGTGCACATTGTAGTTTTCTATAAATATGAAGAACATAATTTTTAAAAAATAAATTTCTAAAGATGGTCAAAGATTGTCATTTGTCATTTGAGTGGATTTGAGCAAGACATGTGTGTATATATATATATATGTAACTTACTTCAAGCAAATAAATATAGTCATTGCAATAAGTAGTGTTGTCAGAGATAAACCATAGCAGACGTGATTTAACGTTTTTATTATTGGAAACCACCATTGAATGAAATTGGAATGTTCAAATTCTGAAGTGATATTTTCAACTCCAGTATTCGGTCCATATAAATTCTCACACTGTGAGTAATTAGTCCATGTCGCATTTACATGCTCATTAAAGTACCACTGGCCATTATCCATACATTTTCGAGTGGCTGAATTCTAAAAGAACGTAAGTAAACTACCATCGAACCGAATATTGCACGTCATATTTTAAATGTTACTAAATATTTACCTTAGGACTAAAGCCAAAGTACTCAGGACACGGGGCGGCTTGCTCTGTGCCCGCTAACGTTTTCGGCCAGCACATAATACCATCCCAAATCAATTCACAGTATTCCCTTTTGCCATTTTTCTGAAACGTAGTCGTTTCATTTTGCAGCTTCTTGCAATTTTGCCGTAGATCGTAAAAAATCTGTGACATGCTCGCCATTTTCACCACAAGTGAACAAATGTTACAAAGTATCGTTCACTATACAGAATTTAATCGGAAATTCGATACAACGTTATTTGATATGATTACAAAACGTCTGTGTACGTTTGTATGTATGTACATAAGTAATGCAATGCAATGTATGTACATACATACATACTAACAAAACAATATAATATGAGCAAACTAAATATGTAGTATATCAATCACACACACTGTTTACACAAAAGTCTTTTAACATAATTGCATTTGCACAGCTTCAGATTTATTATAGCTAAACATATTAGCGAGCACGCCAATTCAACATGATCATAATAAAGATAATACATTTATAAATACTAAATATTTAATAGCTACATAGCGCAGCTTCATTTCAAAAACCTACTGATTTATTTTTTTATAACTATTCAAAACCTCAATTTTTTTAATCTACCCATCCTCCAAATACCGATAGCCGTATAGATTGTTACCTTGAGAACCTACCGCATCATAAAAACAAGCGTTTTTTTTTTTTTTTTTGTTAAGCTTTGAATAATATTAAGTAAAAAACTAAACCAAAGCTTTTTATTACAATATGCGTTACGCATAGCATTAAAATCTTCATAGTATTTTTTTTAAAACCTTAACAGAAAAAGTCATCTACACAAATTAAAGATACCTATGCAGAGAAATATAATATGTGAGAATGTTGTCCGGCTAAAGGTAAAATTATGAAACTTTAAACTTAAGTTTTGTATACGCCTGGAAAGAAAACCTCTTACCGGAAGTGCATGTTTACTCTAGTCATTATTTGCAATTTCTGTAATTACTCAAAAATGGTTGCACTTGCAGAACAATTGTTACGATAAAACTTAAAGATATTAATATTTTATTCTAAGAAATAATTTAATGAAAAGGAGTTCCAAAGGTAAGTAAAATATTATAAATTAGAAAAATTGTCTAAATATGATCTAACCGAAATGCGTATAAGAAAGTTCAGTGCATGACACTGCAGATGTTTTAATTACAAAATATCGATTGGAGCTCTATTTACTATGTGTTAAAAATGAGAGGCCTATCTTAATTTGTGTATTTCAATTCTACAAGAACAATGCTCATATTTTACGTAAACCGATAAAAAAACCTGTAGGCTTGCGAGCGACACCAATTGTTTCTGGATTCCCACGGTAGCGTAAGAAAGGGTGGAAAATAGGGAGGCAGCTTTAGTTTTTATGCATTATGAATAGTGGCTCCACCCCAAATGAAATAACCCACCAATGGTGAACATTGAATTACGTCTATTGTGTAATGTGTTACCCTAGTCTCTGCAATATCATGTGCTAGTATGGGTTTTAGAATTGCATCCAATATGTTATCATAATAGGCAAATACAAATGGCGTCGATACATATATATATATATAGAACATGTAATGTAATTTTGATTCATTAATTAGAATAACGAATAGGGAAATAAGGAGTAATAATTATCTTTAAAATATATTGAAATACATTTATTTGGTTGTACAAAAATAAATATTTATGACATTCTAATTAAGTCTAGTTAATAAATATAATAAATAAGTTGGTCTATTTTATTTTATATAATACAATTATACTTAAATGTTAAGATATAGATATTTTTGTTTGTGTTTAAATATCTGAAAAAAAAAGTCTGTTTAATTTGGAACAATTAATTGCGGTACAATATTAAAGAAGGAAAGACACAACCTGGTTAAGGAGGGAGGCAGCTTGCATAACACCGACTAGGTTAAATTGTTAATCACTATAGGTGTAGTAGCTATCAGCTACGATTTTGGTATAAACTGCTATTCCTTATTACAGAAAACGTTCCATATATAATAAGAAAATATGTTTTCTTAATTCTTGATGAGTGTGGCTGTTGCGGAAACCCTGCGAGGTATTTGTGTGTGGTATTTTAAGGTATATTAATTGTAGGAGACGTATGTATGTACATACATACATACATACGTGTGGGGTAAAATTCATACTTTGAAAAAATGGATAATGTGGATATATACCTATGGAATATGATTGAGATTGTATCGTGCAAAATACAACAAAATTAAATATAGTAAATGTTAGTTTTATATCGCCATACTATAATTATTAAAGCGTCTAGACGAAACATGAAGGTTTATTTGAGAACAATAAGTGACCTGCATAAGAATAAAAGATAATTATAGTCAGGGGAATAATTTTTAAACTTACCTGTTTCTTTTTAAATGATATAAATCTTCATCATTTGAAGGGAATCAACAATATCGCAGAATCTCAATCCGAGAAAAGATTATAATATACGTTTTAATTTTATTCAAATGTATTTATAAAATATTTGGTAAATACTCGCACGGTTATAAAATTGAAACATATTTTATTGAACGGCCACCATGCTTTATTACGGTTTATAAAACGGTTTCATTTGAAATTGCCTGAAATATAAATAATAATAATAGATTCGAAATGTATGACAGTTTCAATAAACAAACCAGTCTTTTAGCTGGTGGTTCGTCATCGTTATCCCTATCAATATCGCCGCCATCTTCACTTTTTCTCCTAGTCCATCTGTAATAAAGCAAACTGGTTCATCTGAACGAATACTGTATTAGACCAATATTATCTAAATATGCTCCTTTTACTTTATTATACTAAATATTGTAAGAAGATTTTGGAATGATTTCAGTGTGTGTGTGTCTGTGTGTGAGTGCGTGCGTGTGTGTGTGTGTGTACAGCTTAAACGGTTGAAGATAAAATGATGAAAATGAAGATTTGTATTTTCCTTTCTATTTTTGGAAGAAATATTCAAACCGGATGTGCTTGTTTAGTCCAGTCATTTTTTTGCAGTTCCTGCAATAATTTAAAAACAGTTGCACTAAAAGCAAACAAATTAGAGATATTAATATTCAGCACGATTTAAATGGTAGGTAAGTTTTTATTTATTTTAAAAATTATATTTTTTTGGACTATTCAAAGTTTATATTTGTATATTCTTCTTCTTAAAAAAAAAAACCGTATAAGTAAGTTTAGTGGGGGATGTTTAATTTAATTTTAGCAATAGACTAGAATACCAAATAATAATATATTGCTAAAGAGGTTAATCGGAATAGCTTGAACCGCGATTTGCGAAAAAGAGTGAGCGGCACTTACTCTTCTGCGCACATCAAGATCAAGGTTTAAGCCATTCCGAGTAGCCCATATGTAACACCTATTACAAGACAATTTCGAATAAAAATGATTTTAGTGGTTTATAATATTACGATTTAACTTACCGTCATAAATAACGAATCTATGCATAAACCTAATAATCTAAACTTACTGTATTGCTCCTTTAGAGTATAAATAGCCTGAATCTCGCACGACTTGCCGTGCCAGAGGAAACAATTCATCCCGTCGTGTTAATAATGCAGGGATAAAATGGCAAATCTGTGCAGCCGCTTCGTTCACGGACACTTCGTGCAGCGTGAGCGGCTTCTCCGGTTTACGTTTACAGTCGAATCGCCCATAAATCGCTGCGTATTTGCGTATCTCGTCCATGCGGCGTAAATCATCCTCCGGCATTGCCATTACGCACTAAAGAATCCAAAAAGGCTCTAAATGAATTTGTGAACGAATTGGATGGTAGGCAGGGGCGGTATAATAAAATAACACTTACCTCTAGTTCTTTACAAACTTTCTTCTTGCCGTGCGTTTTTGGTTCAAATTGTGGCAAATGTCGGCTGATCCGTTCGGCAGCAACTCTCAACCTTAGAATTTGAGATTCTAATAGAGTTGGTGTTAAATGAATGTTACCAGAACAACCTGAACTAGAACTACATGACGGAACGTCTAGTGGGGAATTTGATCTAGACGATGACGATTTGGATAAACTCAGACCGGGTGAAGGTATAGGTGGTAAAGAAGAAAGGGAGTCGTTGATACCGGGAGATGGTGAATAGATTGGTCGGTTACTCTCTAAAATCGAACGTTTTGTGCAGCACATAACGGTGGATGAGTTCGATGTGCTGTTGTTGATTTGGAAGCTAGTGGATTCGGTTAGGGATGATGATGATGATGATGAGTTGTTGGAAACTAGAGGCACTTGGAATTGGCTTGGATCTATCATCCATTCTTGTAAGGATTTTTGGAAGCGACGGACATGGAGTGGTTTCGAAGCCATTCCTACTAGAGCCATTATTTCCAGGAATTCTTCTTCACCAGCATCACATAGTTGCTGCACATCATCGCCACCTATAATAACGAGTTGCTTATACGTTTTATTATTTTATTTATATATAAATTAGAAATTTATTTTCTATAGCAAATAGAACATACCCATCTCTAAAAGCGTATCGTAATATGCGAGCAACGATGCCTTTTGCATTATTCTGTACAACTGCAATTCAGCATCATTACTTGGAATTGTCGTTGAGACCACTAAAGAAGAGATAATCAATTGTTAGATTATAATTACATCTTATAATAAATAATATATATCACTCACACACACACAATAATATAATAAATAAAATATATCACAGTATGTGTGTGTTTGACACTCTATAGCCTAAACTGTTGAAGGTAATAGGTAAACTAAAAATTTGTATATGGCTGGTAAGAAAACCTTTTATTTTTGAAAAGAATATTCAAACCGGAAATGCATATATAGGTATATATATATATGTTTGCAGATAATTTGTTTTGTTTAATAATCACTTCATACTCTATGGGCAGTTTATTTTTCTACTTATAAAAGAAGAAATTTTTTACATTATATAACAAAACATCAACAAGAGTTAGTTGACTGGCAAGTAAGGTGATGAAGAAAAAAATGTTAAACTTAAACCAAGAATTTTTTATCATCTACGCATCACGTAAAGAACAAAACTTAAGCCAAGATTTTTTTATCACGCATAAAATTAAAAAGGGTCATCGTGGTAGTTTTTTTTAATGTAATTTTCAACCCTTTTGTTAAGAAAAAAAAAACGTCTTGGGTGAGGTATACCTATACACAGATTAAAGAGATGAGATGCACACGTATGTAGATGTGCATTAATGCGCATACGCATATGTGAGAACGAAGACATAATAAGGGAGCAGCAAAACAAAAAATACTGATGAACGAACAATGACTATGTGACTACCTGGATAGTTTTTTCGTGGGTGCTTGGGGATATGCATATGTTGTAGGTACTGCTCATAGCCTGGGATGTGAATACATCGGATCACGCGGTCTCTCGGACTTTCGAGCATATTGACATACCGTGTCTTTGCATATTAAATAGGCGCATGTGTACCTACATATACACGCATGTGTGTGCACTTTTTTCTGATTGTTCACACGCTGCATCATTTAATAAACAGACATAAGCAGTCTTCTCACAGATCACTTTTTTATGCCGGTCTATTCCAACCCATTCATAATCAAACAGTAAAAAATTACGCTAACAAATATTATATACCTATTATCTAGACTAGGGTGCCCAAATATCTATGTTTAAATACAATTTTAGAGTATTTTATTGTTGTAAAATATTGCTCACAGTTATGTCATGTGTTAAAAAAAATAGAAATACTATCAACTTATTTTAATTTTACGAATTTATTCAATTTTAATACAATTACATAAAAACATCTGCAGTGTCATGCACCGAATTTTCTTATACGCATTTTGGTTAGATCATATTTAGACAATTTTTCCATTTTGATAATATTTTACCAACCTTTGGAACTCCTTTTCACTAAATTATTTCTTAGAATACATTTTAAATGCCGAACTCCAAATTATTTAAGTTTTTTGTTATTTTATTAAACAATTGACAGGCACAATAGATACGATTTATGTGAAAATAATTATAATAAGAACTAATTTTAATTGCCATTTTCATGTTTCCGAAATATTAATACCTTTAATTTTAATTCAAACAACTTTTCTGTAACGCACACACATTCACAAGCAGAAGTGATTCTAAAAATAGTCAGACTATTCATTAGTTATTATTATTTTGTTATTATTAGTTTGTATAAGAAACAATTTATATTTTTCTCAAAGTATTATACTTAAAGACGTATTCATTATAGAGTTACAGGATTTTGAAAATGTTACAGATTTTGCTTATGGAATTGCAGATTTGTATCATTAGTATTAATGGTACCAATTTGCGCGAGAATTTTTTGTTCGAAGTCGATGTAAAGTAGTAGCGTACCTTATTTGAATATTCAAATGAAAGTACACAGTGTTGGATTTTTTTGAGTGATCATGTAAAAAATGGTACACAAGTTAAGTTATGCCGTGCTATAGAGTGACATTTTTTTCTAGATTCCCACGAACGGTTACGATGGGGAAAAAAAGGAGGTAGAGTTGTTTTTCTGTCGAGTAGGGATGAGGCGAAACTCCACCCTAAGCACTAGAAGCCACCAATAACGAACGGCGAAACAAATAATAGAAGATAATATCTTGCCAAAAAATGCTATAGGGTCCCGCACCGGGGGCAGAATTGCACCGGCGGCCCTACAGCTAAAATGGCGCTATATTTTATGTCGACAAGTTTTTAGTAGCATTCTAATTTTCCTCGAACTATCATTTAATTTTTTTATAATTGTATATTTGTACAAGCAATTAAATAGTATAAGATTATTTTTCTCTTAAGAAAACATAAATGACATTTTTTTTATACTTATCTGGTCAATTGGATATTCAAATATAAATTTCGAATAATGCAAATGATATTTCAAATTAATTGCGCCTATTTTGTTTTTCTGTTAAATAATTGACAAGCACAGTTGATACGATTTATAAAAATGTAACTAGTACCATTTTTGAAAAGAAATTTCATACAAAAGTTATGCGAAATATTAATATATTTCCGTTTTATTATAACTATTTTACTGTTTTGCGGTGATATTGCAGAAACCTCAAAGAACGACTTCCGGTTTGAATATTATTTAAAAATCGCAGGTTTTCTTTTTTACTCTCAATCACATACAAAGACAGATGTCGTTCCAAAAATAGTCAGGCTCGATTCAGGGAAGGTCAAAAGGTATTTTTACTTTAAAATCTCTGGATCGAATTTTCTTATGATTACAACTTATTACTTCGTATAAGAAGTAATAAGATTCTTTGAAGTGATCGAGAAGAACGATCCATTATTTGAAAATCTCTGTAGCGTTTTTATCAACAGTTGGAAGGATGGTGATTGTTATTCAACGAATAATAAACAAAAAAAAAATATTAAAAGTTAAAATCAAGTTTAAGCGAACTGAGGGAAAAAAAAGTCACCGTGCCGTGACAATTCAACGCTATGCGCGATCGACGAATGAAATCACCCGATAGCAGAAAAACTAGCGAGTTTTTCCATAGCTTTTTTCCATCTCAACGCGAGGTGGACACTGGACAGTGGACGGACATTCTTCTTATTATACAGATTCAAACATACATACTATACACGCATACTGATGTCTTTGCATGGCTGCATACCAAACATCAAAAAAATATTGGCCAACAGTCGAGACAGAACTAACATTCATATAGGTACAATTTCTTATATTCTTTTATACGTTTATAAATTCTTTCGCAACAAAAACTTATTATTTTTACGAACAAAAGGCTATGCGACACAGCCGCGGCCAACATTAGGTTTCTTTCAGTTTGAGTCCTAAAGCACTACGAAGAAATTTAATTCATATCCTTAGTTATGTTTTACTTTCTTATACAACGTATAAGAAAGCCTAGGAATCATGAACATTTTCATTTAAACGCGTGCGTGCGTTTCTATGGGTGTATGTGTGTGTGTGTGTGTGTGTACAGTAACTAAGAAACGTCCGGGAATAATTATTTCTAATATAGAATAATGAATAATTATATTTTCTGAAATTATGTGTTTTAATTTATAAACCAACATAAATTACGTATAAGAAAGTCCAGTGCAATAGACTGCAAATACTCAGTCTTAAGTTATGATATAATAATAACTTATACAACATTATATTTTAACGCGTCAATCTAGCAAGCACATTTATGTTTTTAAGTGTTTTAAAAGTGGGCGGAAGCGTTTTACTTTTCATAGTTTCTAAAACTGAAACTGTGAAAAGTTTATTCTTATTTAATTTTTCTGCATTGATATCTTTACGGTGAATTTCCTCAACGAATTAAATGGACGTTTTCGATTGATTAAACATCGCACGCTTAAATATAAAACAAGATAAACTAATATAACTGATGTATGTATATGTGCATTGATCTTTAATTTATATATGTAAATAAACATATTTGGTGGCAGCGCCGATGTATTATCATTTTTTTTCTTTGTTTGTTGCCCTTTTTTGATTTCATTTACAAAGTAATAAGCATTGCAATAATAAAAAAAATTTACGTCTGGTTCAAACAAAAGTTGTGCAAAATATTAATATCTATTTTTAATAAAAATGGAAGCGCTTTGGACATATTTCAAAAATCGTAAAAAATGACTGGGGAAACATACACATACCCACACACACACACACACACACAGGCAGGCAGACAGACATTCGAAAAAAAAAGGCAGAGTCAATTCAGGGAGGTCAATAAGCATATATTTTTGCGTAAAAATCTCGAGATCGAATTTTGTTCATGATTATAATACTTACTAATTACTTCGTATAAGAAAGTAAAAATCGTCCGGCCTTAATAACGTCTACGTATATGAAAGTCCAGTGTAAGACACTGTTTTATGTTCGATTAAATGCTTGAAATGTACTAATTTTATATAACGTAACCATGCGTCATATGCACCATTGTATTGAGTGTTCAAACAATAAACGAGTCTAATATAAGTACGTACCAGTTCCATTAGCGTTTTTGCTAACAATCTTTTTCGAGATGATTGGCGAATCTGAGGTGAATTGATGTGGATGAAACTGTCTAGATGGTATGAACGATGTTGTCGTCGGGACGCATGATTGCGCTTTGGGTGAGTTGCGTGAATTTGACGGCGTTGCTAAACTTACAGCTGAATCAGAGAAACGACTCTCGTCCGCGCTGCTATTAGTTAACTCCATCATCGCCTAAACACGTATCCAAATGTCGCGGCACTAATAACTAGCAATTCAATTGTTAGTGGACAAGTACGAGAATATCCGTATAGACTTCACGTCCTCATCGACACTGGAACTGTACCAAAGGGTTATTTTGGCCGCTCACCAAGAACGCTATCCCTTCCACTGGTGCTTTTTAACCGGTGCGGTGGCTGGCTGGCTGCTCTGAGTGAGGACGGCGAGTGTGCAGACCTATACCTAACAATAAAACTACAACAGGAAAAAATAACCAACTCATTTCTATAGTCCGACGGACAAGCTTCCCTATACATATACGAGTACATACATATATGAATACGTAAACAATTAGTTTTCTTGATTCATTGCGATATGCATTTATGTATCGGATTATGTTACAATACTGAACAAATCTACATTTTCGTAAGCAGAAACAATAACATTTTTAATAACTTGAATTTCTATAGTGAAAACACTTTTAAGGATAATTCATTGATAGATTCAAGAACTATGTTCGATATATTTTATAGAAACCACCAATGCAAGTCAATTTAAATATTTTAAACCTATTCAAACTTCTACAAATGCTCGTTATAGATCTATTAACTCGCTCAGAATCGCAACATAAATCACAACGACCAATATTCGGCAAAAGTATTTTAAGAAAATGCTAGAGAAACAGCACTTTTTTTAATGCATTTACAGTAAATAATGTAAGAAAGAATAACCTTTGTTTATATTTTATTTATTATATGCATTACATTGATACAGTTTAAAGTATTCATAATTATTAAACAAAGCGATCACAAAATATGTGATATACAAGGATATTCAAAATACATGTTTTACGCCTGCATCTAGGCAATTAGGTGAGCGTTTCATGTCTTCAACAGTCCAGTTAACAGTTCTTACTTTCTTAATAATATGTAAGTCATGTAGGTAATCATGGAAATATCTATCTCGATATTTTTAGAATAACGTGCGTATATATATATATATATATATATATATATATATATATATATATATATTTTTTTTTTTTTTTTTTTTTTTTGAAAATAATATGAAAACCGAAAGTGCATGTTTACTCTAATCACTTTGCTGTTTCTGCAATAACTCAAAAAATGGATGCACTTACAACAAATATATTTGGAAAAAATTATAAACATGATTAATTTGTACAACTTCTGTTTTTTTTTTCAAATAAAGTACAGGCTATAAGAAAATAGCAATTGAAATATGTTGTGTTTCTATTTGTGTTTGCATAAATCGTCTGACAATTTTCCATTTTTAAAATTATATTTTCTTGAATTGTTCAAAGTTTGTATTTGAATTATATAAAATACGTATAAGAAAATACAGTGCAAGACATTTTCAAGTATGTAGTATAATATTTCCTCATACAAATAGATCTTTACATACCTCACGTGAGGTGTTTGTGTTCTAGCGTTTAAAGCTTCCACCT
Source organism: Nebria brevicollis (assembly GCA_944738965.1). Classification (NCBI taxonomy): domain Eukaryota; kingdom Metazoa; phylum Arthropoda; class Insecta; order Coleoptera; family Carabidae; genus Nebria; species Nebria brevicollis. Next base: position 13,080,455 of record OX122906.1, read on the forward strand.
CACAGAAAATGAACCTAGTTCGACTCCAACCTGTAGGTGAAAAATCTCACCTATAAAACTGTATAGACATTGACATGTTTCTCCGGTTACCCTATCTAGAAAACACACAACAAATACATGCGACTCAATAATTTCAGAATTTTCCATACTATACCGACAAATACAGGGAGTCAAGTTTGGTCAGGGTGACTTTTAGGTCACGGCAAATATCAGCCACGCGCACACCACGCTGAAGAGCGAATATATTCCCTATATCAGCGCACGCAATAATAATAATAATGTATATACATGAGGTTTAGTTTAATTTTTAATGGAATGTTTGTTGTACAACAAACAACTAGATTTCTTATGGTATGATGGCAGCTGTGTTATATATTTAATATATGCAGAAGCTCAAATGTGTAGTATATTTAGTGTGTATCGTGTCTGTCGCACAGTGACGTGAGCGATGCATGAGCACAGTACAGTACCGTACAGCACAGCACAACATAGCATATATATAAGCCCCAAAGCAACGAGCATCGTGTGCAGAGAGTGAAAGTGGTAGAGTTGGGGCTTGGCGCTAAGATTCAGAGAGGCCGAATAATCGGACAGTTGTGCCTACCAGCACCGTGTTTCCAGACTCGAGTTAGTGGTGTCCTAGTATATGGTATGTACATACATGTATAGATACTCAGTAGTGTAACTAGTGAAACAGCACGCGCTGGATATTACCAATGAAGTAATAAACAAGTGCATGGAAACGCTCATGTTTTCGAAATATTCAAACCGCCTGTGCCCCAAAACGATGTTCAACTACGAATCATGTAAGTGTTATGCACTCTTTTATTTACCTGTGCGCTAATGACGTCGCAAATTTACACACTCAAATATACCTACGTAATTTAATTAGCATACATCGTTAGTATCTATAAATGTTGTCTATGAGTTTACATACGATACATAATGACAACAGACAAACCCGATTGCATCAACTAAAACTTTTATTAATTTAACTATTACTTAAATATTATCATCATGAACAAAATCAATCTCGAGATTTTTACAAAAATACACCTTTTCACCATTCCTGAATCGAAACTATTTTTGGAATTACGTCTGTCTCTGTGTATCTGCATGTCTCTCTTTCTGTGGCTGTGTTTTCAGCGTTTGTGTGTGTGATCCTCCCTCGTATCTGGGTAGAGAGAATTGAAGAACGTTGAGTATATTTCGTCGAACGTTAACAATGATTTTGGTGAATGTCTCTATTTTTATGACACACACGTTTTGATTTTAATATGCGAAGGAGAATCGTGAGTTGTGTAAGAATCGTATAAGTACACTGGTTCCACCTACACTGCAATATGATTCGTTTAATAAAGTTTGAATCGTTTGTTTTGCTGTGGCAACAGTTTTGTTGGAGTTGTACAATTTTATTATTATTAATTTTTTTTTTTTTATAAGCTTTGGCGACATTTACTCTTTGAGTAAAGAAGTAGGAGTGTGATAAAGAAGCGTTAAATTTGTATTTTTAAAAATACATGTATATTTTAGAACAGCATATAGAACAGGTTTTTATTTTTGTCAAAAAGATTTAAATAAATAGTCTAAAAACAAGTCAAACGTGATTATTTAATTGATTTTTAGCGTAAAAGTTACATGTACTAACTAATTTCATCCAATTTATATACAAATATATTAGCAATTATTTGCACTGAACTTTCTTAACTTTTTATAAAAATTTTTGTATTTAACCCTTTGAACACTTTTTCACCAAATATATTTCTTAAACTAGATATTTAATACAAAACGACTAGAGTAAACAAGCATTTCCGGTTTGAATATTCTTTTCGAAAATAAGTTTTCTTGCCAGGCACATACAAATCTTTAAAGTTCCATAATTTTATCTTCAAACGTTTAGGCTGTAGAGCGTTCACAAACCAACACACACACACACACACACACACACACAGATACGATTTAGGGAAGGTGAAAATTCGTGTTTGAATATTTTGATGATTACAATATTTACTTATTACAAGTATAAGAAAGCAAAAAGTAAACACTTGAATTATAGATTTATTAAAAGTAGTTTCAATATTTTATTTATTGCATTGTTTACTTCTTCGAATCTTGCGTTTAGACGGTCGCTCACATTGCATACTAATGATTATATTTAAAAGTAAACGTTTATACATAAATTATATTCCGTAACAGTCACCAAACTGCTGTGGAATTAAATCAATATACGATATGTGCAATTTGTCTAATTGCTAAGCAGAACAGTGTATTTTGTTAGCTTACTCAACGGAAGTCTAATTGATGCACAGGAAATTCACGGAAGTCTAATTGATGCATTTGAATAGGAGTAATATATTAGGAAATATATGTATAGAGTTACACCACATAATACCTATTAATATAATGCATAAGTGAATTTAATAATGCTCGTAAAAAACCGTCCAACATGAGGATTGCTTAAAATGTATTAGAATTACCTAGGCCATATTGGCAAATTGGCCGTTGGCTAGATAATACACCGAACCCCAAACGAGTTATATGAGTTGGATATTGCCTTGGACTATTTACTCCTAATTTGGCGTTGTTCTGATCGGTTTGTAGCGAAGTGACACCTGCGCGTGCGTGCTTGCGTGCGTCCGTGCACTGTCTCACGGTCCAACCGCGAAATTCCTATCATCAAAACAAATATGTAATCTATGTACATACATACATACATACATCCCAGCGTGATGATCCATGCATTTGTAATGAGAGATGATGGTACAGAGTGATACGGATTTTCCAACGACGCACTTTACCTACCTCTCGTATGATACATATGTGTATAAACGTATGAGACAAATCTTATAAGTGTGCATATGTATGTTGCCGGTTCGTTTTTATATTCATTGTATGATAAAAATTGTATATCTTTATATTATCATATTTACTCCACTGTGTGAAGCAGATCCTTATAGTTTGTGTCATATTTTCTTCAATTTTATTGATAATTACGCACTGCGGCTTGATATGGCTTTTAGTGTGTTGGTCATTTTGATACTCTAGTATAAATAAGTGTGCGACGTGTGAACGCAATCGTATTAAAGTGAGTGATTCCAGACACCCAGCGAACTCCTCTCGTGTTACTAGTTGGTAACAGTAAGCACATTGTCTTGATAAGTGGCACATCATTTCTGTTTGCACAAAAAAATTCAAAACAAAATACTTAAGTCTAACAGACTTATATTTTGTTCAGAAATAAACATTTCAGTGCATTGGAATTATTCAAAAATAGCACACAATGTATATACGAGATCTTTATGCTACTATGAATGTCCTCATACACACACACACAAATATATATTAACACACACACACACACACACAAGTGCGAGTGCGGACATACTCATCCACACATACATGGCGATTTTTACAATTATGTATTTAAAATAACGAATGAGAAAATGATGCATGTATATTTTATATTTCGCGAAATGTTAATCAAATATTTTTCAATTAGATTAGCAAATACACCTAAACACTTAAAAACGCAAATATTATTATTCATTACAATACACTACTAACGACAAATATCAGTCAATAATAATAATAATAATAATAATAAATTATATAGTTATTTTTGCCTATAGGAATAAGATAAATAAACAAAATAGTGCACTAAACAATTTATAGGTGTCTCATATTTATATCTAGAAGGAAAAGACACAAAGAGACCTATCCCAAAATAGCAACTATAAAAACGATCGTACTTAAAATAGCGAATAGGCGAATAGGCGAATACCATAACATCCGATATGTATACTGAAACATTTATGTGATGCGAAACATGATATTCTATAATAATAATACAATAATTTCATTTGAAATGTCACCCTAACACAAACTTTAATTCCTACTATAAACCAAATGATCACCTAAATGCTGGTGTAGTACAATATTCAATGATACCAGATGCACATAGGTACATACATACTAGGTATATATTTTAGTGAAGCAATTGTGTTTTTGCGAAGTAATAGGCAATAGTGTTTGTATGTGCATAGCAACCGATTAACCTAGTGAGCTCGTGTACGAGGCGGCATTGAAAGAAAACGTGAACGTTTTAATTCCAAACCGTATATGGACAAAGCGGCCAGCTGATCTGATACCGACCAAGACCTGAAATAAAACATATTCCACAAGTACATGTTATATGTATGTATGTACATAAACCAGACATAAACACACAGATGGTACACTATGTATGTATCGGCATCACAATGTGAGATGAACTCGAAATAAATGCATACCAACCTCAGTAACTTGTACTATTCTGTATATATATATATACATATACATATATATTACGCACATTTATTTTTGGATATAGCCCCGCTAAAAGTTCAGCCCCAAAATAAAATAAATAGCATTTAGTAATGTAGCCATCACCGGCGGCGACATGGCACCATGTCAGCACGACCTTGTCCATCGGTTAGACTCCCCTCGGTCAACGTTCAGTTGCAGCTCTTGTAAGGCCCGTACGTCGCGAACCGGAAGTAACAGATACCACCGGTGTGTTCTTTACGTCTTCCTGCATCCCTGACGCACCGGAATAGTACGTGTGCGACGACGAGGGCGCACAGGGAATCCGGAACAAGCAACAGGTGCACCGGTCCCCCTCGAAGGGGACAGCGGATGGGATGCGAGACCTTGTCTTGTCCCGCGATTTCGACACGAACGCCGAGCTGCGAGAACTGACTCACCGATCGGTTAACGGCCCACACGTTATGCGAATTTTACTAACTATGATTTTCATATGTTTATCCGTATGTATGTATGCTTTTATGTGTATATCTCTGCCTGGATATAAGACATACTCGTATATCCATGTCTTTCTGTTTGTATGCATGTACGTGTGTCTGTAGGTATATGAATGTATGTATGTAGGAAACAAAAATTTTTTAATAAGTACTTAACTTTTGGCAAAGTTAAAGATCGCTGAGTAGTACATACGATACATTGCTGGAATAGAGGCCAATTCTGTTTCAGGGGTACATTTAATTAAGTAATATACTTCAATTGAATTTTTATTTTATTGAACATTTTATCTATTCTTCATAGAATTACGATTCTAAAAATGGCCCACCCACATGGTACAGGGGGTGGTGGAATGGACAGTCGGGTTGGCTTGGATTTCATCGTTGAAAACCCGGAGTATATCAGTAAGCTAGCTGCAGCAATTGATACTTTCAATGTTCAGGTTAAGAAACAAGTATTTGAATTGCTGAGCGCATTGTGCGTTTACAATGAAGACGGATATCAACGGGCCTTAGAGACACTGGAACAATACCAGGTACATACATTTCCTATTGGCAACTCAGGTAGAGTTGCCATACTTAAAATATATGTTTTTGACTATAGAAATTAAAAGGATCTCGATACCGCCTTCTGATAATTATTGCCGAGTTGGATAAAGCGATCGCTGTGGACTATCGTACTGCGTTGGTAGCGTTTGTGAACTGCCTAATCATTTCTACACCCAGGTTGCAGGATCGAGTACGGCTACGCAATGAATTTATAGGTAACTATTCGAATAAAAATACATTAAAGCCCATGCACATAATACGCCATCAAAGACTATTCCAGCAAATTCCGGTTTGTAACTTAAATTGCATATTTAGGAAACGGTCTCCTCAGCGTGCTCAATAAATTACGTACAGTTGCCGAAAGCGAACCGGACATGGCAGTTCAATTGGATGTTTTCGATGAACAGAAAGAGAGCGATGATCAGCAAAGCTTAATCAAAGGCTCACATGGCGGGCTAGACTTAAATTCACCACTTGATGTGTTCTATGCGATCTTACGACAAATCTCTGATACGCCACAAGAAGTTCCATTCCTTAGTATACTTCAACATTTACTTCGAATCGACCCAAAGGTAACACGTTATCGAAATATGTTATAATCTCTGCGAAAGTAACGCTATCGTTAGGAAGCAATTAGTGATATGATTTGGGACACCGCCGAACGTCTAGTACATCGAACAACACTTCTCGAGGACCGCGAAGACGCAGCGCGATTACTTCGCGTACCAAGCACTGCTAAATTTAGTCAGTTCCAGTGCTCGCAGTGTCATCGAGGATCCATTTCAGAACAAAACAGCCCTAGTCGCAAACAATCATTTGGCACAACGGTAAGTTGCTATGACGTCTACGACTAAATGTAGTAAATGATCTAACATCAATATCTAGAATTTAAGTGCAAATGCACCTCCTCCACCACCACCTCCGCCTCCAGTCTGCAAAGCTGATTTCTCACCACCTCCACCGCCACCTAGTGGTTTCGTTCCACCACCACCGGTACCAAAACCATCTTCAGCTAGCATACAACGAATGACACCCGCCTCATCACACGCTGCAACTGATGTCGTTGATCCTCCCGAGAAGTTACCACAACAAGAGACGCCACAACCAAAAATTAAAATGAAAACGATTAATTGGAACAAAATACCTAGTAACAAGGTAACGTTCTTATATGGTACATACATACATACATACATCGGCAGGTTTCCCTGTCTAAGAAACATACACACACACACACACACACGTACATATACATGCAAAAATAATATGATAATTTAAATCGTCTGAAATGTTAAGAATCTAATAGAATTTTATTTTAAGGTGGTAGGTAAGAATAATATCTGGTCATTAGTCGCTAACAGTCATCAACATTCGCCGATGGCCGATATGGATTGGACAGAAATGGAAGGACTATTTTGCCAGCAAATCCCCACAACGTCGTCGGCGCAAAGCAGTCCACATTTAGGACGTGAATCATCAGTTCGCATGCGGAAAGATAATTCCGAAGTAACTCTCTTGGATGGGAAACGAAGTTTGAACGTAAACATATTTTTAAAACAGTTCAGAAGGTACAGCATTTCAGGCGATTGCGTGCATGCTAGTGATTCCCTGTTAGTTTAGTCAGAAAGTGCATACCTCGAATTACTGAAAATTAGTGAAAATGATCGCCAAATCATAATTGCTTTAGTCTGGTCGACTAAACATGTTTCCGTTTGCAGTTCAAATGAAAATATAATACAGTTGATTAAAGAAGGAGAACATGATGACGTCGGGGCTGAGAAGTTAAGAGGCCTCCTGAAAATTTTACCTGAAGTAGACGAGCTCGATATGTTAAAGACGTATAATGGGGATTTCGATAAGTTGGGCAATGCAGAAAAATTTTTGTTGCAACTTACTAATCTTTCTAAGTATGACATATTTATTTATTTATTTATTTATATCAGTTAACTATGGATGTGATCATTTATCACGATAAACATATATAAAGAAAAATAACCCTTAAAAACATTGTTACAAATCAAATTTCTTTTTAATATAAAAAAAATATATATATATATATATATATATAGTTTCTGTCCATAGTTGATTGAGTATTGTAAACTGCATATTAGTATGTATTAAGTAGGTATTATTTGATTCTATAGTTACAAACTCCGAATTGAAAGTATGTTGTTGAAAGAAGAGTTCGCATCCAATATGAGCTATTTAGAGCCGAGCATTCGGGCTATGGTGGCCGCTGCTGATGGATTAATGACAAATACAGCATTGCAAGAAGTTCTCTACATGGTTCTAGTGACTGGCAATTTTCTTAATTCAGTTAATACAAAAATACTCTCACGCATAGATTTATCTAAATAGTTGTAGAACCATATTAATTATTGTAATAATGATATGAATATAGAAATAATGCTTTGCTATATAGAAAATCTGTTCATTGGTTCTAGATTATTCAGATAAATTGTTGGTGTGATATCTATCTAGATCTCAGCGGAATGTGTATAAACATTTTCAAATGATTTTTCTAGGGTGGCTATGCAGGTAATGCAGCAGGGGTGAAATTAACTTCTCTTCAAAAAATTACTGACATTCGAGCAAATAAACCAAATATGAATCTGATTCATTACGTAGCATTGCAAGCAGAGAAACGAAATAGAAACTTAATTACATTCCCTGATAATCTTACAGTATTAGAAGATGCGTCGAAGTAATTCAGCGTTCAACGAATCTTAAGTTTGAAGTCTTCTTGTTTATATATATATATATATATATATTTTCTATTTAAATCTCAATACAATAACTTTAAATTCGTGAACAAAATGCTATTGCTTACCTAAATATGTTATTACATATTTTATCAATATGTTAGTAACATATCTGCAGCGATTTGCGCTGAATGTTCTTATATGTATTTTATTAATGATATAATAAAAAATAACTGAAATAATATCAAAATGTAATATGAGTTCTAGAAAGTATGTAGGTATTACAAGAAGATTACGAACGCAGTTCGAATTTACAAATTTAGTAATTTCGTCAATTCTATGTTTCAGGACGACTGTAGAACAATTGCAAAACGAAATAAATACTTTAGAAGGGCGTATTAAAAAAATTACAAAGATTATCGATTTGCCAACAACCGAAGCAGAAATTAAAATTCAGATGGCAAATTTTTTACTGGTACATTTATTAAAACACAGGGTTTTAAGCTACTAATAGCCAATGTTGAAAATCAGCCATAGTATGTACATACAACCAGAGAATAATATTGACTTTGATTTAGATGGCCGACCAAGAAGTTAGTAATCTACAAAGTAACATGGCGGAGCTTGAAGACGCACGGCGACGACTAGCGGATTTCTTCTGTGAAGATTCCAAATCATTCAAACTCGAAGAATGCTTTAAAGTGTTCCACGGATTCTGCATGAGATTTCGTCAAGCAGTCGTCGAAAATACAAGACGAAAATTACAAGAAGAACAAGCGATTGCACGGCGGAAACAGCGAGAGGAAATGATAGCTGCAAAGAGACGACAAAGTAAGGCATCCGATATGACTCGAATAAGATAAGATTCATTATTAATATTAAGGGAGCGTATTTTGGTATTTGGTCTATGTAACGTTTAATTATTCAAGTTAGTATTCTTTTTTTTAATTAATGGATAATATTTAGTGAGCAGTCTCAGCGGAATACCAGTGCCGGACTGTGAAGGAGTGTTTCCCGAAATTATGTTTTTGGATAAAAGAAAGGTAATCATTATCATATACATAATATTTTCTATGAATTTCATGTATTTGAAAATTGCTAGAAAAATCAAAATGGTGGAACGGGAACATCTGAGGACGACACGTCGATGCCTCCATCTCCTTACTTATCCCGACGACGAATCGGCTCGTTCAACGGCGGCCATCTTAGTGAAACTGGAACGCCGAGTATCAGTGGCAAAGAAGAACGATCCCCAGATATTACACCAACAGGAAGCCTGCGCCGAAGACGGAGTCGCGTTCTTTCAGAAGAAGACGACGGAAATCTCATGGATTTTCTAAGATCTGCCGCCGTTGATACAACAAATAGAGAACGAAAATCCTGGGGTAGCTTAGATCGTTCTTGGGCAAAACGAGCACGAGGAGGCGCGCCACGAAAGAGGCCTGCACTGTTAAACGCAGACTTCTCCATCGATAGAGAGAGACCCAGTTCGCCATGTACATTATTCGACAACAGCTCTGTAGTGCCTGAAGAGATTGTGGAAGCACCTACGCATCCGACGGTGGCCAATAAACCTCGAGAATGGCGTCAGAAGATCGAATCATGGTTGCGAGATAGCGAAAGTGATCAACAAAGTGATCGACAAAGTAGAAGAACAGTTAATAGGAAATCATTAGAAGTAGATTCTGGTATTTATGCAAATTTCTTCAGAAATGAACATTTGTAACATATGCATATGCAAGAACGTTTTGTTTTTATTACAGAGACGGAAAGAAGTCAAACACTTGATACTTTGCATGAAGGAAAATTGGTGCATAGCGGTGCCTCCACTCCAAATCGTAGAGTGTGCCCAGAGTGGAAACCATCTACAACCATTGATAACACTGATGTTGTAGGAACTATTGAAGCAATATCAGGTAGCCGACAAATTTGTTTCTCATATTTATTTCGTCTAATACAACAATAACTATACAATAATTCGATTGCTTAGATAATTACGAGTGATATTTAAAATAGATACATAGTATTTGAATACAAATATATATATATATATATATATATATATATATATATATATATATATATATATATATATATATATATATATCAAATTAATAGAAGTTCAATAAAATAATATTAATCTTTCTTTCATACAAATATATATATTATCTATTAGATGTCCAACCAAAAGCAAAAGACAAATCAGCTTGGCGAAAATCCACTCTGAATGTTCCTAACAGCTCTGAAGAGATTAGTGCCGAACCAATTCGACAACGCCATAGTACAAACCCTACATCACCAGCCGCAGAAGAAAACGAACGTAAAGGTCTTATTAGTGCATTAGGTAACCGTGCCGCTTCAGATCGCCTCACACTATACCTGCGGAATAACTCTGATCCAAAAGTCACCACAGAAAACCACCGGCAAATCAGCAACAAAATCGAAATCGATTCTGATAACATCGAGACTCCACCGGCGACGCGGCGTGTCTTCACACCTACACCGACTGAGAAGCGGGAACCTACGCCGCCGTCGCCGTGCAAACGGATGTTGCCGCGGCCTGTTAAAGAAATACCCGCCAGTCCAGATGACCCGGAACCCCCAAATGCAGTGCTTGGCGATGGGCAGTTTGATAGGTTTTCATCAGCTAGGAGAACTAGGCGGTATAAACGGCCCACAGAAGTTACTACTGATAACGGGTCGGAGTTTGTAGCGGAGAAAGAAATTATTAGACCTACACAATTACTGGTATCGTACAACATGATATATAAAAAATTAAGAAGCGGCCATTCTAGTAAAAAAAATTTATTCATTTTTCAAGGTGCAAGCTTCCTATCCAGTGAAAATCCCAAATCAATCAGTTGAAAAAGAATCACGCTTGAAACAATGGCAGGACAAACTGAAGAGTTGCCCCAATGAACAACAACCAACATCACCAACGAAGAGTCGCTCTCGTAATCAAACTGGTATTAATCAGGACGACGTGAAGGCTGCATTACGACTTATTAAACCTCACGAACCAAGTATCAGAATGGACATACCAGTAAGCAGAGTCGGAAAAACGAAAGAGCATGATAATGATGAAGGATTTGAAGAAACACAAAGCCTGATGTCCGAGTCGCCCAGTCAGGGAACTTCTTCTGGTAAGTTATTAAACTACTTATTGTTGTGTATAAAGCAAAGAAAGCCTTATATGATGATGGTTAAGTAGTGTACTGTCGTATATTATGTAGTGATTCAATAACGTATTTGTTTTAGGCTACGCGTACGAAACTGATTTAATAGATGGTGATTATAGCAAGCGAAGACCAACTAGAACACCATCATTGGAAAGTAAGTGTACAGTGGATTCGACGGCAAGCAGTGAATCAACGGCGACACCAGTGACAGATGCGGCACCGACACCGACACCGGCCCCAGCTAAACGTATCAGTACTTTGAGACCGGCTCAAAAGGTGCAAAGCGAAAAGATACAGTCTCTTGTACAGCGGTATAGTAACAAAGGGCTAGATCGAAGTAATTCCGTCAGACATCCGACACCCAATAACGAAGACGCAACAAAGAAAAGCGTTATACCAAGACGATCAATGAGTTTAAGAAAAACAGATTCACAGGTATTATTTATTTTTCTCTTATGGCGAAACATTACCAAGATGTGTTCTCTGCCACCCCATTTGATTGATGTTATGCATCTATTATTTTTTTAACGCTTTAATTAAAATTTAATTTTAATTAAATGATTTGCAGGCCATATTCTACCAAATTTAATTTAATTTCAGAGAAGCATATTAAGCCAAAAGAAAATAAACGTCGAGCGATGCAATTCTCGCGCTAGTTTAGTCAGCTCTCGAAGTTCTTTAAATAGCGCCACATCAACAAATACCGTGAAAAAGATGCCGTTGAAAAATACGACAAACATCCAGAAACCACTATCGTCCCTGAGACAACGACCCTCTATGAATATCGTCCAGCAACCAAAGAGTAACACTAACAGTACGAATTTGCGACGGACCCCATCCGGAACACTAGCAAGACCCCCAAGGCCCAGCATCAGCGCTACCAGTGCTTACACGTTCATGAAACCAACTACTTCCAGCACTACGAAAAACGCTATGCCAACTAGTCGTCTGCAACCGCCTTCTTATAAAAGCACACCCTTCAAGTGAATCGAAATAACCTTTTATTAGTTAGTTTTCTTCTAAATAATGGAATATTTTTACACATAATTTATTGTATTTTAGGATTTAAATATTGCATTTTTATGTGAATACAATGGTCGGTCAGCGTGGTGATTCACAAAAAACCGTATAAAATAGAGGACAAAATAATTGTACTAAGCTAGGTATTATGTTATATTTTCGGTTGTTTCTATTCACTCATTTATGATTTGTAATCTAGAATACGCTAAATATTCTTTACAATCATATTCGATTCGATCTATTGTGATTTAAGAACAATTATAATTAAGTATAAAAATGTCCCTATTCATATTTATTAATTATTCATATTAACGAAATTAATATTTGTTACCAGATAAGATATTATTTGTAAATAATAAAAAACTTGTAAAATAGGTTTAAATAACACAAATTAATAGTATTTGATCTAATAAAACTTATTAATTAGACTATTTAATGTAAGTAGGCTATATCTGCGTAATGTTTCTCACCGAACCATTCTTTATGTTCTGATAAAAACCTGAAAATTCCAACATTTATTAGTGTACTCAATCGTATAAACATTTTATTATAAAACGAAACACTTAACGCTATAAATGAAGTCATTTTTATTACCAAAACCATGAATGTAAACCTCATATGATTAAAGAAATCGAAATGAATAACGAGAGATTTTTATAATATAATAAAATAAGACTTACTCTATAAATAAATCTAAATGTCTTAGTAATGCTTTCAATTTATCGTCGGCCATATTACTAGCATATAATAAATCTGGTAGTTTAACTAAAACAAAAACACACAATTAAGTGTATCATCACACACACACACACACACACCTGTATCTTGTGTAATTTCTCACCTAAAAGGCGCGCTAGATGTATGGCTCCGTACACAAGACATGGTGGTGGCGGATCTTGATTATAAACGTGATCAGGTAACAGTCGCCAAGTGAGAATTTTGTTGAACGGGTTAATTATTTCAGCGTGGTCGATTTTCGGCCCTGAGCACGTGGTGTCCAGGTGACTAGAGCCGTTTACATCGGAATCGGAATTGCGATGAGAACGTAGGCGCCGGGTGCTCGGTTGTGGTTCATCTGTATTCCGTTCCTCCAAACTGAGTCGATGTGCGTCGAATAGAGGTAAATGTGAATATTCCACGTCGTCTAATTCAGCTTTTGTTATTTCCGGTGAGCTACATATTTATTGGGAACTTATTTGTAATATTAATCAAAGATTTCTTTAATTGACAGTTTAGCAAATGTGAGAAAATATGATGCACCCATTTTTTTTTTTTCTTCTGTTCTTAGAATTTTAGATTTAGAGATATAAATTTTTAAAAGTTTTCCCGTTTACCTTATTTCTAATTTAATTGTAGGACAAACTGCCAACTCTGTCGCTTGAGCCGTAACAATTTGGTCTCGTTCTCTATTATATAGCAGCAAATCGGAGAGAGTATAATCGAAATACACTCTTAAACCATCCACCAGCTCCTTGCACGTATTTATACTAAAAAATCACAAAACAAAAGCTAGCACACACACACACACACACACAAATATATAGGTATGATCTAGCCGACATGTATTACTTTCTCTGTATGTGCTCAGGATTATGTTTGATTAAACCGCCACTGTACATCGAATTTCGATTTTTCGCTATCGATTTATCGCTGATTTTACTAAGCTCTCGACTAGAATAATATTTCCAATATGTTTCCAATATACTAGCAACGTGTGGCTCAGCTGGTAGTTTCAATAGCTAAAACAAAGGATCTATGTAAACCGGAAAGGGAAGCATCAAATGCGGCAGTCGACGGGGCAAATATATCATGAGTTCAAGAAGTATAAAAGTATAAGTAAAAATGAAGGAATATGAAAATCTTACTTTGTGCTTATTATTGATTAAGTAGTGGTCATTTTCTAATGCGTGTCGAAGACTGGTGGTCAATTGCAGAGGAATAATATCTTCATCGCCTGAAGAGTTCGATTCGGAACTTGTTGTTACACCAGTGGTGTTTGCATCATCTGTATCCATAAGAGCTGGGCTACTCGAACTGCCATCCTCAGAGGATGCGCCAATTCTTTCACTTAATTTGCGGTCTTTACGTTTTTTACTACGTTCACGGCGATATAAATACGCTCCACTGAAACTATAATTTCAAATTGATTATTGATTTCCACTTAAACACTATAATATTTACAAAAATATATATATAGTAGTCTTACAGCTGTAATTGAGCTTTATCTGCTAAATCTTTTTGTAGTTGTCTGTTTTCTGGTGTGTCTTTTAAGACAAAGTCTTCGCTTACACAACGATCCCAAGACGAATTCCAGCCCTGAAATTAATTTTCGTTTAGTAATATATTAAATAATAAACTGTAACACTTAATTTACCTGAAAATGAATTAAATATTCAATAGTTTTACGTCCACGTTGGTCTTTATTCGCAATCACTTGCAATACCTAAAATTGATCATGTAGGTATAATGACAAAAAAAAAACAACAACATTTCTAAACTTTACTTTTGAATCATATAAAACTTTTGCTTTTGTTGGATCAGGTTCGTAACATAAGACACGTTCACCATCAAAAAACTTTAGTTTCACTCCTCTGGTTGACACCATTTTCCATTTTTGTAAAAATTATACAGTTATTCATACAGAAATAATTTAAATCAAAACCATCAAAACTAACAAAATATGAACTATGTAACTTTAGACAAAAAAAAAATTCATCTGACACTCAATGTTGCCAACATGCTTATAAAACACAAATATTATTATTTAATATTTGTATATTTAACGAACCACCTGATGTATTTAAAATAAAACAATAACGATTTTAACTTCATCTACCTATTAAAGCTCGTAAATAACATTTGCTTCACATTGATTTTTTTTAGCCGGACATGTCATGTTAGCTTCCGGTGTAGCGCGAAATTTAAATTCAGTAAATCAATTATTAATTTAGTTTGAGATAATTAATAAATGGTAATTTATTCAATTGTTCATAAATTTAATATATATATATATATATATATATATATATATATATATATATGCAAAAATAGAGCATATAAAGAATGAGAATAGAAAACTTTTTTCTATTATTTATATTTAATTCTCATAGACACAATTATAAATTAATTAATTTAATCGCTATAATATCATGACAATCAGAGTATAAAACAAAAGAAATGAAATAAATAAATATTCACTTTCTAAGGCATATTTAAAAAATAATTTTCATTTACAATAAAATATACGCAAAAATTAAATTAGGTAGCATTACTAAAAAGTAAACTTGATTTCCTCATTGATGTTTGCAAAATTAAAAATAATAAAATATATTTTATCCAAATTAAATATGAACGCGTTTCTATAGTTATTATTTAAAATTTATTTCTGGCAGAACTTGCGCTTATTTATAACGGTAATATTGTATTAAAATGTATTCAATGAATGTTTTATTATGAATAAATATTTTAAACAATGGGGTATAATTTTTGAAAACGAAAATGTGTTGTTTAAATGAAGAATGCGCTGAAAAACAAAATGATATTAATTTGTCAATAGTCTATTGTCTTTTCTAATTTTAACTTGAGCAAGTAGTTGATCGTTGATCGAGGTTGAATGAGTATGAGTTTTCTAGCGAATAACGATTTGAAATTGCTGCAAACGCAGAAATCGTTTGGCACAAAGATAATAATGGTCCCATCTATACATGGGCAACGCAATGTATTTGCAACTTACGCGAGTCTAGGATTGGATTACCCGATGCACGCATCTCGCATTTCCCAGTATCAGTCAACAAATCCATATGTGATCGGGTCTAATTTACATGGAAATGAGAATAATAAAGAAACGCAACTCAAGCAGGAAATAACCATGACAAGTTTAGAAACACATCGACAATTTTATGTACGACCCGAGGGTGACGTAAAGAGTGGTGGACCAATTGATTTATCTCCAGCCGGTTCCGAAATTAACGATGTAAGAACACATACTTGATTCATTAAAAATTAAGCCTGTGTGTGTGTGTGTGTGTGTGTGTGTGTGTGTGTGTGTGTGTGTGTGTGTGTAGTGCTCTAGAGCCTAAAAAGTCGAAGGTAAATTTATGAAACATCAAACTTTAGATTTGTAAATGCCCAGCAGAAAACCTCCCAATTGTTGAGGATATTAAAAGCGGATGTGCATGTTATCTCCGAAACGACCACTTACGGTAGATATAGTTACAATAATAATGAAAGATATTCATATTTTATTGCAAAGTTTCTTCAAAAGATGTAGTACCAGTTCAAAAAAATTACTCTTGAATTATTATTTGTCTTATTTATATCGCCATATTTACGTAAGTATGGGCTTTTAATAAATTGACATTTGACATTTAACATCATCAATTGACACAAATAGATTAAGAAAAAAACGTTTCAATAGTTGGTAAAATATAAAAAATACCTATTATATATAAATATTTTGTTAGGTTTTAAGTTCATTTGCGCGGTACAAATATACACTGTAGATATTAAAGTGATTAAAGTAAGACTCAGAAAACCTTACAGAACTTATTAGTCACACCACCTGTATCTTACCCTATCTATTGTAGTGAATTGTAATTCAACATTTTATCCGAAAATATTGTTTTATTGTAGAAAACAAATAATTGAAATAGATTTTTTTAGGAAATATACACGTCCCAATAATATTTATATAACATATAAGTTAAAAGACAATCCAATGATTCGAAGTCTGAATATGAATACATTTTTAGTTTTTCTATAAATAAAATATTTTCCTAAAATATACAAACATACTACATAGGTACCTACTATATGTTTTAGCTTTTTTTTTTTTTCTATAAATTTAGAAATCTACTGTCTCAGTAGTGAAAATAGTAGAAGTAGAATCATTGAAATCGCCGAAAAAGGAACCAATAAGTCCAAACTTGAAGAGTGACGATCATGAGGAACGAATGCACAGGAAACGAAAATCTTTGGACGTGGATGACGATGATTGGATAGCGGAACGTTCGAAATCCGTGACTGGAATCCCACGGCAAGCAGGTAACAAGCGGGAAGAAGTGCTAAAAGCTGCACGGTCACTCTTCTCCAAGCGAACACGCACGCTGTACCACTGGCTATACCCGAGTACTTCGAAGACCAAGTTGAAGGCCACTGTGGCAGCCGCCTGGGACACACTCTCCACTGCCGAAAAGGATTTTTATATCTCACAAGTAATTATTTTTCTATTTGAATTATTTTCATACTAACAATAAATACATATGTATGTACATACATAATCAGGGATACTACTAATTGCTCTATTCGTGAATTTTCTATAAAGCTGATAATATTAGAATACGAATGTTCGATATCTGCACGTTTATTGGTCACGTGAACGTTATTCTTTTCCTAAATAGGTATTGGGTCGTTTTGGGGTACCGGCCGGCTCACTGATGGTAAACCCGCAGTTGGGCGGATTCACCGCGGCGCAAACGGGCAACATCGAGAGCCACGCGCAAGCCCAGGAGACCCGCTGTGCTGTATCAAATCTTCTACTGTCGGAGAAAGATGTAAAATGGTCCTCGTATTCCCAATCATCTGTCGCTAACGGAATGAAACGGAAACGAAGATTTACAGATAAAATACAGAGTGGTTTGTAGCGTTATTATTAAATAAAAACATTCTTATGTGAATCGATGATCTAATATTTAAAACCTGCTTATATTGTTAATCTAAAAGACAGATTATTTATTAGGAGATCGAAGTGACAAGCGCCAAGATGAAGAAACTTTAATTTTGAAGCAGATTCGTGACGAAGTACTGGAAGACGAATTTGCAGACGACCCGGAATTGAGCAAAGAGTTTGAGCAGTTCAGGTGGGCACTGCATGTAACCAATACTTAGTTTCATAGTACACGAATTGTTAACCACCCCATCCCCCATACATAAAACAAAAAAAAAATAAATGTAATGTTTTATTTCGTTCTGTGATTGTATTTTCCAATTTGTATTCATGTATTACTCGTTGTACATTTGTATTTTAATACAGCTTAAATAAAATAAAAAATTACATTTATTTTTTTCAATTAAACTATTTGAGTCACGTTTTATTTCTTTCATTTTCAGACTAGCTACTCAGTCACTCTCAGATTTCGATCTTCTTACGTTTAACCTCGATGATATACTTGGCGGCATTTAATTTATATTACTAATTTTTATTATACATACACTACCTATTTATTATTCTATTTTTTATTTAATTTTATACATTACAAAATATTTTGTTGATTTACACATACAAATAATAAAAGAGCAATCTACATAAATCGTCGTTTATGATTAGATACCTATATGGTTTAATTAGTAACATATTAGCGGCTGAAATTACTGGAGCAACTTGACTTCTCATAATACTGAAATACTGGCACTTAATAATAATTGTAAACATGTATTTTTTTTGTTTTTGTTTTTGTGAAATAAATACGTGATTTTATCTCATTGAATTTAAACAGCATCAATCACAGTGTTCACCACCCTGTGTACACACAACAATAAAATATATTTGGATATAAAAAGAAGCAACTGTGATAAATAGTAAGTAGATTCTTTTTGCACCAACAAAATAAAACAGCACCAGAATGTGGTTCTTAGATTTTAATTTCTCGCTTTATTTTTATTGTTGGGCAGTGGGATAGCGCCAGGTGGTAAATTTGGAAACTCTTGTCGTGGTTGTTTGCCGGGTTTTTGTTGTGGGAAATTCTGTTCGCCGTCCTCTTCTTGTTGGGGTGGTGTAGGGGTGGTAGGTATGTCACAGTCTTCAGTTGGAGGCACTACGCAGCGCAAGGAACGCCTGTCGAATACCAGCATAGCGGGGCACCGCTGTAAACGAGGGTATCCCCCTTGGCATTGCCAGTACCGGTTGCAAGATTTTCCCAGTGGTACGTTGCCGTTTGCATCTTCATTGCAGAGAGCTAACATACATGAAAACATACCTAGTCAATTTTTATGTAACTGCTTTCTGTAAATGTGAAATAGTTCATTTATTTATTTTTGGACATGCGCTATTTGCACTAACTTTAATATTTTGCTGTGGTAGGTACTAGTTTTATTCTTTTAACACAAAAACTCGGTTTATTTCTGTGTCAATGCGTTAGATAGCCGGAGCAAGAATATGAGTTAAGCCGAGTTTTTATATAAAAGCTTTGGTTCTATCTAACTAACATAAGTTTATAACAACTATGTTTATAATTCGTATGTGGGTTTGTTTTTGAATTATATCTTATCTTAGTATCCGATACAGTAGCCGACTTTTTTCTTTCGCGATTCTGTATCTCGCATACTGTATCTCTAATACAGTATCTTCGTGTGAAAGAGCTTTTTATTTATTTTATTTGAAACAAAATAGTGGGTCATAAATGATGATGATGGTTAAAAAAAAAAAACCATGATCTAGATATACCTAAATATCAATAATGGTTCCTCATATAATTGTTATGATTTCGTTAAAATGAGTAGATGAATCTAAATCTTTTTATAAATAGTTATAATTGCACGATGTGAAAGGCTCTGAAATGAAGAAGTAGGTTAAATTTCCTATTAAATTAATTAATTATAAATAATTATTTCATGTGGTTCTCAACCTTGTAGCTAATTCGCGATTATATTTTAATGTTTTCTACTTGAACAATCCCATTACGGATGGGAACATTCTGTAGCTGCAACCTCCTATTATAGGTATTGTATTAGCCTTGTCCTGTAGTTAAGATTAAAATACATACAAACAGATAGAAAAATAGTGACAAAGCGTTTTATTCCCCAGGTTACTTACGGTGCTTTTGACAGCCATCTACATTCTCAGGCCAATCGCACGAGTGCGACTTCTCATTGTACAGCAAACCACCGATGCACAACTGCTCTGTAGCAGTTCCATTCCAGCAAGTCCAATACCTAGTGCAAGACGTCTCATGCCCAAATATCCCATACAGCCAATCACAATGTTCGGTTCCAATCGGCGGATCTATATAAACCATAATAAACCGTAAGCGTAAATAGATACAACTTACTTAGTTGAAATTGTGTTTGTCGCAATCGAGAGACGTACTAGCTTGCTGTTTCCGTTCGCAATAGCTACTCCGCCACGGGTAGTCGCATCCTTCAGTCACGCCGCGGTGGTGTCCAGCGAAAACGAGGCCGTTCGGGCAGTCGTACAATTCTGGTTGCCCGTTCACGCACTCCCAGTAGCGGTCACAATATCCAGCGTCCGGAACTACCCGGCTTTTCGTTTTGCATGGGTCTTCTTGGTCGCCTTTTAACTGGGCACGTGCTGTACCTAAAGTAAGCACGGCATTGTTAAGCACAATAACGTATTTGTCCTATTCTTGTTCATAATTATAATTCTTAGGGGGCTATCTGAGAAGTGTTACGCGTTCGGGTCACACGTAATGACAATGTATGTTTTCATAAATGTCATTTGTGCTCAATTTCTGTACAATTTATTATATTTACTTTCTTATACGAAGTTAAAAGTAAGTATTGTAATCAGATAACGATCTCGAGATTTTAACAGAAATATACCTTTTGACCTGAATCGAGTCTGTTAATTTGTGTGCATGTGTGTGTGTGTGTGTGTGTGTGTGTGTGTTTCGCGTTCCACAACGTTCATGGTATAATTATGAATCTTTAAACTTAAGATTTATACTTGTATGTCTGGCAAGAGTATTTCTTATTTTTTTTTGCAAAAGTTCAAAAACGGTTGCGGCTACAACAAAAATAGTTATAATAAAAATTAGAGATTATAATAGGTATATCGCACAACTTTTGCATCAATATTTTTTTCTCAATAAGTGTACTGCTTATAGAAAATCGCTATTGCAAATTTATTTTTGATACCATAATTATTATGTCAATAATGCCTGTTATTTGTTAATATGTTTAAATTTTTTAATGTATTTACATAATTAGAAATTATAAAAATTTGCATTTCTGAATATCCCTTATATCTAAATAAAATAAGGATAGGAAGGTGCAGTGCAGCCCATGGCGGATATTTTTTGAAATCATAATAAAACAGATTGAATGTTGAATGTGTAGGTAAAGCTTATTGTATATCGGAATATTGTAGCTAAAATGTATCGATTGAAATGGTTCGAACAGAATTTGTAGTGGATTAGTTAAAAGCCGTTTTCGTGTGGGCGATATGAATTGAAAAGTGAAATTTTTCGTAAGTCTAGCTAAGAATACGAATGTACTACAAAATACGGCAGTCTATTTGCTATGTAGAGCTGGCATCAGTGCCAAGCGAGGCTATAGTCTTTTACTTTCTCTACATGACATCCACATATTATATACACTTACGGTTTATAACGCACGAGGTACTCGTACCTTATACAATCGTGGCAGCCTACCGGATGATGCATACACACATACAAGACGAACTTCATCTAATTCAAAAACTTTCTACTTTGCTTAAGGTTCCGGCCGACACCCCGACAAAACCAGCTAAATAACACTCGTATTAAACAAATACACATTTATTCGACACGAGTCTTTTATAATCCCAAAATAGTTCAAATATACCTATGTATATGAATAAGTAAATATATATATATATAAAATAGTACTAATCTAAATGATAAGTAGAGGAATCATCACTTAATACTGGTATATTTGCATGTATGTATCGATTTATTTTATTATAAAATACCATTCAGGTTGTCTGTTTGTTTTAATTTACATATTAATTTCGTTGTGTGTGTATAAAGAAACCATTAAAGTTAACGGAAGTTTTTATTATTTTCAAAAATTCCCATTTTGTTGACAATTGATCTGATTGAATTGAGCGCAAGGAATTAAACCTAAATACTAAATGCTAAATAGTAGAAAAGGTTCACTATATAAAAAAAAATAGATCACTCACAAAATGATTAATCATCAGAATTTAACAACCTTTGTGATGCTCAAAACTTACGAGAATATTTAAGTATTTTAATATACATATGGGAGCAGTAACTTCCTGCTGGTTTTCTCTGTTTTTTAATTCTCACTTACGGCCAATAATACTCACTGTCAATTTGAATTTAAATAACTATCAAGAAAAATATTCGTTCTCGAGATTTTAACGAAAATATACTTTTTGACCTTCCCTGAATCGAGTCTATTTTAGGAATGACATGTGTATATGTATGTGTGAGTGTACATGTGTGCGAGCGCCTCTGCATGTGTGAGTACTAAAAAGTATTTCAAAAATTAATAAAATATTAAAAATTTGATGAATTCCTTGAACTATTCAAAATGTGTATTTTAGAATATCCCTCTTATCTAAACAAAATACATATAAGAAAGTTCAATGCAAGTCAATGCGAATATTTTAAATTACATCTGGCTTATATGTATGTACTTTCCATATAGTATGTGCATAGTAATGTAGAATTAGAAAGACGCTTTAAAAACTAGGGTAATGCATAAATATATAAAATGAAGCGATTGAAATTAGTGGACTTACCCAAGGCCATGAAAATGAAGATGCACCATTCCGTTTTCATTTTGAAGGCGCGCGTGTGTGTGAGTGTGTGTGTGTGTTGTGTTGTGTGATGCACTTTTGACGCACAACTAAATGTTTGCTGGGTTGGGTCTTTGGTTTTCACTCTTGGATGCCGTGTTTCGAAGAGGTATGTGATTGGCCAACCGGTAAGCTTTCCCCAAGACACATCTATCTACCTTCCACGTTAGCCTTCACTCATTTCTTATAGTAGTCATCTTATATACTAAACAAACTAACAGATATTTTTGCAACTATTAAATATAAATATGTATGTACATTCCTACTACATATAAACTTGTATCTCAATAAAAATATCGGTGATGTGATTGCCTTGTCTAGTTCATCAATCGGTGACCCACGCGAGAATTACATCAGTAGACTTATATTATTATTATTAAATATAAATTATATTATTATTACACTGCATTACAACGGAAAATAACCACAATTTCCTATTTGAGATGCCTACCAAATATATCAAAATAGATACATGATACTTATTACAGCTTAATCCTCTTCAGTAATTTAATTAATCCAAAACAAAAAGTACTAAAGTTTTCCACATATTTTTATCATCTGAACTGTAATTTTTATAAACATGTGATATCATTAATTAAATATATTTAATAAATCCAAAGAAGTGCTAATGTTTTTTAAATCAGTTTTAAATGTTGACCATTTATTCCATATTTTCTTATATTAACTTAAAATTAGCTTTATAGACGACGCCTTTTACCAGTAACTAAACATATTTAATTAATAAAAGTAGATGGTAATGATTTCTAAACTAATTTTCATTTTTAATCATTTATTCGATATTTTCTTACTATCTGTGATTCTCTAGCCGTAATTCTCATAAAAATATATGATTAATAAAGAAATATCTGTGGCGACTGACACTGTACATTCTTAAACGCATTTTGATTAAATAGTTAAAATTAAAAAATATTTTAAATTTTTTAAATTCTAGCGATCTAACCAAAATGCGTGTAAGAAAGTTTAGTAGACATGACATATTTATTATTTTACAAATTTTATTTTTTCGGCAATTTCTTATACCGAATTTTCTTATACGCATTTTGGTTAGATCATACCATATTTTTATTAATTTTCTAATTAATAATATTTCTTAGAATAAATATTAAATGTCAAACTTTTTACTTTCTTATACGCAGTATAAGTAAGTATTGTAATCATGAAAAATTTCGATGTCGAGATTTTAACGGAAATATACGTTTTGACCTTCCCTGAATCGATTCCAACTATTTTTGGAATGACGTCCGTCAGTGTGTTTGCGTGCGTGCGTGGGTGCGCGCGCGTGTGTGTTTTGTGTGTCAATTTGTGTGTTTCGATGTGTGTGTTTAGTGTGTGTCGGGTGTGTGTCGGGATGTGTAGGTTGGTGCGTGTGTGAAAGGAGTGTCGTCATGTATGTGTGTGATCTTGCATGCGTGTTGATGTGTGTGTGTGGGGGTGAGTATATATGCTTTGGAGATATTGCAGAAATCGCATAAAATATACCTACTACGTATAAAAATGTCCCGTGCTTGCACTGCAAAATTGTTTTCAAGAAATTGTGCGACCGGGACCGGAATTTCTTTACACGCCCGTTGTTTCAAATGTTCCGCATCGTATTTGTAGAAAAACAACCGTTAGTGGGAACGAACGCTAAAAATACCTTCATATTTCATTTAGTTTAATATATACTTACATGGCTTGGTGAACCATTATATTTTTAAAATAATAGAAAGTGTTAGTTTTTCTCGTTGGCATTTTACTCAAGGCCACCAAAAAGACATCCTGACGCACAGCTAGCAGATACCTCTGCTTTATATCAACAACTATGAGACCCTTCTATTTCAGTTGAAATGTTTAAATATGCACAGATTGTGTGATTCATTACGTTCCAAACTAAATACCAATAATTCAGTCACAATGACCCTGTAAATGATTTACTGATTTTCGATGATAGATAAATAACATTCTTTTAAACCTAAAGTAGCCTTGCCACTTAACCCATGCTTTGCATACCTAATAGAACAAATAAGCTAAATAATTTGATTGACGCGATAAATCTTTAGTCAAACACAAAATTATTGCAATAATATAAAAGTTAGAAACCCAATACTTTCCATTCAAGTTCCGAGCTCACTGCTTTCTTCAACATTCCCACACAAAAGTATCGATATTTCTACTATAACGTAGCAAAAATTTTAAAACCATCGTCCTAATTGTCTAATGTACTTATTATAATTCAAAGTGTTAACTAATTGATTCGAATTGCGTATATATTTCAAATCTGTAAAAGCCATCACGACGAATGATATGGACCACCAAACATATACATACAATGTATATGTATGTTATGTAGCGCATAATAAAAACTCATCTAACATCGATGAAGTGAATGAATGAATGAGCGTCTTTCATAATGCGGAAGTATTTCTGGCATTTTGCTTTAAATCAAACGGACTTTCGTCTAGTTACGATGATTATAAAATTGAGGCCAGCGCCTAGTTAACGCCCGCAATATATTTCAATCGATATGCTATTAAATGTTTGATTTTAATTTCAATGTGAACTATTCCCATGGCTTAAAACTAAAGAGCGCTACTTAATAATGGTATTAAATCGATATTTTCAAAAATAATAAGTGTAATTTTATAATTGCTAATATTAAACCGAACTTTCTTATACGCGTATCGTAGTTTCATTATTTTTCTAATTTATAATATTTGTTCTAACCTTTAGATCGCTTTTACACTAAATATATTTCTTAGAATAAATATTAAATATCAAACATCAAATTATTTAAGTCTATTTTGTTAAACAATTGACAGGCGCAGATGTCAGGATTATTTAATGTGGATACAACGCGGTTGAAAAGAAAAACCAATATGAACACAAATTAATTATATTTTCGGTCTGTTTTTATAATGATGATACAACTGCTTGTTTTGTCTTAGTGACAATCAAATAATTAAAAATCAATAATTGTGAAAAACAAAAGTTAGTCATATGTTGCCATAGTTGGCGTTTAATTTATACTAAATGAAGGGTGCGAAGTGCTAATATCCAACACGCCCCCTCAATTTGCGCCCGGAGTAGGTTTTAGTCCCAATCCAGTTAGGCATCTCTCGTGATCGCCCCTCGGTAAGGCCTTTGTGAAAATGTCTGCCACCATGTCCTCCGAGGGCAAATACGCGAGTGTAATGGGGTAGTTCCTCAGCACGTCTCGAATGAAATGGTATTTAATGTCGATGTGCTTGGATCTTGAGTGATGCACTGGGTTTTCAGCTAGCTTCCCAGCACTTTGGTTGTCGTTGTAAATGGTGACCTTGCCCATATCCTTGAATCCTAGCTCTGCCAGGAAGTTCGACAGAAATATGGCCTCCCTTCCAGCGTCGCTGACTGCCATGTATTCAGCTTCAGTCGACGATAAAGCAACTGTCCGCTGTTTCCGGGATTCCCAAGATATTGCAGCACCCCCCAGGAGGAAAGTGGATCCGGTGTATGACCGGCGGTCCACCGGGCAGTTCCCCCAGTCGGCATCGACGAAACAAGTCAAGATGCTGTTATCTCCGGTGAATCTCAATGCATAATTAGCGGTGGCCTTCAGATACCTCAGCACGCGTTTAGCAGCAATCCAGTGCTCCTGATTAAAACAATCATTGAACTGACTCAAAGAACTTACCGAATGAGCAATATCCGGACGCGTTGCTGTTGCCAGGTACATCAAGGCACCTATGATTTCCCGGAAAGGAAAATCAGGCTTTTGGTTTGGGTCACCCCTTACTAGTTTTGAATTCGGGACCATTGGTGTTGCAACAGGGTTGCTGTCCTGCATGTTGAATCTCGTGAGGATGTCTTGAACGTACCCGCTCTGTGATAAGAAGATCTCACCGTTTCTGCGGTTGATTTGAATTCCCAGGCAGTAGTTTGCCTCTCCGAGATCCCGTACATCGAAGTGTTTCGATAAGGTCCTTTTTATGTGATCTTCCCTGGTGTGATTGTTCGAGAAGATAAGGATGTCGTCTACATACAGTAGCACGAAAGTCTTTTGGTCAGGGTCCACATAAATGCATGTGTCCGAACTGGTCGCGTTTAAACCGATGCCCTTCAATACCTTGTCGATTTCGATGTTCCATTGTCGACCGGCTTGTCGTAGTCCGTAGAGAGCCTTTTTGAGTTTGCAGACTTTTTCCCCACCATTTCGAAGGTCCTGAAGCATGCCGAGAGCCTTTTTTTGAAGATCTTTGTCGCGATCTTTAGTCATTCGTTGTAGCATGTCTTCCAGGAGCGTAGGGGTGTCCATATAGATATTCTCGTCGATTTTTCCGTTGAGATATGCAGCGGTAATGTCGAGCTGAGAGATGTGCATGTCTTGTTTTGCGGCGAGAGCCATTAGTAATCTTAATGAGTTAAGTCGGGCTACAGGAGCAAACGTGTCGTGAAAATCCACGCCAGGTTTCTGTAGGAAACCTCGAGCTACTAGCCTGGCCTTTCGTTTGTCCAATGATCCGTCCGCTGTCCACTTGTTTCTGAGAATCATTCGGCAGCCGATTACTCTCGCATCATCTGGTCGATCTACGATTTCCCACGTGTTGTTTGTGATGAGATTTCGGATTTCAACGTAGATAGCGTCTTCCCACTCTAGCCTATCACTCCCTGAGATGGCCTTCGAGAAAGGTATTTCTGAAGCAATAGCGGCGAATTCTGCGTCTTGGGAGGTTTCGGGTTCAATCGAGTCGGCGATGACCGAGGTACTGATTTCGACAGTCTTGTATATTTTCTTTGGGCGACCTGGTTGTCCGGTTCTGAGTTTCGAGGGCCTGCCTGGTGCGTGTTTGAGACCAGTCGTATTTGACACGCTGTCTTCACTCGTTGGAATTTCAGCCGTCAATCTCTTTTGTCTATCGACTTGTGATGTGTCCTCCTCGGGTTCGATGTTTATCGATTTGGGATCCTCGTTCTCGATAGTCTTGCGTTGATTTTGTCCAATTATGACGTTTCCGGTTGAGTAGAGGTCTTCGAAGGTATCACGTCCATTCCTCGTATCTGTAGAGACGATGTCTTCGTAGTTTTTGTCATGTCGTGTCTCATTCAAGAATTTGACGTCTCTTGAAGTATGGATTTTTCTCTCGCGAGAAACCCAGATCCTGTAGCCTTTTGACGAGGTTGGATATCCGACGAAGATTCCCTCCAACGCCTTCGTCTCAAACTTGCCCTTGCTTCCGGATTTGTCAAGCACGTAGGCCTTGCGGCCAAAAGTTTGAAGGTAGTTCAGCTGTGGTGTTTTGTTGGTCCATAGCTTGTAGGGTATTTCTCCGCCCAAACTCTTTGTCACACACCGATTGCGTATGTGATTGGCTGTGGCGATGGCTTCAGCCCAGAAAGAGGGGGAAAGTCCGGACTCAAATAACATGCACCTGGCAGCCTCCACCAAGGTCCGATTTTTCCTTTCAGCCACTCCGTTCTGTTGAGGAGTGTAGACGGTGGTGAGTCGACGCTGGATGCCGAAACTCTTCAGAGTGTCGTCCATCTTGCTGTTGCAATACTCAGTGCCGTTATCGCTCTGTAAAGCCTTTACCTTCCGTCCAGTCTGGGTTTCGACGAAGCTTTTGTACTCCTGAAACTTTGACGTGACCTCGCTCTTGTTCCGAATGAAGTAAATCACACACCAGCGACTGTAGTCGTCAATGAAAGTGACGAAGTATCGCGCCCCGCCTTGTGATTCTGTCCTCATGGGGCCACATACGTCGCTGTGCACAATGTCCAGCAGTCCACTTGCGCGTTCGATTCGGTTCTGAAATGGGGCACGGGTTAGCTTACCTGCGACACACGTTTCGCATACTCCCAATTGCGAGTCCAAACGTGGTATCAAATTCTTCTTGACCATGAGGGACATGTCGTGGTAGTTCAAATGTCCCAGCTTCTGGTGCCATTCGTTGACGTTTTCTGATCCGCGGCTCACAAGTTTCGAGTCGTGTTGTTCCTTCCTCCGAAGGTAGAATAGATCACCGTCTCGATCCGCAACGATCTTGACTCCACCTCGACCATTAGTGATGACAGCCTGATTCTTCGTGAAGAGGACTTGATCGCCTGTGTCGACGATTTTAGAAACGGAGATAAGATTGGTGCGCAAATCTGGTACATGAAGTGCGTTGCGAAGCTCTATCAACATGTTCTCCTTTCCGTTCCACGTTGACAGCTTGACTTCTCCTTTAGCAGTGACATCCGAGGTTAGATTCGTAGCCAAGTTTAGTCCGAAATTCGTCGGTTGTTGATTAACAAACAATTCGCTGTCCTTGCAGAGATGCGTGGTGCATCCGCTGTCTAAACACCATCTGTCGCTCAGTGCGCCACCGGTTTGAAAGGTAGTGAAGTATGATGCCGTGTTCGCGTTCCCCTTATCTTGTTGCTTGCGTTTTCTCGCGAAACAGTCTACGGCTTTATGACCGCGCTTTCCGCAGAAGTTGCAATTGTATGGGACTTGGTTCGAAGATTTGTCTATTTTGTGATCGTGAGATTTGTTCGAAGCATCCTTGGAGTAATTTTTAAAGTTGCCTCTGTAACCTCTCGCGTGGATCTTGTTACCGGCGTTTGATTTAGCGAACAATGCACCGGATGGTGCTTCGTTCGTTTTCCGGATCCTTGCGTCATATTCCTCAATAAGTTTCACTCTCAAGGTGTCGATGTCTGGAAAGTTGTCCCTGGCCTCGACTGCACACCTGAAATTTTCGAAGGAATCTGGAAGACTGGTTAAAAGCATCACGATCAGCAATTCATCGTTTATTGAAATGTCCATGTTTTTCAGTTGGTCGACAGTATCGAAGAAAGCTGAAAGATACTCCCTAAAGTCTTCGCCATCGGTCATTTTGCTCTGCGTCAACCGTTTTAGTAGTGTCGCCTTCCTGGCCGGACCTTTCGAAGCGTAAGCTGCTTCCAACTTGATCCAGATCTCTCGGGAAGTCGCGCAGCCTCGTACCTGATTGAGCTCCGATGGGTTGATGGCTAGGATGAGATCCGACTTCGCCTTCCTGTCTTGTATGATCCAATTTGTTTCTGCCCCGCGAACCGCTGCTAGTACTGCCGCGTCCGCTTTCTGGTCGATTTCGGGTTTTGGATGTTCCCCGCTGACGTAGATCCAGGTGTCGTTTTTCACCAGCACGGCTTCGATTTGTACTTTCCAAGTCTCGTAGTTGTGCTTGGAGAGTGGCTCGATTCGAAAATTGCCGTGAGCCATGTTTATGAGAGACCGAATATTTTACCGAAAAATTTTAAGTAACGAATACTTTTCGCAATCTCACTGGCACTTAAGTGCTTCCGTGTCCAATTACGCAAATTGAGCTATTAACCTCCAAATGTTTTTAAAGAATTGGTTTTTACTGTTTTCTCACTAACGCTTCTGGGCCCATAACCTGTCAGGATTATTTAATGTGGATACAACGCGGTTGAAAAGAAAAACCAATATGAACACAAATTAATTATATTTTCGGTCTGTTTTTATAATGATGATACAACTGCTTGTTTTGTCTTAGTGACAATCAAATAATTAAAAATCAATAATTGTGAAAAACAAAAGTTAGTCATATGTTGCCATAGTTGGCGTTTAATTTATACTAAATGAAGGGTGCGAAGTGCTAATATCCAACAGCAGATGATACGATTTATGTATAGATAAAGATAATAAGAAGAAATTGAAATAGCCATTATTTTGAAACCAGTACTCTTTTTGGAAAAAAAATTCAAACTAAAGTTGTGCGAAATATAAATACCGTTAATTTTTATCCATACAATTTTTCTGAAACTGTAACCAGTTTTGAGTAATTGCAGAAGCTGCAAAATATGACTAGAGTAAACAGGCACTTCCGCTTTGAATATATTTTTCAAAAATAAGAGCTGCACACTTCAGGCATATGCAAATCTTTAGTTTAAAGTTTCATAATTTTAGCTTTAACCGTTTAGGCTGACACACACATACAGACGGACGTCATCCCGAAAATAATCGGAATCGATTCAGGGAAGGTCAAAACGTATATTTCCGTTAAAATCTCGAGTTCGAAATTTTTCATGATTACAATACTTACTTATACTGCGTATAAGAAAGTAAAAATGATATAAAATTGAATAAAAATATTTCATTAGATGAAACACATTTTGTTGATTTTTATTGGCTAAAATTGGTTTTGTGAAAAGTTTATAATATGTAAAATACAATTTAATAAATTCTAAAAAAAAAAAAAGTACCCTGGGATTGTCATCAATGAACCACATACTCGTACAGATGTTAAATGCGTTGATACACTTTTCGAATACTTCCTATGTATGATGTTTGACATATACATACATACATACATATGTATAAGTTTTTTGTAGCATTACGCATTACACATTTGCATCCACAATTAAATTGTTTATAGCATGCGTGATGCGAGGCGTACGCGGCTAACAAGTGCGCGTCCAGCTGTCGCTTGATCTTATTATAACGAAGACATATTCAAAATACTATATCTATCTAATATCTTTAATAGGCTAGGCACATGCCTAGCTAAATATGTAATCAACAGAGTTTAACGACTTGTATGTATGTAATATATATATTTATTGCTGTTGTGTGACATCATCTACATTTTAATTTTATATGTACATACATCTGATAAATGTATGAATTTTTGATTTCAACACCAGAAGTTTAATTAGATTACCATGTTATTGTTAGCGTGGCGGTGCAAATTGTTTCGAAATTTCACTATACTATACTGTACACTATACACCTATGCAAAGCTGTACCCATATATGAGATTTGGCAAATAAATCATTTTTAGCTAGCAAACATTATTTTAATTGTATAGGTAACGATTTCATTATAGAACCATGTGCAGTAGCATTAAATGTGTCGCACTGAACTTCCTGGTACATTTGTTTATATAGAAGGGATATTCAAATACAAATTTTGAATCATTCAAAAAAAATCTATATTTCATCATATTTTTTTTTATATTTTCTTAACTTTTTTTTTAACTAAATAAATTTCTTTCAATAGATATTAATTGAGGCATAGTAAATAGATAAAAAAAATCAATCTCCATTTTTATTTTTTAGTCAATACTTATTACTTCGCATAAGAAAATACAGAATAATTCCCTTTATTTTACATCCCAGATAAATGTATAGTATAATCAATATATTCGTGAATCTGTTCCAAAATAATTCTTTCAGCAGTGACACCTTTTATGAAGGTGCAAATCTAAAAACATTTAATAGATCACTCGTAGGTAGCAGTTTGTCGTAGTGGTAGAATATGTTAAAGTAGGAATGTGTCTTAGATGTTTCTTCCAGAAAATAAGATGATATGATATCGTTGCTGCCCGTACCGCACTTCGCCGTTCTTCTTATATATATTCGGGAAGGATGAGAGCGCGACTCCAGAGGCGCCCGTGTGGTGCATCAACAGTGTTGCTGCATAAATGTTCTAGTTCGGTGTTTGTGTGCGGTTCATATAATGCATTGGTGGCGTCCGACATTAGTTTGGGCGGTCATCACGACGGTCACGCTACTTTTTGGTAGTGCAAATGCACGCTCGCGTCGCAAACCCCAAGCACAACAATCCAACACCGGAGGACAACCGCAAGCACAACAACCGGATTATAATGACTACACACCGGAGTATTACGATGAGTACGATGAATATGATGAGAACAGAGGTATGTATTATCTATACTGTGTGTATATATATATATATGTGTGTGTGTGTCTGTGTGTTTGTTTGTTTGTGTGTGTGTGTGTGTGTGTATGGAATTGTAGTATGTTCTTACAGCTCAGAATTTGAATTTAGTAATTCTTAATATTTGATATTTGTTTAATTTTTATTCAGAAATATAAAATGTTTAATTGTTTTTACTAGCTCGCACCCCAGCATCAGTAACAACACCTTTTGCATCAGTAGTATCAGTATCAACCAGTGAAGAGACTCCAACTGTAACTGAAGTGTTTCAACAGCCACCAGATGAACTACCAGCCCCTACAGGTAATGATGAAAATGATTTTGTGCAGCCGTATCATGTTAGTGTTAATTTATAAATAATTGTCATTTCGAAAAATGTGCTTGTTTGAAAATGTTAGTGATTATAAATAGATACATATAATATAAATAATAAATAGGTACAGTGAGTGTGCACATAGAGCCTCCTACATCACCACAGCCAGAATCTCACGCTCTGCCATTTCAATGTCAACATGAGGGTACATATTACCGAGAAGGAGACAAATGGAAAACTACCCAATGTACTGAGTGCCAATGTGTGCTGGGACAAGTGCGATGTACAAACATCGAAAAGTGCCCATTTCGAAAAGGCGCGGCTACCAGGACAACACCCGTTTATGATGCCTCAGCTCTTGAAGGGGATAGTATCCAAGGAAGCCGTGGTGAATCCGGATATCCAGGTTTGTTTGTACATACATTACTTTACGCCAGTGCGAGTGCTTTAGGCAATTTTACTTATAGCCTTATAAAGTACTTTCAGATTCGAAGAAATAGATAATGAAGGTTTAGAAAAATGATCTTAATGTGTATACAGGTATCCTTATTTCAAAATAGCTTTAACACGGTTTTTCAATATAAGTTAGAAACCGGCAATTACATAAACATTCAGATCATTTTTCTACATCTTCACATCTGAATATGCTATTGCTGTGTCATTTCTGTACTATACATACATACATATTATACATCAATCAATTATTGTTGTATACGTATTTACATTAAGAGATTCTGTACTGTATGTGGTATTAGATTTCATTCAATTTATTTGAAAACATTTTAGAATAAAATGTATATACTTTATAGGGGAACCTGGTCGAAGAGGAGATTCGGGAATTCCCGGATCGCCTGGCTTTCCCGGTATTCCAGGCCCTCCTGGACCGCCAGGACCCGCGCCAGATGTTTCATTATACTATCAGCAATTAGCAATGTCCCAGGCTGGTCAGGATAAAGGTCCATCTAGTGACGGATTCCCACCGGAAGCTTTTGGATATTTGCAAGCTCAAGTAGGTCCAATCGGAGCACGTGGACCACCTGGGCCCAATGGGCCTCCGGGCCCACAAGGCTTTCAAGGTACTCGCGGAGAGTCGGGAGAAGCTGGACCAAATGGACCTCCAGGTGCAATTGGTCCTAGAGGACTACCTGGTCTAGCCGGAAAAGATGTGAGTTTCGTTTAATGGAACTTCTAGACTAGTCTTAAAATAATAATGATATGTTATATTAGTTATTTTAAATTGAATTTAAGGGTGAAGCAGGAGAAGACGGAGATGCAGGACAGGCAGGTGTAGCAGGTCCTCCAGGACCTCGTGGATTACCAGGAATGCCAGGACTTCCCGGCGTAAAAGGACATAGAGGTTTCCCTGGAATTGATGGTGCGAAAGGTGAGCAAGGATTGCTAGGAGAAAAAGGATCTGCAGGAAACTCAGGCCCAATCGGTCCAGTTGGTCCTATGGGGTCAGCTGGACCTCGTGGAGAACGCGGTAGAGAAGGACCTCCAGGACCACCAGGATTACGAGGATTAGATGGAGTTTCTGGTCCACCTGGCCCTCCCGTAAGTATTGTAGTATTGTACAAGCATTCATATTTCTACAAAGTATTGTTTAGCAGATAACAATACTTACTATAAAACATAATTTTTCTGGTTTTAGGGTGTAATTGGTAAATCTGGTCCACCAGGATTCCCAGGAAGTCCAGGAAATAAAGGAGACCAAGGAAGCCAAGGTCCAAAAGGTAGTCAAGGATTACAAGGTCCTAGAGGGGAATCTGGACGACCTGGGCAACCTGGAGAATCTGGACCTCCTGGGCCGACAGGAAAAGACGGATATCCTGGAGAGAAAGGAAGTCCTGGAACTTCTGGACCAGCCGGACCTCCTGGTTTTCCAGGAGCAAGAGGACCACCAGGAGTGAACGGAAGTCCTGGTGTAGCAGGTGTTAAGGGCAGTCCAGTGAGTAACGTACCTTTTTATAAAAATTGATGATAGGCGATCTTTTATCTTATTTTCACAATCATACAATATTTCGCCATTCAATTTATGCATACATACATGAGCTTTGATTGTATTCACCAATATAGTTCGTTTATTTCGTTTGCGTACATAGCTTATTTGAACTACTTTCTTAATAATATAAAGTTTAACTTTTTTAAATTTAATTACATTCATGTTGTCATGTCATCAATGACAGGGCCTTCCCGGCGAACGTGGATTTAAAGGAGAATTTGGAATGAAGGGAGAGCTTGGGGCAGCAGGTCCTCGTGGACTCCCTGGACCAGCTGGCGCTGAAGGTAAACGCGGGAAACGTGGAATGCGAGGACCCACTGGACCTGGAGGTCCAGTAGGAGAACGTGGCACCCCCGGGCCTAGAGGACTACCTGGACCTGATGGAGCACAAGGATCTAAAGGACAGATAGGAGAACGGGGTTTGGTAGGTCCTAGTGGAACGAAGGGGTCACTAGGTGAACCTGGACGACCTGGATCTCCTGGCTTACAAGGCCTGCGCGGACTAAGTGGCAGACCAGGAGCTCCGGGGAAATCTGGAAATCCTGGTGAAAGGGGTATTGCAGGGGCAGATGGAAAACCTGGAGAGCAAGGACCACAAGGATTACAAGGATTACCTGGACCTATAGGACCTCCGGGAGAAAAAGGCATGCTTGTACGTATGGTCAAAAATGTATTCAATAATATTAATAATAAGTAGTAGTGTTGTACTTTTCAAAAAGTATCCTTATTTTGCATCAGCGCATTAATTTGGTAAAGCGATATTTGAGAAACAAAACCATTTACAGTGTTTTGAACTGGACTTTTTTATTTATATATAGTAGGTTTGTTTGGTAACTATTATGACCAATCGCTTAAAACTTTCAAATTTACTTTAAACCTACTAACAATATATTTATAAATAATTTTTTTTTTTTTTCACTATTTTTTTGTGATAATAAATACTTAATAGCAATAAATAGCTGTAAAATTATTTGATAATTGATAAGCATAGTTGATACGATATATCAAACATAATTACTTATAAATCGAATAACAAATTTCAATAATAATTTAATTGAAAATGGTACACTTTTTTCAAAAAAAAATTCAATCAAAAGTTGTGCATAATATTAATATCTAATTTTAATTCGACTATTTTTACTGCAAGTGCATGCAGAAACTACAAGATATTAAGTAAACATGTACAAATCTTAAATATAACGTTTTATAACTTACCCTTTCACAGTTTAGGTTTTAGAGCACTAACACACACACACACACACAAACATAGACATCATTTCAAAAATAGTTATTCTCGATTCAGGGAATGTCAAAAGATGAATTTCCCTTAAAAATTGGGGATTAAATCATTTCATGATAAGGATAGTAACATGTGTATTATTAGGGAGAACCAGGAAAAGACGGTGAACATGGTCCCCCAGGAAGCCCAGGACCTCGTGGAGACCCCGGCAAGGATGGCTCTCCTGGTATACAAGGGCCACCAGGCCCTCATGGATCAGATGGTTCTAGAGGACCGCCTGGAACTGCTGGACCCAGAGGTTTTCAGGTTATAAGTTTATCTCATCATAATGCATAACAATTTGCTCAAAATATTTATTCAAAAATAGGGATTACCAGGAGTTGCAGGAAACCCCGGCATCCCCGGCAAAGATGGAGAACCTGGTGTACAAGGTCCTCCTGGAACACCTGGTAACTCTGGACCTAGAGGAGAAAGAGGGTTTCCAGGTGAAAGAGGCCCAGTTGGAGTTCCCGGCGCTACTGGATCAAGAGGAGAGACAGGATCACAAGGTGGAGATGGACCACCGGTAAGTGGACATTTCCGATTCATTTATTTACAAATTGAAACCAAAGAGGGGAATATTCTTAAGAACTTTTTATTTTGAAGTAGCTTTTAATTTGTTCTCGATAAATTATCGAAGAATACTACTATCATCATTGAGTTATCATAAATATATTCAAACAATGATCTTCTTGTCAGCAGCAATCATTAATTTATACTAATCATCATTTTCAACAGTTTTAGTTTTCCTTCTATTCTAAAACTGAGATTATTATTATTATTATTGTTAACGACAATATAATTCATTCCAAAATATTATGTGTAGGGCATATCAGGAATAAAAGGAGACAAAGGCCACTCAGGTCCATCTGGCCTAGTCGGTCTTCCGGGTCTACGTGGTCAATCTGGATTACCCGGCGATAAAGGAGAACGCGGATCTGTTGGGTCTCACGGACCCGAAGGTCCACCTGGTCGACAAGGAGAGCGAGGTCCTCAGGGTGTAGTGGGTCCGCAAGGCCCACCCGGTGAACCAGCGGAACGTGGAGATACTGGCTCACCAGGACCAACTGGAGAGCCAGGCGCTCCGGGAGGCACAGGAGAGCGAGGTGCTGTTGGACCACAGGGTTTACAAGGGTTCCCTGGGCCACAAGGATTACCTGGCAACTCAGGAATCAAAGGCGAACGAGGGGTACCAGGAGCTAAAGGAATGCAAGGAAACACTGGGTCTTCAGGTGATCAAATTTAATTTCAAAATGTATAGCTGGAATTACGTTACCCAAATTTTTTATAATTCATTCATACTAAAAACTAGTACATGTTTTAATACTGGCATCTAGTATGAATAAAGTATAATGTAATTTAAATGCAAGGCAATGTAAAAAAATTGTAAAAATTAATTATTCCATCTAAAAGCACCATTTACAACCAAGCTATATATAATTTTAATCTTAAATTCCTATTATACCTTCTTACACCTACATTTACAGTAAATACAAATATTAATAAAAACATTACAAATACTTGGAAAGTAATCAATCATTATTTTATGCAGGAAACCCTGGTGAACAAGGACTACAAGGTCTTACAGGATTGACAGGTGCAAAGGGAATTCGTGGAGAAGCAGGACTAAGAGGAGAT
Organism: Nebria brevicollis; assembly: GCA_944738965.1. NCBI lineage: Eukaryota > Metazoa > Arthropoda > Insecta > Coleoptera > Carabidae > Nebria > Nebria brevicollis. The sequence goes on from OX122906.1 coordinate 13,118,176, forward strand.
ATCGGTCTTATGGGACCACCAGGCAGACCAGGAGAACAGGGCTTAGCGGTAACATTTTTCATTCTACGTCATCATCCTTGCAAAAATATTATCAAGTGTAAGTGACTTTTTGACAAATTATGTTTGCTTTTATTTACAGGGTCAACCTGGAAACACAGGATCTGCCGGAATCCCAGGTACTCCTGGCATTAAAGGATCCCCAGGTGACAATGGACGTCCAGGTAGCCCGGGTCCTCAAGGACATTCAGGAGCAATAGGACCAGAAGGGCCAAAGGGTGACTCAGGATCACACGGCCCATCAGGACCACCTGGTCAACCAGGACCACAGGGTCCATCTGGAGATAGAGGTATGCCTGGATTGCCTGGTCCAACAGGACCTGGTGGCGCTAGAGGACTCAGAGGCACATCTGTGAGTTAATTTTTATTGTAAATGATTATTAGTTATCATTTATTGTAATTGTAATTGTAATTATATAAAATCAATCTGCATAACAGGGAGAACAAGGTCCTCCAGGAAAACCTGGTAATGAAGGACCTCCAGGACCATTAGGCTTAAATGGTCCACCAGGATCGCCAGGTCCTGCAGGTGAACCAGGTCATGAAGGGCCATCTGGAAAAGTGGGACCACCGGGTATATCTGGACGCACAGGAGACAAGGGACCTGTTGGTCCAGCAGGTCAGCAAGGATCTTCAGGACCACCTGGGTTACCAGTAAGTTAAATTAAATCAATTAAATCCAAACGCGATATTTGTGCAAATCAAAGTATTAATTGGCAATATTTGATATATTAGCAAATTGATAATTTTAATTTATTCACTCACTTATCTGCATCTGTATTTATAATTCATATTCTTATATGTATTTCATTTGTAATATTAGGGTCCATCTGGTCAATCCGGCTCACCTGGAGCAACTGGGGAACGAGGACTACGGGGCGAAACAGGTCCACAAGGAGTAGAGGGTCCTCTAGGACCTAGAGGAAAACCAGGTGCCCCGGGAACTGAAGGTTCTAAAGGGGAACGTGGAGAATTGGGTCCCAAAGGTGCTAAAGGCCACCGGGGTCTGATTGGATTGCAAGGTTTACCAGGAATGCAAGGAATTTCTGGTGAAAAGGGCATGCTAGGTATGCCGGGACTTCCAGGAAAAGATGGAGAAGCTGGTTCAAGAGGTATGTATTACAAAGTACTGCAATTTGTGCGAGTTTAGTTACAATTTATAAAAATTGTATTCGTTTCAAACAAGTATGGCTTTTTTTTTAAAAAAGTAATATGTGCGTGTGAAATATATATATTACTTCTTGAATCAATTATTAGGAGCCCCTGGTAGAGATGGAAGTATAGGACCTCAAGGTGTCGGTGGGCCACCCGGTTTAAGAGGTTCATCAGGCGAAGAAGGAAGGCATGGAATGTCAGGTCCTCCGGGTCCACCAGGCCCTCCGGGGCCACCAGGAGATTCCTTAGGATATGATGCTGCTTCTCTGGCTGCGATTTTGGGTCATGGACAAATGAACAACCAAAAAGGACCAGATCCGTTAGGCGATGAGCCGGTACGATTGTTTGGCAAAGAGATATCCGAAGATGAAAGAAGACAATTAGTCATGAAGGCGTATGAAAATTTGAAACAGTCATTCGATAGATTTAAGAAACCAAACGGCCAAAAGAATGCACCGGCGAAAACATGCCGAGATCTGGCTGTTGCTTACCCAGAATATTCAAATGGTAAGTACCAAGAAGACATCAATATTCTCTAGACCAGATATATTTTTTTATTTATCAAAATGACACAGGTGAATACTGGATAGATCCAAACGAAGGTGACATTCGCGATGCAATTCTCGTTCATTGTGATATGAAAGTTCGCGCGACTTGCCTACTGCCAAAACCAGAACGTACCCCAGAGATCAGCTATACAGGACAAGAACCTGAGATGTGGCTGAGCGATATTGACGGTGGTATGAAGATCACATACAAAGCCGACAACAACCAAATAAGTTTCCTGCAGTTGCTCTCTGTGGCCGCACACCAAAATGTTACGTATCATTGTAAGAAATCCGTTGCTTATTATGATGCTGTGAAACGAACGTACCGAAAAGGTATTAAATTGCTGGCATGGAATGATGCGGAAATCATACCGAGAGGAAACCATCGATTCCGGTATGATGTACTTGATGATGAATGCCGGGTAAGTTATTACTTACTTATACGAAATAATACCTCAGTTTAAAATAAACAATGTTTGTCTCCCAACAGCATCGGAATCCGGATTGGGCGAAGACAACCATCTCGTATACATCTGACAAACCGACCCGTCTGCCAATTTTAGACGTATCCGTCAGGGACATAGGCGAAGCGGATCAGACCTTCTGGATTCAAATCGGTGCCGTTTGTTTCACGTAGTCAAACATTCACATCCTAATAAACACATTCAAATTATTTTATAATGAACATAGTTTCTATTTTTCATCTATAGTATTTTTAAATAATAATAAATAGTATTTTCTTTACATTTTTTCTTATCTTAGCGAATTATCACTGCCATGATGTGCAAAACACCATTTAGAACTAAAGCAAATAAACTATTTACATATACATTTTTATTTATTTGATTTATATTATTTTGCAGCATTTCACTCACTCTCTCTCTCTCTCTCATTCCATGCAAATGCATTTGTTAATCAAAAGCCTTTTCCCGGAATTAGCTCTTCCCAAAAAAAGAATGTAATGTATTTTGTTAATTTAATTTAGTATATAATCTGACACGATAACTTTGTTGCCGGGCTAGCTAACCGCGGGTTTGGCTCTAAGCCTCTTATTATCCATCTATCTATCTACGCCTATCAATAAAAATACAAGCAACAACAAAGGTTCTTTGAATGCCAACGTCAGAGTGACAGTTCAAGCAGCAAAGTATGCGACCAGTTAACATGAATATATCAAAAATAAATTATTTATAGGCCCATTTAATACTTTTTTATACACAGTATAAGTAAGTATAGTAATCATGAAAAATTCCGAACTCGAGATTTTAACGGAAATATGCGATTTGACCTTACCTGAATCGATTCCAACTATTTTTGGAATGACGCCCGTCTGTGTGTGTGTGTGTGTGTATGTGAGTGCTCTACATCCCAAACGGCTAAAGGGAAAATTATAAAATTTTAAACTTAAAATTTGTATATGTCTGGCAAGAAAACCTCCTATTTTTGAAAACAATATTCCGACCGAAGTGCAAATTTACTCTAGTCGTTTTTTGCAGTTTCTGCAATTACTCAAAAATAGTTGCAGTTACAGAAAAATTGTTAGAATAAAAATTATAGATATCAGCATTTTGTACAACTTTTATCTGACACTTTTTTTCCCAAACGGTACCGGAAACAAGAAAATGGCTCTTGAAATTTCTTATAATATTTATTTTTACATAAATCGTATCATCTGCGCCTGTCAATTGTTAATCAAAAAAAAAAAAAAAAAACCGACTAAATTAATTTGAAGTTTGACATTTTATATTTATTGTAAGAAATATATTTGGTGTAAAAGTGTTAGAACAAATGTTATAAATTAGAAAAATAATGAAAATAGGATGTGATCTAACCCAAAAGCGTATAAGAAAGTTCGGTGCATGACACTGCAGATGTTTTATATTGATAACTAAATAATGATATTATTTAATATTTTTTGATTTTATATTAATTTCTGCGATTTGGATAATTAATTTACATCCAAACATGTGTTTCTAAACGCATACATCGAAACTATCAGTTCCGGAAGTATAAAAAAGCGCCAAATTTGTATTTCTAATTATTTCATATAGCTATAAATCTGTAATTATGGATGGGCCCCGGTAATTTTTAATGCTACTAAAAATTTGTTAGTGGGTTTATTCTGTGTATTTCTCCAAAAGAATAACATGGAACTTTTCACAGAAAACATTTTTTAGATCCACGCAATCGTATTGCTCGTCCGCCGTGACACGCCACTTTTTCTGCTCATTGATAATTTGTAGTAAATATATATATATATATAAAAAAGTTCATTGCGGATATTTTTATTCAAATACATTCAGATCAAGATAATTAATAAAATCGATTAATATTGTGGCATAAAGCTTCACAAATTCTTATATAAGTTTAACGAATCTTTCACCATGTAATCTCTTAGCGTCCACAATGCATTCAAAGCAGTGCCATGATTACCAGCCCCATTCGGAAGCCACGATGTAAAGCCTGCAATTTTTTCTGCGTCCGGCGCTGGCGTATTTTCATTGGTACTAACCAAAGTCTTCTCCCATGGAGTGATAAATTTATTATCAACTTGCAACCCTTCAATATACCTAACGAACACATTATAAATCATTGTTTTATCATTTTATACATTTCGTTGCAATTTACTTTATGTACGCCTCTGAATGTAGAACGCGTTGCGGTCTCGGTGGAACTGCAACAAATAACGGTTCCTGCGGCTTTACCGGCACTGCAGGTGCTAAAATATATACCCAAATTCGTTATTTCTTTTATTTTTGTAATAACTAACGTTCATAATGCATCTACAATTATATGTACTACATGCTTCCTAACTACAGCAAGCAATACAACAGCATACAACAAATTAAATATTATGTCATTTTCGATATTTTAGTTCTTCATTCACATAATTATTAATAAATGCAACAGTACAAACGGCAGTAACATTATTATTTATGTATATTAACGGGTGTTATATAATAAATAATAAAAAAAAATAAAGTTTATAGGATTATTAAATAGTTTCTAGCTCTAGTGATGCTATTATTTAAAATAAAATTATACCTGATTTGATTAGTGATTGAGTTTTAAATATATATAGGAACAAGATTCAAAAAATGAAGTAAATAAAAGCAACAGAAACTTACACGAACTCGCGGCATTTGCATTTGTTCCAACTGTAGGTTTGACAGTGGCCGTGTACTGGTGTCGACTGGATGCTACGAAGTTCCTAACATTAACATCAATAATGCATTACCACTACACTACCAGAAGATAACAAAATTAAATAATAAAAAATAAACAGCTTACGAAATACATAATAAAATAAAAATACACTGCATATTATGCAAACACATATAATATCCCGTATCCCATAAACTAAAGTGAACGGCTTTCAAACAAGATGGCCGTCAATTTAGTTAGGTAACGCATTTAAAAATGAAATTAAAAAAAAGACAGTAGTTTGATTCCGCTACACCAGCACTGTAATGAAAATAATAATAATAAACAATGGTAACATTGTAGTGACAGGCAAACCAAACACATGCAGTTTTGGAAGATCTGTAAAAGTGACAAACCGGTCGTTGTGGTTGTAGTGGTCGACGTAACCGTTGTATCTGAAGTTATAGATATGCTTGGTTGTAGAACCGGCATTACTCGTCCCGGAATAAAGTTCCTATGTTTGTTGTTTTTATTAAAAACGTTTCCACAATAGATACGTTGATTTGTTCTGGATTCGAATAAAATGAATCATCAAATGAACAGAAGACAAAATACTTACTTGCTTCTATCGCTTGCCGGTACGATTTTCCCATTTCCTTTGTTGATGTGAACCTCGCGTACATGCCTAGCTAACCTAGCCAAAACCGGAAACGGCGGCATGGATTTCTTCAGTCTGCCACAACCCCTCCAGTGACACTGATACTCAGCTTCCGAGGATGGTATATTCTGGAAATGTGCTTGTACATGTCCATGACCTTCCTGGATGCAATGGTCAATACAGTCTGTAATTTCTTCGAATTGATAGTCACAAGTATCCCAGCAGCATTCATAAATCTGGAATAAATATGTTTAATTACATAAAACGTAACCATTACCTTACCTGAGGTCTTACCTGATCCGGCAATGGTGCTAGTTGCAAAATTGGCGGCGCTGGACTTGGACAGTGTTCCCCTTCTGTCCCGATTTTTGCAGCAGTTTCAACATTGCATATTGCAGCTTTTTCTTCCCAAGCCTGTTTCTCACCCGCCGGCAAAGACCGCCATTCATTCCCGACGATTCGGCTGATCTCTCCAAACGTAGATTCAGGGTTATTTTGCACGACTTGTCGTCGAACTTCGCTCGAATATAAAATATACCCTGTTACTAATTTACGACTGTTTCCTTTCTATAAATATGACAAACAATTTAAAGGAGATCATAAGAGTTTTTGATTCTATATGTACCTTCTTTGAGGAGACTGGAGTCGCTACACTGGTACCAGGAGTAACTCCGATTGGAGCTGGTATGTCTACAGAACTAACAGATGGTGGACCTCCATCCAGAGAATCTTCTAATAGGATGTCTACATCGCTTATTTTTGTTATTAACGGCGATGCAGATTCCTAAAAGTCGAGTATATATATATATATATATAGAATAGATGTTAAGAAATTCGCAATTCACTTGAAACTAGACTAGTAATAACGAAAGAAAAGATTCGTCACAAATCGCTATTGAAATCATCATAGCTAGCAACACTTGTAATCCTCTTTGCGCTTACACAATTTTTATGAAACATATATTGACTAAGCACGTCTGCTTAAGCTTTAGCTAAATAAATTTTTAAATGTTGTATGGATCAGAAATAATATTAATTTATTGTTTTCAAAATGGAAACTGATGAATTCGTTTCGTATACTTACAACTTCAATCAAAGGTGCAGTTTGAGGCTTAATAATTTCAGGTTGTAATTGGGCGATTTCACTACCGACCTGTAACACATTCAATGCAGCCATCATGCTAACACCACTCTAAATAATGCAAGAAACAAACAAAACAAAAAAAACTTATAAATATCAGTCATAATACGATAGGTTAATTCAGTAATTAAATCACGCTATATTTATTAATCACCCTTACTAAAACACTCAATAGATGGGAAATACTACTCATAAAATTTTTACATATTTATATATATATATATATATATATATATATATATATATATATATATATATATATATATATATATATATATATATAAATATATATATATTTTTATAATTGATAAGCACATTTAGTAGCTTGCAATAGTTTTGATTAAAAACCAAGGAAGAAAGAAAACAGTTAGATAACTTACTTTAGGTGCATTTATGAGCCGTTTAAAATAGTAAATTTCATCTTCAGTGACGGCGTTGCTATGAGTATATTTTTTTAGTCCCTCTTCAGAGAGTTTGCGTGTTTGACGAGTTACTTCGTCGTAAACTGATTCGCAGATAAAGACGTCGACTTCCGGCACTTCAGTTGGACGACCTTTTTAAGTGTTAAAAAAAAAATATATATATATATATATATATAATTTTTTTTTTTAATAATTATGCGAAATATACAACATACTTGATATATAATCATTGTAATCCAAAACTGCGCACTTTCCCATAATGCCCACCAGTGGATTGGTGTCTTCGAGCGTCGACAAAAACACTTCTTGTTTGTAAAAGAGTCGATTGGGAGTATGAGGTATTTCTGGCGGAGTGACTAGCCATGGGCCCCGGAAGTAAGCTTTGCCACTAATATAAATTCAATTAATAAGGTATTTGTATAAATGTTTTTAAACAATACATACTCTTTGGTATCCCAAATCGTGTCAATCTGAGCAATAAGTTGCCGTCCACCGTCCGTTGCAACATATACACAGTCGCCGGTTTTTACAACCCCACTACAAATGGTGTTGTACTGTTCGTAATAAGTGTTGCCTTCGTCAGCGTTCGGATCAACATTCGCAGTAAAAACAACGACATTCTGCAACGAAAATAAATGTTTACCATTCTGAATGTGTGCAAACAAACAAGACATGTAGACAACTTACTGGTTTTTCCTTTTCAATGATTTTCTCTTGCTCTTCCAACTCGGCAAGTTCATCCTTGTGTTTCTCAATTCGATCCCTAAAGACAGACATCACCCGGCGAAGTTCCAGTAACTGATCACGGGCTACGAGTACTAACTCCGAATCCAGGGGCCAAATTTTCAAAATCTTTTTAAATGTACGTGTTCTGCTTGAGTATCGCGATTCACAAACGTAGACGTCTTTTTCAGCGTAGCCTAATCATTCAAATGAAACGTTAATTTTACGTTTATATACATACAATATAATAAGAAAACATTAAATTTCTATTAAAACTCACCTGCAGGTCTCATCTTTATGTAATCCTTGATGTTCATGACACAGCAGCGTCCTTTAACTTCATCCAACGGCACAGCGATATGTGTATCCGACATAAAGACTTCTTTTTCTAAAAACTTCCGCGTCGCAACATGATAAGTTTCACTGGGCCTCACGAAATACTTCCCGTACAGCATTTGTTGGCCATTATTGGTCCACAGCCTCTCAATACGCAAAATATTGGATTCCATCCCTTTCTCTTTTGAGTCCACGTAAATAAACTCGCCAACTCTAAATGTCTGTTGATTATACGTCATGGATTCGCCTGGATTCGCATTTGTTTCTTTCAGATTAGTATCATCTGAGTTCCGACTAGTTTCATTGTCATCTTCTAGCGATTCTTGCAGTACTTTGTTTTGTTTGTTTACCTGAACGGCAGCAGTGAGATGCATGAGAGTGTAGCTCAAAGCTGGAGAAGAAAACCAGTCTCCGTTGCGACAGATATCATCGCGTTGCTGGATAAAATACGTTTGCAGTTCGACGGAATCTTCGAAGATTTGTGAGTCAGTGCGGGAAAGACGGCGAGCGCGTTCAAGGCAATTAAAAATATCCTCCTGAAAGGTGTCTAAACGACGGTACATGCCTCGGTCTAGTCGACGTTTAATTAAATCGAAAGATAATGCACGAATTCTATAGAAAATCAAATAAAAACAATTTTTTATTCTGTGTATCAAGTGCAATGAATGAATGAATAGAACTTACTTTTTCCCATCAATATCATCATGCTCCGGTAGCTCAGCCATAGAATCTGAATAGCAGCGGCCTTCTTCATCTTGATGGTTGTAGACACTAGTAAACAATGATGACAACATATCCTGAACCGCGCCCTGTACATCAGGGACGGACTCTTCATCTTCGCACAGCTGAAGCTTTGTTTGTAAACAGACACGTTGTAAAATCAACGCATCTTTGTAAATCTGCGAATCAGGTTCATTATATTTGCAAGCATTGTCAAACATTAAAATGAAATCAGACACGATTTCTTCTAAAGTTGCGTACACGAAATTTTTCAATTTGAACGATATCTTCTCCATATCAATGGGGTTCTTGATCACTTCGTAATAGTCTGGATAATCCAATTTTGATGGCAGTTTCATGAAGATTAAAGCCAACTGTCGGTTATTCTTCGGCTCCCGATAGTCTCTGATGGCATCGTATAAGGTACGGCATTTTTGTTCAGTAATTGTTAAGATTCGTTTTGGCTTGACTATTTTTATGATTGGCTTTCTTTCAGCAATCGCTGGCGTCATATCTTTGACTTTATCCATTAGAATTTTCTCTAAAATGTTTGCATCCTCGTAAATCGTCGAATGCTCCTCGTTGTACTGGCGACAATTCGCAAACATTAGTTTAAAATCATTCACTAACTCTTCCTCACTTGCATATTGTTCGTTTTTGATCTTGGATTCAATTGTAATCAAATCGATTGGTTCTTGAATCACTTGATAGTAATCGGGGTAGAGTTTCTTTGATGGTTTTTCCATGAAAACTAGCATTGGTTGACGACCGTCCTCGCACTAAAAAAGCCAATATTATTATGTTGCTTATATAACAAACAATCATAGCATACTGTGTATTCAACAAGTCGCTTGGATAATAAATGCAAACGTTTCTTTAATGGGAAACCATCTTTCGACGGCCGCCCTCTGCCTTGTGGCGTTACAGAAACTCGAAGTTTTGTTCCTCGGCGTCTTCGAGAATCTTCCGAATCAGCATCACTATCCGTATCCTACAATTGAAAGGATAATATCATTGATTCAACAATGATGTTTTTTGTTTAGTAAGATTACTCAACATGCATTGACGTGCATTAATTAAAAAGAAGCGCAAGCAATAACAGCAAATGTTATTAAATTGTTATTGATTGATTGATTGATTGATTGATTATAAATGAAATGCCCGCACAGGCGAAAGCAGTAAGCATACCTTGACCCTGTGTGCTCTGTTAGTGGCTTTGTGTGTTACCTGATCAATATCAAGTAGTTCTTGCACTTTAGACTGCATCACTTTTTGGAGTTTCAACGCATCCTATAATCGAATAATAATGAAACACATTATTTCCGTTAAGTACTTACTTACTTTACGCTTACTTTATATAATTTTGAAGTATGAACATTATACTTCTTAGCGTTTTCAAACATGATATTCATATCCCCGGCAACCTCACTCACAGTGCCATAGTCTCCTTTCTTCATTTTCTTTTTAATCTGCGATAACGAGATAGGATTCTTAATCTCTTTGTAATAATCAGGATAGTATCGTTTCGATGGCAGCTTCCAAAACGGTTCGCTGATCTGCAAACCACTGTTGTTTGTTAGTGTTTTCACTGCGTCCAATAGTTGCCACTGTGGGTTTTCTGTGTCCTCGAGCTCTTCTTCAACGTCCATCGTGTCATCGGCATCTGTGTCGGTTTCTTCGTCGCGAAGGGCAGCCGTTACCGCCGATAAAGATTGAACACCACGCAAACGTTTATTGCGAATGCGTTCGCTGCTTTTGCCCGAGACAAATTTACCATGTTCTACCTCAATTTTCTTGCTTGATATTATCTAAATCAATCATTTGTTTTGCAAATCTAGCCGCGAAAGAATAGAGATTTAGTATAAAATAAAAAGACCTTTTTTAGTGTTTTGGCATCTTTGTAAATTTTCGAGCCAGGTTCATTGAAGAGACACGCATTTTTCGTCATCAACAACAAATCTTTTTCCAAGTCCATCAAACTTGAATACTCGGCATTTTGTATTTTCGTTGCGATATTTTTCAAGTCTATAGGTTGCTCGATGACTTCGTAATATTCAGGGTATTTCTTTTTCGACGGAAGTAACTGGAATTCAGTGTGGAGTGGCCGGTTATCAGCGTCTGTAGCCATCATCACTGCGGTGAAAAGATCTTCAAATTGATTCAATATATCGTCATCGGGATTGGTGGAACTTTCCGATGTATCTTCGTCCAAGTTGATCGTTTCTTGTTTGCGTGCTTCTGCGGCTGCAGCAGCCCGCCGCGCTAGTTTGCCAACCTTTAATATTATTTTCCCTTTCGATTCATTTTCCTCGATTTCTAACAGTCTAAATAAACAGATTCAAAGCATAATCAAATCGTTCGGGAAGAAAGTGGCTACAGGTGATTCATTACCGATTTTTCGTCACGATGAACAACTCCCAAAAATCACAAGCGTCTCTATACTCCTGTGAATTCCTCTTATAAAAAGCTTTAGCATTATTCACCAGCAATTCAATATCAGTTGTTAAATCATCCATATCTTCATACTCATCCGTTTTCAACTTCTGTTGAACTTTCAACAAATCTATTGGATTTGTTACTACTTCATAATACGTCGGCTCCTGTCTACGTTTTGGAACTCTAATAAATGCATCACACAATAAAGTACCGTCCTCTTTCTTATGATTACGAACAACATCATAAAGTTGTTGGCAAAGCTCAGTCTAAAAACATTAAAGTGTTTGTTAGGCTTTGTTAAAGGCACTATCTATTGTTTATTCTCATACTGGATCGAGCTTCTTTCGTTTTCTACCAGAAGGTCCTGCTGAAATCGTCGGTGCATCTACAGAATCCTCGTAATCTTCGTCAGTCTGTCGGCTGGCTATTGAACTCGTTCTTCGTCGTTTACTCATGTTTAAAAGCTCACAGTAGAAGAAATTAAATTAAAAACACGCCACCACCACCACGTCTTACATGGGGGTTGTTCAAAAATATACTTGTTAATAGAAATACATATATTTACTAATATAAACAGTTCACTGTAGAATTTATAGAAAAAAAAACAAACAAATAATAATCAATATAAAAGGGAAACAATGAGTTATTTGTAGAATCAAATGCAAATACATAGAGCTACGCGACGAACACCGGAGATAAAAACACCAACCAATGGAGTACTCCAGAGAGTAGGGGGAGTTGGAAAAACTATAGCCACCAATGAAGAGTTTATCCCAGTAATCTTTAAAATTTTCTAAATGACGCACTAACTACCTACTAGATGTCGTGGTATCCGATAAAATAGAAAAATTCGAATGGATTAAATTTAATATATTTACATGTTCTTCAAAATTGAACTAAGAGTTCCTTGCTTCGAGTCTGACTATTCCCAGTTACAAATTTACAAAATTATAAACTAAAATGTATGGTGGGTTTATACAGAAAACATCTGCAGTGTCATGCACCGAACTTTCTTATACGCTTATTGGGTTAAAACACATCCTATTTTCATTATTATTCTAATTTATAATTTTGTTCTAACCTTTGGAACACTAAATATATTTCTTAGAATAAATTTAAAATGTCAAACTTCAAATTATTTAAGTCGGTTTTGTTTTTTTTTTTTGATAAACAAGTGGCAGGCGCAGATGATACGATTTATGCAAAAATAAATATAATAACAAGAAATTTCAAGAGCCATTTTCTTGTTTCCGGTACCGTTTGAGAAAATAAGTTTCAAATAAAAGTTGTACGAAATGCTGATATCTATAATTTTTATTCTAACAATTTTTCTGTAACTGCAACTATTTTTGAGTAATTGCAGAAACTGCAAAACATGACTTGAGTAAACATGCACTTCCGGTCGGAATATTGTTTTCAAACATAAGAGGTTTTCTTGCCAGGCACATAGAAATTTTAAGTTTAAAATTTCATAATTTTCCCTTTAGCCGTTTGGGCTGTAGAGCGCTCACATACACAAGCCCACATATAGGAAAACAACAACATTAAATGCACCGCCGATAAAACAAATATTCTAATTTATAAAAAATGTGTTCAAACGTTTTATTGTAATCATAATAAAATAATATACATGATTAATGGTAGTATTATATTATCAACTTGATCTGTTTTCGCCTCTACTAGCGACGATATAACAACTCCAATCACAGATTTCGAAACAATCAACGAACTGTTTATAATAAATCCTAAACAAAACAAATCAATGAATGAACGATAAACTATCTACTACGCATTGAACTAACCTGATTCAATTAGCAAATATATGAACACAAACTGAGTTACGATACTTGCTAAAGTACCTTCGATTGTTTTACTAGTTCCTAAAAAATAATTTACAACATTATATGCTTCACTTCACGCATAATGTATCCAGATATACCAGCCCATTTATGTTTTCCAATCGCTACACCTACGATACTAGCAAACGTGTCACCGATACCAATACTCAATAAACCGCTAATTAACGGTAATAAATTAAAACCAGCCGCATCAGTAACATCGCACGAATCTGGGTGTAACCACAGCGGCAACGAACAACCAGCGAATAAATAAAGCGGTGTTAGAGCGACCGCGCCAGAATCTTTTTCATCGGCGAAAATCGCAAACGCGTCTTGTAGATGTGCGCCCATTGGCGGCAAATTTAATATTCTTATCATCTGAATGTATCATACAGTTACATCTACGTGCGGTATTTCTTAATTTAGAAACATCACATACATACCTCTAACGCAATGAAAATAGCAAAAATAATTCCACTCGCTAAATAAAGCACGGAACACTGATCTATAAATCCGGTCAAATAGACTACAACGGCTAAAATATGAAACGATTTTCGAATACTGGAATTCGCTTTACGTCCTTTTCGAATTTGCGTGTTTATTACAAACACTGCGAGGGCACTGCATACGACCCAAAACAAAATCACAGCTCTCTGAAAAACGACCAAAAGATTATTTATCGAAATAAGAAATTCGATTTCATTTACGCACAGTTCGAGTTTTATCAGTCAGTAATTGTAGAATCCACAATATAGGGCTTGTATTTAGTAAAATGTGTAATGGACTTATGATTAAAACAACAAGCACAAACAATGTCAATCCATAAAATGGCACCGTTTTTTGTAGGAATGCATGTTTGTGCGTTAACAGTGCTATTAGTCCAAGACTTGTTAAGCCAACCTAAATAAATATACGTGTTATATACGTTATAGAGAATGTACGTAATTGCAAACCTGTAAAATTAAAGTAGATATAGCTGTAATTCTAGTCGGAACTTCAAATATAGATTTGAATATATTTATTGATGATTGATATAAGAAAAATATTATACTTTGGGTGACTAAAGCGGCTTCTCCGAATGTGAAACTTAAAGGAAATGTTTTGAAAATCTTTGGTAAACATTTGTAATAAACGTATGTTGAAATGAAACCGCTATATAAGCTCATAGCAATTCCTGCAGAAAAGTATATTATTCAAATTATTATTTATAGACATTTTATTAGGTATAGAAATGAATGTTTGGTAAAGCAAGCGTAAACAACTGCAGTGTCATGCACTGAACTTTCTTATACTACCTACGCATTTTGGTTAGATTATATTTAGACCATTTCTCTAATTTTAATTCATATTTTACCAACCTTTGGACCTCCTTTTCACTAAATTATTTCTTTTTTCAAAAAATATTAAACTCGAAATTATTTAATTTTTTTAACAATTGACGATTTATGTGAAAATGGCAGCGACCAATTTCACTTCATTTTAGTTGAGAAAATGTCGAAGAAAGAAGATTTACGTCGTAATAATGTTTTTATGAATTATACATACCTTTATGTAGGGCAGTGTAAAATAAAAATGATGTAAAAATGGTCGTGGCATAATGGACAATACCAATTTGACCAAATCGGTTGTTTTTCACGCATTGAGTTAAGAGTGTTGTGTTTGCAATTATTAATCCAATTGCTATTATAATTGATAATTTATAATCAGGTGATAATATTTCAGGTGTTTTAACCAAATGTATAAACACTGCAACGGGCAACAGAAATGATACCCAAAAACCAGTACCGGCATTTGGTCTAAAATCAAAATTATTATTGCGTCATATTTTATATCTATAGTTTCATATAGGTATATCTACCTGTTTTTAAAACCCTCGTTTTTTAAGGTTTTATTTATATTATTACTTATTAAAATCATTTTAAATTACACCGTAAATAAAGCTATACTATATATATATATATATATGTTGACCCTTGAAATAGATTATCTTGCAGATAATTTTAATTTTAGTTGACGTTACATGTCTCAACAAATAAAAAAATCGTAATTTAAATTAATAAACATTTTTAAATAAAAAATAACCTAAGAAATTACACCACAACTGACAGTAATCACGTGTCACGCTCACAACGTTGTTTCCGATTTTTATGTTGTGACTTATTGACATGCAAATGTCATGTCGTCATACGCCATGGCAGTTTGATAAATTGACGTTTGATCACGCTCATCCTGAAAGTTTTTTTTTAATTATTATATTATATTCAATAACAAAAACACTTTAGGCACATTAAGCTCCGGTGTTTGTGAGATAATTACACACTAGGTTAAAATGCAACTGTGTAAAATGGATGCAAAAGTAAATAAAAATTAATCAGAGGTTATAGAAACAGGTCATATAATGAACGATAACAAATCGAATAATTTCAAGAGTTATTTAGAACTTGAGGAACATGATATACAGGTAAACTTTTAGCACTTATTATTTACAAAATAAATAAATGTTTAAATTTGTTTTGAAGGCAATTAACTTGAACGATACACACGCTAAATTGTTGCCAGGTAATACTAATATATAAGTGATTGGAAAAGAATTTGATTGGTTGAGTTTTGTAGGTGAAGTTCTTATTGCCGAGGCACCAAATGTTGTTATGTTTAACCCCATGACAGACCAGAAACCGGGTGGTCATTTATATGGAGTGCTTAGTGTTACGAATTTTAAGTTTTCCTTCATTCGAGGCGACGCTAAATCAAACGAAGTTTCAAATCACCAACAAAATCTTTTACTGGGTGAAAATGAAATGTGCCTATCGGCCATTGATACCGTTTATCAAATGGGCGATCGGAAAAGACGTTTAAATCCCGGCCAGAGTGTTTCCGGAAAAGTAAAAGGTCTACAGATTGTATGTAAAGTAAGTTTCATTGTGATTCCTAACAACTAGTTGTGATTATTTAGAGATTTCAAGATTAGCAAAAAATGTTATTTTGCTTAATTTATTCTTTACTATTTTGAAAATAATATGCTAACGTTTTATGCTCCGGAAAACTCTAAAAAAGTATTTCTTACTTAGTGACATTTGTTATACTTGGTTTAAATGAATTAGTGATCGTGATATGATATGATTTTGTTACATGAGGCGCTTATTCTGTCCTGTTGTGATTATTTCAAAAAGTAATTGAGTCATGTGTTGTAATATTTCAGAATATGAGAGTGTTAAGTTTTAGCTTTCGAGTATCGGCTGTTGATAATGGAAAGCATATTGCAAATGCGTTGCTCCATCATGCATTTCCAAAGCGGCACACATTATTATTCGCGTATGATTTCAAGTAGGTTCGATGTGCTATTTTAAATGAACACCAACTATATATGTTATTATTGTATTCCTTTAGGGAAGATTATTATTCTAGTAATTATAGTTCAAATACAACAAAATTCAATCATATTCGAGATTGGAAGCGTGAACTTGATCGAACTCGGTGTCAAAATTGGCGAATCTCGACAGGCAACCAAAATTTTCAGGTTTCTAGTGGTCTTCCGCAAACTGTCGTTGTGCCAGTGTCTGTAACAGAAGTGCAACTAACCAATGCTGCTGAGCATTTCTGTAATAGATTTCATCCTGTTTGGGTATTCATTTTAATAAATACAACAACAATAACAACAACAACAACAATAGCAGCAATATACTATTTATTTATTTCTATTCCTTCAGGTTTGGAGCAATAAAAACGGTGCCGCATTAGTACGAATGGGTGATATTGTACCAACAATCCCCGATCGAACCCAAGAAAATGTTATGTTGGAAAATATACGAAAGAGTCATCCGAAAAAAACTCAGCCAAATGTAATGGACTTAAGCAAAGAATGTCCATCGCCAAAAGATATTCAAACTAGTTATTTACGTCTAAGAGATTTATGTACACCGGAAACCGTTCGACAGTTTTGGATACAAGATGGGAAATTGTTAACGTCACTGGAAAGTAGTAAATGGTTGCATTTTGTTTCACTTAGTCTTTCCAGAAGTGCAATGGCTGCTGAATTATTAAATAGTGGAGTTACCGTAGTTTTACAAGAAGGTAAATAAATTCTAATTATTATTATTATTATATATATATAATAAACGCCTGTGTATACTATACGTGATAATTTTAGGAAATGGTCAAGATATGTGCTGTGTTATCTCAAGCATAACACAATTAATATTAGACCCATACTGGCGTACAGTAAACGGTTTTCAATCATTGATTCAGAAAGAGTGGGTCGCTTTAGGTCATCAGTTTGCAAACCGTTTAGGTCACGTGATCCGATCAGACATTGAACAGTCACCCCTATTTCTACTATTTCTCGATTGTGCATGGCAATTGCTGCAACAGTATCCAATGGCGTTTGAATTCACCGAAACCTATTTGACTACGTTGTGGGACTCTGCGCATATTTCCATATTCGATACGTTTTTATTTAATTCGGAACATGATCGATTAATTGCGTCTAGGGTAAGCGAAATTGTAATTTGATGCGGTCAACTCGCCCCGTATTTTTCATACATATTTGTTCCGCATTTTTTACTGTCTTTTTTTCTTTCATAGCAGATATTGAATGTCAAAATCAAATTCAATTTTATTTTTCTGTAAAACAATTGCCATAAATAATAAATATATATATATATATATATATATATATATATATATATATATATATATATATATATATATATATATATATATATCCCCTTACTGGTGCCTATAGACAAATCAAAATAATGTATTTACACTAAATTAATCATTACTAGATTTAAATATCTTAATATTAATTGTACTTTGATATTTCTAGGATCAAAATAATCGATTAACGCTTCGCACAATTTGGGACTGGGGCGAACAGTTTCCAGATAAAGAAAAAGAACTATTCATAAATCCGTTGTTCGATGAAAATTACACAGAAAAATTGCAACCAATGTATAAAATAGCGTTTCTCGAGCTATGGAGCCAATGTTATTTCCGCTGGATACCATTACTGGAGATTCCAGGTGGTGGTAAGCCACAGATCGATCTTCATAATCGACTGGTCAAATGCGAAATCCAGACGCTAAAACATTGCTTAGTACGGAGTGACGTTAATAACGAATTTTTAATGAATGGTCAAAGAGATGAACAGTTCGAACTTCGCATGAAAGTCAATTCGTTTTTTCCATTCAGCAACAATACCAGTCAAATATCTGCTTTGCAGGGGGTGTTAACACTTAACAGCACACTGTTGGGAGGCGATGGTATGTTAGATACTCAATCAATCATAAACGCGCCCGATTAAAACTAATTTAAGAACAAATACCAATGTTATACGTGAACGAACGAATGATAAGTCTGTTGTTTGGAATGTCTATTCATTTTCAAAGTTTCCATATTTCTTTTGGGCTTTGGTACAATACAATCAAAATAGACATTCCTAGTAATGGACTTAGATGCTAATTTTTCATTCTAATAGAACAGCTTAACAAAAATAAACTCCTTATATTCCATCAATTCCAACGCATTTAAAAATTACTAATAAAATATAAATCGAGTGTATATATTTGGTGATATTTTTATATCTATTTACTTTTATGCAAAGTTTGTCATTTCTGTTAAGTGTAATTATATTTGCAAGTACAACAACAATGTAAGAAACTCGTTTATAGAGATGTGTATAGTTTTTTATTTAATTTCAAGATACTAGTTGAAAAATGCTACTTAATTTATATGGCGCACTAATAATTATATTTTTTCGTTTTATTTACAAAATAACACCTTAATATTGTATAAATATTGTATATTCTGTTATTTATATGTTCAATAGTAATTTAAATAATTACATAAAAACCATAACTTATTTGTATTTATATGTATTAAAAAATTAAAAAAAAAAATGTTCTTTGATAATATATAGTATTTGGATTTGGTTCAAATGTTTTTTTTTTTTTTTAAATACTAATGAAGTTGTGCAAAAATGATATTGATGTGGCTGCTGGCTGGAAGTATGTATGTATGCATGTATAGATTTCAAATGTTTTTACAACTTGCGATGAATACTAGTGCATAAAAAAAATTCCTGTCAAAATATATTTATGAATATAGGAAAGTGACATAGATAAATTATGGTAGCAGCAACGGACTGTGATAAATTACGATAAGGTATACATAAAAATAAATATAATTTGTTGCTGTTGTTTCCAGTTTAGGTTATGTTGCAGCTGATCAACATGGCAGCTGGATGACAGTGGAAAATTTTTAGTCATTTTAATATAATAGAAATTAATTTAAAATGGATGATGCTAATTACTGTAACGTAGAAAGTAAATGGATGGATAATTTAAACGGGCGATGGTGTGCGGAGAATTGTGATAATCTCGCCAATCGCGATATTGTCCAACTGCTTTATAATGACCTGATTGCAAATCGAGAATTAACGCCAATTTCGGCAACGAATCTACTGCAAAATGATTTACCGATGCTACCCGATTTTGAATTTGAATCGCCCCTAATCCTCGAGTTGAATCACTATATCACTACCCTGTTGAGTTCGCAACTAGAGTTGGCGAGGTACGTCTGCAGTTCAACGCCGTTTTCATTGATTTTAAAGCAGCGATTAATGATATTGAAACGAACGTTTTACGCGTTATGGACGAGGTATCATGATCGCGAGAAAAACAAGTCCATTTCAGTTGTTGGTGCACAGAGCGAAACAGAAGTGCCTAGTGAGACGGTTTACACCGGCTCACAGGCGCTGCTTGAAATTGGCGTGCATACAGGCTTAAGCTTACTGTTTGCGCTCTTGAAACAAAATTGGCAAAGCAACAACACAGGCGTGACAACATTGTGCAACGACGTGCTGAAAACTGCAGTAAATATGGTCCAAAGTTTACCCCCATTATCACTATCAAGCGATACACAGTTAACGCCGTTAGGAATAAATAGTTTACAAAAAATCATCGAGTTCTTGAAAGAAACAGTTCTACAGACTAGTGGAGCGGATATCCATGGCCAACTAGCATCTGAATTAGTATTAAGTTTAGCGCTTCAACGTGGATCATTGCGGTACATTTTAGAATGGATACAGATGGCTTTAGATGCTTCATGTACCAAATTACACACCGGTCAAATCTCACGAGACACATTAGAAATGTCTCTGTTACAAATGAAAGGGAACAAAACTTCTAAATTAAAAACCAAGCTCGATCAAGTCGATCTGTATGATGCAGCGCTATGTATTATGGAAGAAGTAATTATTACAGTTTATTAGTTATATATATATATATATATATATATATATATATATATATATATATATATATATATATATATATATATATAAATATAAATATATATATATATACTAATACATATTTTTTTTAAAAATATATAGTTGGTTATTATGGCAGTAGATCACGAGAGTACTTGTGTGAAACCAAAAAAATCCGAAATCGATAATTTACACGCATTATCAGAAAAAAGCGATGTTTATGTTTGGGGAAGTAATTCATCGCATCAGCTAGCAGAAGGAACTGTCGAGAAAATAATCGTACCAACGTTATCGAAAGCGTTCGCTCAGGCTCAACAGGTTCAAATCAGCAATCATTTATATTATAACGACACAAAATACTGATTGAGTTTTTGTTTTTGATAGATTGAAGCCGGCCAGTATTGCACGTTTATTATCCACTGCAACGGTACGGTAAGCGCATGTGGTAAGGGTAGCTACGGCCGTTTGGGTCTCGGTGATTCCGCAAATCAGTCGCAACCGAAACGAGTGCTGATTGATTATCATGTAAAAAAATTATCCAGTTCCAAAGGAAGCGACGGTCATACGTTAGCGCTGACTGAAGATGGTCAAGTATACAGCTGGGGTGATGGGGATTACGGGAAATTGGGTCATGGGAGTTGTACAACTCAGAAACAGCCACTTTTGGTAGCTGGAGCGTTGCTCGGAAAAATTGTCCGATGTATACATGCAGGTTAGTATGGGAGAAAAAAAAAAAAAATATATATAGACAGTATACACCGGTACCAGTTTAAGTATTTTCTTCTAAAGCAGTTAAAACGTTCTTCAAATTAGAATGATATGTTAAGCTTATTCGCGTAAATATCTAAAAACCACCACTGTTACATTACACTGTTAAATAAATTGAATATTAGGCTACCGCCACAGTGCTGCAGTGACGGACGATGGGGAATTATATACGTGGGGCGAAGGAGATCTAGGACGATTAGGACTTGGCGATTGTAACGCCCGACATGTACCAACGTTAGTACATGATTTATCTGGAGTTGGTGCAGTTGCTTGTGGTAGTGCACATACTTTAGTCCTGTCGCTGGACGGAAAAACTGTCTGGTCGTTCGGAACGGGAGATGGCGGAAGATTAGGGCATGGAGAAATCGCTAAAGTTAGTTAGTCGCATATTTCGTTTATATGATATCATTATTTCAATGTTCTAGGTTTATCGGCCAAAAGTAATCGAGGCTCTGCAAGGTTTAGTGATTCGTAAAGTAGCCGCCGGTAGTCAATTTTCGTTGGCGCTGACAACAACGGGACAAGTTTACAGCTGGGGCAGCGGTGGGTGTTTGGGTTCGGGAAATATTGACACTATTTGTTTAACACCAACACTCATAAGTGATCTTTCATCGCTTATGGTCGTCGACATAGCGGCGGGAGATGCTCATTGTCTAGCCCTCACTGTAGACTATGAAGTTTTAGCTTGGGGCAGCAACGCGATGGGTCAATGCGGGCAAGGGCAACATTCGAACCATGTAGTACGACCGCTGAAAGTTGTTGGCCTGAACGGTGTAAATATTCACCAAATATCTGCTGGTGAGTCAGTTAATTTCAACAACCCACTCAACATTTATTCATGTATGAAGGACATTTTGGACCGTTTTAAGGCACTTCGCATTCAGTTGCATTAACCGCAATGCCAACTGAACGCCAACAGGTAAACTGGCACAAACCATTCTGTTTGGATCTGCACGAAGAGACATTTGTGCTTTTAAAACGATTCCTTGAAAAATATACCGAAGCGTTGTACAATGATAAGCTACCCGCTCCGTTTCGTAATGCAGAACAGCATAATCGTTTCGTTCTTCTGTGTTTAAAACTACTTAGCACACATTTATCGTTAGCTGTTAGCGGTGCGATGAACAATAATATATTAGGGGCTGAGGCGAAATCGTTGCGAACTCTACTCTTTAGGTGTATAGTACTTATTGAACTATTGAATATATATATATATATAGATTATTATTTTAAATATTTTTTTTTAGATTAGTGGATGTTGATACTTCAATAGAAATCCGTAATACTGTATTGGAAATGTTATCAATTGGAGCCGGGTTTCTGTTACCACAATTACGAGAACGTATGGAACTATTACACTCCTTGCTACCCGATGGCTCAGCATTAACGTGTGGCCAAAAAATGCTACTCGATATCATTTTAAATAGTTTAGAAGACCATAGCCATGTTGCGGCATTGCTAAATTATAGTTCGGTGCCCGAAAGTTTCGATATTAAAGATATTCATTTAACGGAATTGTTAATGGCGACTTTACTACAAAATCTAAACTGTTATACGGTAAACAATTTTCAATTATTTATTTCTATATAATATATATATATATTAAAATAATTTACAGGATGATTGCTTAAACAGTATCTCCAAGCATTTCTCGTCGAAAAAATCAAACTATGGTGACAATAATTTCCACAATCCACAAATCAATCATCTGAGTCGTCTGCTATCTTCGTTACAGAATCATTTGCTTGCGTATTGTAGTTTAACTACAGCGGAAATTCCCGCGTTACAATCAAGCATTCAGTTGCTTGAAAAGCATCTTTTATGCTTATTTTCATTGGCTGGAGATGTGTTTAGCAAAGCTGCAGACGTTATTGAGGCTTATCCAAAGAGCTTGGAACTATTGTATGATATTATGATTGATTCACTAGCTGGAGCAATGTTGCTGAAAATCCTAAATGCATTGCTCTTGCTGCCAATTCCGTACTTTCAACCATTATTGTTTAGTTTGCTTAAAATGCTTGCACCATTGGACCGATTGAATTGTCTACTACCAGATGATGCCCATTTCGACGGCGATAATACAAATCCAGGTAATTCATTATATAGTATAATCCAATATTAAAATGAATCATTCCCAATTTATTGCGGTCCACATTTGAATAGCTGGCCGCGAAACACCAACTTTAAGTGAATTAACCGACCAATCTTGGATTTGGCTAATCGATCTGGAACGCACTTGCACCTTGCTAGTTGGCCAATGCTTAGGAGGAATGCTAATCGGAGAAGCTCCCGCAAAACATGAGCACCAATGTCAATCTTGGCTTCAAAACACTTTATTTTCATATGGCTTAGAAAATCGTGATGCTGACTATCAATATATCAAAGACTTATCCGCATTTATCTTAACGTCGAACACCGAGAAACTAGCTGATGTACTTGAAAAATTAAACCCGAATGTACAGAAATACTTCCGCCTTGCTCTGAAAGTATCGGATTTAATTGTTGTGGAGGATCTAGAAGACTCCGTCTATCATGTGATAATCGAACAATTTTTCGTTAAGCATTGGGATAGCTTTGAAGAGTTTGAAGAGCCTATCATTAATGTGATCATGCGAATATTTCTTGTTGTTCTTCTAAAACATACTGGACTATTGTACAAACCAAACTCAACCGCATTGCTGCAAGAGATCTACGTGTATGTACTTCAATTAACGCGGAAACTACTTTCACTGCGTGTTCCCTTCTGTTATTTAACGCGCAGTAACGGTAACGAGAACGAGAACGAGAACGGGAAACCTGGCACAGAACCAACAGAAGCCGAGTCTGATTGTGACGCAAACGAGTATTCAACTTCAGTGAATTTACTGACTGAATCGGGCGAGATGCAATTCGAAAAGCTATGCAACATTTCGCTGGAACGTTGTTTGTATTTGTTAATTTGCGTTAAAGGTCCCGAGTATTATTCTGCCGATGAATGCACACTCTCCGATGATGAAATTGATGAAAAACCATACGTAGATTTTTACCAACCGCATATAGATGATCAACAGCGTTTCAAATGCTTGCGGGAGATCTGCACAAGTGCCATGAACTTTGTCTGCGATGAACAAGCTGTTAAACAGTCTCTAGTCAGTAGTACCAGAAGTATAGTGGATAGTGGCTGGGTTACAAATATAGAGACGATACAACTTGCGCTTGAGTCGCATACCGCCCGTGCTGAAACTCGGCTCAATAGCTTGAGTCAGATCTATGAACTACTCTCAGACACGCAAAAAAGCAAGTCCAGCGCAACTTTATTGAGTTGTGTACATGAGCAACTACTATCGGGATGTTTTGGTCTGATCAATTTGAAATCGAACGATTCGTGTACTCAATTACATCATTACACCGAAGGGATTCAAGCATCGTCATATAATTTACAATGCAAAATAAAAGAAATTGTGCATAGTATCTATTCGATCTTGGTGTGTTCGTTGAAAGAAAACCCGAAGCTTCAACTGTTGACTCTGTTTGCGTTAAGTACCCGCTACAAGCCGGAAGATTTGTGTTTGGTCATCAAGAATGGACTGCTAGACATAATGATGACCATCACCAAAGCCAGTACTGCGTTTGTAATCCCTAGCCCTTTGATCAATGGCAAAATACCTGCTCAAGCTGTCGCTTCGCTACGTCTACAAAACATAATCGCAATGTCGTGTAGTATGTATGCGAAACAATTGGACCAAAGCGTTATCGAACAATTGATGGATATTCTACACGAGCAATTCCACGGTATCTTGTATGTAACCGTCTATAAGGAGACGTCCACAGATAAAGCTGATGGGAAGTTACTAAATTACGAACATAATTTAGGTGATTTTCTTGTGTTCCTCCGTTGCTTAGCCACAAGTAAGCTAATAAAAAGCACACTATGCTCGAACAAATGGATCAAATCTTTATTATGTGTAACCGGCATTTCCGAATATACAAATAATTTGATAAACGTGCAAAGTCTTCGACCAAAATTGCTTGCACTACAGTTACTAGGTACAATATTACCTGGTTTAAAGTCATCAGTGATGGATACAGAAGTCAGGGTGCAGATAGTCAAAGAGATTTTCCAGCAGCTTGCTTCCGATATGTGGCATACACCGAACATCGTAGCCGAGCGGAACGCGAAAGAGAAACAATTTGTGCTTCAACAAACGTTATCGAAACTTAACAATAGTGTCAGTGCCAGTGCCAATTCAGGCGAAGCGATGGCAACAGATGCCTCCGAAGATAATATCCTTTTGCCGGACGTTGGTTTTGATGGCGATAAATGCATTTGTTGTACGGTTGAAAATAACCTAACTCTAGTCCATGGAGTTGGAGGTAGAGGCTACGGTTTAGGAAATAAAATCATTACCTCTGGTTGTTACCAATGGAAGTTTTTAATTGTGAAAGAAAACAAAGGGAACGAAGGAACTTGTGTGGGTGTTTCAAGGTATCCAATTAAAGACTACCGACATAGATCTACTGGAGATATGTGGCTATATAGAGCATATAGCGGAGGTCTGTATCATAACGGCGAGAAGGAATTGACTTTTCAAAGTTTTACGCAGGGAGATTATATCACTGCAGTGCTTGATATGGACGCGAAAACGTTGAGTTTTGGTAAAAATGGAGATGAACCTCGCGTAGCATTTGAGGATATTGACGCAACTGAATTGTATCCGTGTGTATTGTTTTATGGAACTGGACCAGGGGAAAAAGTTAAAATGACTGATATGCAGGTTCGTATAAATTTGTAATCATTTATGTTATTTTATTTATATATATATATATATATATATTATAAAAATCTACAGGTACATGGAGCACCAAAAGATTTACTTCCCGGTGAGCCAAATTGTTCTCCATTAGCTATTGTACTTGCTGAATCCCACATCGCATTAATAAGAAAATTACATTCAACTGATATATGGGAAAAACAGGTTGGTATTCTTGAGAAATCGTGTCCCAGAAATATTCCAACTAAGTTTGTTTGAAATTGTGTAGGTGAACGATTGTATCATAGACCGTTTGAATAGTTTAAAAGAAATATTCACAAAGCCAGAAAATGTCGCGAATGCGGACGAACAAGGAAAGCTCGATGAAGACAAGTTGACAAGTGATCAAACCATTAAATCAACAAGAGAGAATCATCTGGACACTGAGAAGTTATGCAATATTGTGTGGCCAGCACTTGGAGTAATAGGCGGCGTTGATCGGGGACTACGAATCGGGGGCCAGTGTATCCATAAAACATTCTCAAAAAAGGGCATTGTTCTCGGAAGTCTCAAGAAAGGTTTGACAACAGTTAAAGTGCAATGGGAAAGCGACGGGAATATCTCTGACGTAGGTATCTCAGCACTTCAATCAGTAGACCCGACTCCATTTTACACATCGCGATTAACCGGCATTGCCTCCGACGTTTTAATATTAATCACAAGACTAAGCGGCATAACCGACGAAATCATCTTCCCCCATTACGACCTCAGCGTCAAAGAACAGCAAATGCTTAAGCCGGAAGAGCGCCGCGGTGACGGCAAGCGACGGCACTCATGGTACTCCTGCGATACTTGGCGCTCAAATTCCGATTCTCAGATACAAAATCGCGACGAAAACCCCGCGAAACATAGTTCGACGCGAACTGTTGAGTCGTTAACCAACGAAATGGTTTCGGTGATAATGGGCGAAGTAACTCGTTTAACGTCGGAGAAAACTTCATACACACAAAGCGAATCACAACTGAAAGATGTCGATGCTAAAACCAGCGAAGAAGAGGAGAATACCATTGTGGCAAGAGTACTTGAAACGAAATTATTGAACTGTGAATTGCTTACTTTGAGACTAGCATTTTTACAATTCGCTGCGTTGAAAACTTTAAATGCGTTGCTAACTTCTTCCAAATATACGGAATTATTGTTAGTACCCGATTCATTTCCATCAGATTTCTCGTTAAAGTCGAGTGACAAAGATAGTGTGGAGTTTGGCGATGAGGAATTAAAAGACGCATTAAAATATCTGATGAAATGTATTGTAAACAAGAGTGTTGAATCGTGCAAGCTGAAATCTGTTGTGAATCTCGCCGAATTAGAAAGAGCCGAGTCGATATTGCATTCAATGTACACAAAATCGAAATCGGAGCAAGGTTTGGAATTGGATGAGATAAAGGCAAAAATCAATAAATTGCTGGACAAACAACATAGTGTTACTGATAAAAAAAGTATGCTAGAAAGTTCAAAATCCCAACACACACCTCTGTCTAGTGCAGGCTCGAGTACGGCCATTCAAGGGCCATTCCGGCTGAATCGAGGCGTTACTCTCATTCCACCATCAACTTTAACCATTTCTTCAGTACCTTTCACGCCTCCTCGATCAATTTACTCCGACCCGGTAACTCCGCAAACAACAACAATTGCAACGCTATCCTTGCCAAGCACCACTACAAATCGTTCGCAAGATGCGGCAGTACTATCACGGCTAAACAATTTATATTCCCCATCGCACATACTACCACCCGTTGCACATCCGTTGCTGGAAATGGGATTTCATACGCGTCAAATAATGCAAGCGATCGTTGCTAGTGGCTTATCGGGCGAATTATCAACGCATTCGATCAATTATCTCGCGATGTGGATGCTAGAACATCCGTTTATTGAGGATGCACATGAAGACCCTGATAATGCTTCGGCTGTATCAGCACCTGCCAGCACCAATCGACCTGGGACTTTTACTCAAGAAGTACACCGACAGCAGGTTAGTCAGTTATTCGTCTCAAAAAATTCTTAAACGTTCTACTTATCGAATTAAAAAAAAAAAAACCTACAGTTTATTTGTTGTAAGAATTGAAATCCAATGTGACTGCGTCATTGCATTGGAAATCGATTCATACAACATGTACACTGTACATACATTATTATCATGTTGTTTCGCATAAAGATACATACATCGTCACGCCATTTTCCATCAAAGTGGAGTGGCAAATCAGTCACGCAAAGATTAGGAAGAATTCAACCGGTAAGAGGCGGTGACGAAAATCATTTTTATTCACTCACTTTGTATGTACATATTTTTAAACACAATAACGAAGTAGAAACACAGTCGTTTATTTTAGTCCATTATTATAACAATTATTTCCAGTATTACAACTCATACTCGATAATATTCCAAAAACATCCACTCATAATCACACCGTTCACAAAATTCGTTATAATAAACATTTAAAAATATAGCGTGGCGTGATGTTATGTATGTATCATTTGCTTACAGAGTCTCGATAGCTGTGATCCAGATAATAGTTGCTGGATCCATCGTAGGGGTCTCGGCCCCCGACGGCGTGCATGCTCTGATATTCGAAACTATGTATCAGATCGTGCTGATCGCATTGTCATGGATCGACAACATACAATGCGAAGTGACAATCACGGCATTTTGTACGGCATTACGCCCCTGGCACTAGATTTAGATGGCGCACCTGCACCGCCGAATTCCGCAGCTGATCTGCCCGTACTATCACTGCACAACACCGGTAACAGTGATTCTACGATTGCAGTATGTGGATTATGTGACCAACTCTCTGGCCATTTAGCTGGCCATATGCTGTCGTCACATCCCGGTTGCGGATTGCTTTGGGGATCTGGATATTGTGGAAATATTATCGGTAAGTCACGTAAATGCATTGCACCAAAACGTATAAGTGCTATTATGTTATGTTTCTTGGAAATAGGGGCGAATTATATAATGTGTCATGAGTGTCAAGCGAAATACAGCCGCCAATTCCAATCCAATCCTCAGTGGGGTGAATCTTCCACTCAAAATACGACTGATAGATTTAGATCAGCACGTCTCTTAGCCCCAGATATAATCGCAGATGAAAATGGTAGTTTTCTTATGTATACAATATAAACATTAGAATGTCTATATAATAGTTTTTTTTTGTTTTTTTTTTCTACTTTACTAAACATTTAGATACAACCGAATCTGATATCCAAGCGATGAATATCGATCTAACCGACTTCGAAAACATGCAAAATCTCAACGCGTATTTAGGTCTCTGCGAAAAAAAACCAATCCCCGAACCGTTGGGCTTCAAAGAAATCGATCCACTTGGCAGTTCGTTAGTACCAGTCGTTACTGCAGAATCACAAACAAAATCAGACTATAAAATGCGCTTTCTAGGATTGCAAAGTGCGCAATTAGTATCGTCGCAAGATAGACTGCTAGCGCTGAAACATTTAACGACTGCCATGCATATTTTACTCGCCCGCTCCATGGTTTTGAATATTTTGTCAGTGTTGTGTTTGAGTAATTCATCTTGTGTTCTAACGAAAAGTTTAGAAACGATCGGCTTATCAGATGTGAGAAAAGTAGTACGTTTAATGACGTTAACAGCAACGGGTAGAGTAGAGATAAATGATGTTAAAGTCGATGGAGATGTGACTGTCAATTCGCCATTGGCTTTGATGAAAGGATTCTCGCAGTTGCATTCGTCTTTGCCAGCAGCGTCTAGCTCGTGCCTAAATTACTTGAGTTTAAGTATAGCTGCATTGTCACAAAATAATACTGATGTTTCGAAATTAATCGTGAACCTGTGCACGAAAGATTTAATCGCGACTGCGATTGGTTTGAGCCCATCAAACCAACAAATATCGTCACCAAATCCTGTATCCGGTATTGCTGTTACTCAAGCATTAGTAAGCATTTTATCAAATTACGGTGGGAACTCGTTGTTAGAATCTCCTAAAGAAGAAACACCGCACTCTCCTATAAATGAAGCGAACGTCGGCCCACTAACGCTTGTAAACGCGCTTTCGGCATGTGTTCTTTCGGCTCGAATCAAACCTCAATACCGCCAGTGGGCATCGCAGCAAGTCTATAAATGCATCGCGAATAAAATCCAAAATACCATAGAACCCAAAAAGGATAGCGTGAACTTAGCTGACTTATTCAGTAGCATACCAATGTGCCCGTTGACCGAAATTGAAGGCCATGATAGCCGGGTGAACGCGGTGGTTTGGTGCGAACGTAACCAACTGCTGGCATCAAGCGGTTATGATGGCACCATACGTATTTGGTGTTCCGCAAATAAGGGCCAGCCTTACATGGAGCATGTGCTGGTTTTTCACTTTACCCGGGAAGTGTACAGTAATGATTTGCCTGGAAAACATATTAGTAAACTAGCGTGGTCACCGTGTGGTAAATATATATCAGCTGTTATGGAGAACTGCATCAATATATGGGCGATAGATACAAAATTAAATCAAGCGTCAGATAACGAACAAGAGTGGTATATTTGTAATCTGAGTGCGTATATCACGGTGATTGCATGGCCCAAGGTGGCCAGGCGAGAAGGCAAATTGCATTTGTTGGTCGGAAAAGTCAATGGCACTGTTGCTATGATTAGTATTTCCAATGGTCAACAGGATGTCGAAGAATTGGAAAACTGTTCTAAATCTTATGGTAAGTAATTCATTTTTTTTTTTACGCTGTGTGGGCTCATATGTTTTATAAAAGATGTATATTCCAGTTTCCGTAACACATCTCTCTTGGTACGATGAAGACAAAGAATATGTCATCGGCTTTGCCGATGGCACAATGAAATTCGCATTTTTAAATCAAAGCATTAACATAATAACGATACCCGGTCATGAAAACGTATTAACAGGAATGCAATTTGATTGCCGAGGTCAGTTACTAGCGACTTGTTCTGTAGATGGAACTTGCAAAGTTTGGCATAAATCCGACGACTATTGGAGATCACTGTATACGATGGTCGCACCCCATGAACCAGTCTCACTGCACTGGTCACCGTATATCGGAATCGGTTTAACACCGCTGCTCCTAGCTGTTGGTACAATTTATGGGACCATATGTGTTTGGTGTCTTTCCGATTACGATGCAGAGCAAAAAGTGACGGCTAAATTAATGCTTCACGTTCAAGGTCATTCGTACTTGCCCGTTACTAGTTTAGCGATACATAAAGACGGCTTGTTCTTAGCTAGCGCATGTCTAAAGGGGCCCAGTGGTGTTGTTAATATTTGGTCATTGCAAAACGGCTCTTTGTTACAAACAACTACAGGACCGGGTGGCACTGACGCTGATGCCCTGGCCTGGCTGGATGATTCTCTAGCCGTTTGTTTCTCGCGCTCGAAGGCTGTGAAAATATTGCATTATAGTTCGGAACATTATAGGAACTATCGCTGTTATGCCGCTGCCAAGTGTGCCCTACTGCACAAAGGTATCCACGGTCTCAAGAACGTACCGTTCTTCAGAGCGCTCCTATTAAACATCCACAACATATTACTCGCGCAATACAATTACGAGAAGCCGCACGTTCAGTCTGGTACACAGTTGATGCACAGCGCACATATGCGAAGTCTAACCGCTTTGGCTGTACTTCTGGACTTGGACAAGGTTTTGTGCTATCAATCAGCTCCGTTCAATGATCAAAATCGATTGAAAATTGATCTAGAATGGCAGTGGCTCTTAACGTACAGTCAAGGAGCTCGTATGGCCGAATGTCTAATTGCTCGCTCAGAAATCCCGTACGATCTGACCCTCGAGTGTAACACAGAAGAGGAGGATATTCTAGTACCATGTTCGCATAACACCGCCGTCACGTCGTGGGCTATAAAGGTAGATGAGCAGATTATAAATTGGGTAACGCAACAACCGCAAGATTGGCAAATTGGTGGCAAATGCCAGGCATTTCTCTGGGGATCGGGTAGACATGGGCAATTAGCTGAAGCCGGATGTAACACTACTATGCCAATATCTACCGACTCATTCTCGATCTCACAGACGATCATTTGCGGACAAAACTGTACGTTCGTCATCCAGGCAAATGGAACCGTTCTAGCTTGTGGCGAGGGCAGCTACGGCCGCCTTGGCCAAGGGAATTCTGATGATCTTCATTCTTTAAGTGTTATCTCAAGTCTACAAGGATTCGTCATAACCGATCTAGCCACTTCGTGCGGTTCTGATGGCCATAGTCTTGCCCTGGCTGAAAGCGGTGAAGTCTTCTCTTGGGGAGATGGCGACTATGGAAAATTAGGGCATGGCAACAGTGATCGCCAGCGTAGACCACGACAGATTGAAGCATTGCAAAACGAGGAAGTTGTTCAAGTCGCCTGTGGTTTTAAACATTCCGCGGTGGTAACATCTGATGGCAAATTATTTACGTTTGGAAATGGAGATTACGGTCGTTTAGGTCTTGGCTCTACATCAAATAAAAAACTCCCTGAACGCGTTGCGGCTTTGGATGGCTATCCGGTTGGTCAAGTTTCGTGTGGTTTAAATCACACGGCTTGTGTATCGGTCGACGGGAACATCGTATGGACTTTTGGTGAGGGAGACTATGGCAAACTTGGCCTAGGACATACAACAACAAAATCAACACCTCAACGAGTTGAGCCAATGTGTAGCATTGGCATCAGACGTATCGGTTGTGGTACACATGTGACCGTTTTCCTTACGAAAGACGGCCGCGTGTTTACTTGCGGAGTTGATAGAACTTCAGGTCAACCCGCAAATCGCGATCGAAATGATAATTCACCACAACAAGTGTTCTCTCTGAGCGAATACGTTGTTGATAATATCACCGTCGGATCAGAGCATATTTTAATTTTAACTTCGTGCGGTAAAGTGTTCGGGTGGGGTATGAACACGGATGGACAATTGGGCGTGCCTCATTTAGGATTTATAAAAGAACCTCAAATCATTCCGGAACTGTCCGACAAAGGCATAAAACAAATTTCAACTGGACGAACTCATACAGCTGCATGGACTGCCTTGAAAATGCCGTTACGTATACCAGGTTTAACTAGACCTCTAATATTTGGACTTCCGTCGAAAATTCCTCCTCAATACGGGCACCTTCAAGACTTATCAATTAAATCAATTCAAGCACGGTTGAAGTTCTTATACAGTTTCTCTGATACGTTATACTCCTGCTGGCGACTTATGCCGCTATGCTCACAAACAGAATGGTCAATTCCTCCGTTGAAGGGTTTCATGTCGCCACAGCTTCGGCCGCTTTTAGCGCCCAGGGTTTATACGTTACCGCTAGTGCGATGTATCGGGAAAACTATGGTTCAAGGACGGAATTACGGACCTCAAGTCACTGTTAGGCGACTAACTGTGAAGGGAAAACGCTCGAAACCAATTTTTATACAGATCGCTAAGCAAGTTGTGGAGATGAAGTCGCTAGAATTAAGATTGCCGTCTCGGGCTTGGAAAGTGAAACTTTTAGGTGAAGGAGCGGATGATGCCGGAGGTGTATTTGATGATACTATTACAGAAATGTGTCAAGAAATTGTTACAGGTTAGTGGTGGTGTTAGTGAGGCAGCAATTCAACACATTGCGTTCAACATAGATCTTATATTGTTTATTTTTAGGTATAGTGCCGCTGTTGGTACCAACTCCAAATGCAGTGAATGACCAAGGTTTTAACCGTGATCGCTATTTATTTAACCCTCAACTGTGTTCTGCGCAATATATTTCGAATTACAAATTCCTCGGTATATTATTTGGTGTTGCGATCCGTACGAAAAAACCACTTGCTTTACCGCTTGCTCCATTTGTTTGGAAATTAATTGTTGGCGAACCAGTAGCCATTGATGATTTGGAAGAAACGGATTGTTTGTATGTTCAGAGTTTGAAAGGAATTCGAGATATACATTTGTCAGGCGTTACTGAAGCAAATTTTCATGAAATCATACCTTTAGAATGTTTTGAAGGTAATTTGGATATATATATATATTGGATATATACAGTACTCAAATAAATAAATTGGTTTATTTAGGTACAAGTTGTACGGGAAAAGTTGTACCAATAATTCCTGGTGGACGTAGTATTCCGTTATTATTCAGTAACCGTACTCAGTATTTCGAGCAAGCAGTTAAATTCCGTTTACAGGAAATTGATCTTCAGGTAGCGGCAATTAGAGAAGGAATGGCTGGTATTATACCAGTGCCATTACTGTCTTTAGTAACGGCTGCTCATATGGAACAACTTGTTTGTGGGATGTCGTATATTTCCGTGGCGTTATTAAAAAAAGTTGTTAGGTTTGTAAACAAATGGAATAAACATTCATTTTACTTTAGGTTTATCTTTTTCATTTTAGATATCGTGAACTGGATGAAAATCACCAACTAGTACAGTGGTTATGGATGGTGCTGGAAGACTTTAGTAATGAAGAAAGAGTGCTATTCATGCGATTTGTATCTGGCAGGTCGCGGCTTCCAGCGAACTTAGCAGATTTGAGCCAACGCTTCCAGGTTAGCATCATTTTATTTTATACAAACTAATTTTTTTCATAAAACATTTCAAATTATCATATATATATATATATATATATATATATATATATATATATATATATATATATATATATATATATATATATATATATATATATATATATATATATATATATATATATATATATATATATATATATATATATATATATATATATATATATATATATATATATATATATATATATATATATATATATATATATATATATATATATATATATATATATATATATATATATATATATATATATATATATATATATATATATATATATATATATATATATATATATATATATATATATATATATATATATATATATATATATATATATATATATATATATATATATAT